>JAFMOC010000807.1:0-52500 GCA_019802505.1 Corydoras sp. C115
CTATTATACTCATTTAATACAGAAAAACACTGAAATAAAGAAAAATAAGTGACAGTAGAGAGCAGACTGTAAACCATTTGATGACTCCAAGTCTGTTAAAGCAGACTGAACATGTTTTAAACATTAATGTACTAATTATTGTGTGGACATCAAAGGGTTTTGTGAAGTTCAGATAATGACAATAAAGAGCAAACAAAGTAAGAAGGAACAGATTTTTAGAGCGATGCTTCAGTATTTCATTGATCCTGTTTCTTTAAACATCTGTTTGCACACATTACATTTTAAACATGTTTTATCTTCAGGTTTAAAGGTTTAAAGATGATTTTAGAAAAAAGATTTTTGGAGATCTGACACTCTGTTCATTTTTAAATGCTGAGTCGTATTTCTGATATTCTGACTCATATGGAGTCGATTCACACAAACACCGATTCAGTTATTTAGCCGAATCTTTCACTTTATCACTAGAACTATAAGTTAAACTTTAATTTTTAAAGTGTTTGTAATTTTTGTTTTATAAATCAACTATTAATAAACATTTCGTAATTTAGTAAACTTGAAATTAAAACTATTTGAATCGGTAGGCGCTCTTTCTTCGGGAAATACAATACCGTGTTTTAAATTGATCTGTATTTGATATATTAGTGCACTACATAGGGACTAAAACACCAAGTGATAAGACAGAGGTAGTGCACTTCGTTATTAAATATTGAGTATTATTGCCATGTAGCTCTTTATCTTTGGGTGATTATAACGAAACAGTGATAGTTTGTGGCGGACTACTGCCATCTTGTGGTGAGTAACGAAATCTAGTTCACTGTCTAATCTAGTAGTGCACTTCGTCATTAAATATTGAGTATTATTGCCATGTAGCTTTTTATCTTTGTATGATTATAAAACAACAGCGATAGTTTCTGGCGAACTGCTGCCATCTTGTGGTGAGAGACGAAATCTATCGCTGGATGACATTTCAACAGTCATTAATGTGAATAAGTGGCTCATCTTTAACTGCTGAGTCGTTCTTCTGATATTCTGACTCAGGGAGTCGATTCACACGAACGCCGAATCTCTCACTTTATCATTGGAACTATAAGTTAAACTTTTTAATTATAACATTTTTTTTGTAATTTTTGTTTTATAAATAAACTGTTAATAAACATTTCTTAATTTAAGAAACTATTTTAAACGATTTGTATCGGTAGGTGCTCTTTCTTTGGAAAAAGCATTACCGTGTTTTAAATTGATCTGTATTTGATATAATAGTGCACTACATAGGGACTAAAACACCGAGTGATAAGACAGAGGTAGTGCACTTCGTTATTAAATATTGAGTATTATTGCCATGTAGCTCTTTATCTTTGTATAATTATAAAACAACAGCGATAGTTTGTGACGGACTGCTGCCATCTTGTGGTGAGAGACGAGAAACATTTATTTAAAAAAAAAAAGTAGATAAAATGAAATAAAATGCTGAGTCGTTCTTCTGATATTCTGACTCATAGGGAGTCGATTCACACGAACGCCGAATCTCTCACTTTATCACTAGAACTATATAATATATATAAAGATAAAGATAATATTTTTTACAAAATGTTTATTAATAGTTTATTCATAAAACAAAAATTACAAACATTTTTTTAAATAAAAAAGTTTGAGTATTATTGCCATGTATCTCTTTATCTTTGTAGGATTATAAAACAACAGCGATAGTTTGTGACGGACTGCTGCCATCTTGTGGCGAGAGACCAGATGATAGATCCGATAACATTTTCAAAGGCCATTAATGTGAATAAAAGGAAAACATTTCTTTAAAATTTTAAATCAATTAGATAAAATAAAATAAAAAATTGAAAAGCCATAATACTGTTATTTTATTCGTGTATCTTTTAACTTTGCTACTGGCAGCAGCACAGGCTCAGTCAGAGTCAGTCAGACTGGGAGCCTGTCACCATGGCTCTGTCGTACTTCTGACTCATAGGGAGTCGATTCACACGAACACTGAATTAGATATTGAGCCGAATCTCTAAACTTTTTTATTTTAATTAAAAAATAGTTGTAATTTGTGTTTCATGAATCAACTATTAAACATTTCGTAATTTAGGAAAGACTGCTTTTAAACTATTTGAATCGGTAGGTGTTCTTTCTTCGGAAAAAGCATTACCGTGTTTTAAATTGATCTGTATTTGATATAATAGTGCACTACATAGGGACTAAAACACTGAGTGATAAGACAGAGGTAGTGCACTTCGTTATTAAATATTGAGTATTATTGCCATGTAGCTCTTTATCTTTGTATGATTTATAAAACAACAGAGATAGTTTGTCGCGGACTACTGCCATCTTGTGGAGAGAGACGAGAAATGTTTTTAAAAATATTAGTAGATAAAATGAAATAAAAAAAAACTGAAATGCCATGATACTGTTATTTTATTATAACGTTTAAAACTGATTTTAGAAAAAAAAGATTTTTGGAAATCTGACACTGTTCATCTTTAAATGCTGAGTCGTTCTTCTGATATTCGGACTCATAGGGAGTCGATTCACACGAAAACCGATTGAGTCATTGAGCCGAAGCTTTCACGTTATTACTAGAACTATTAAACCTTTCGATTTTAATTTTATGGTTGTAATTTGTGTTTTATAAATCAACTTTTAATAAACATTTAATAAACATAAAAAGACTACTTTTAAACTATTTAGTTTGTTAGTAAATGCGCTTTCTTCGGAAAAAGCATTACCGTGTTTTAAATCGATCTGTATTTGATATAATAGTGCACTACATAGGGACTAAAACACCGAGTGATAAGACAGAGGTAGTGCACTTCGTTAATAAATATTGAGTATTATTGCCATGTAGCTCTTTATCTTTGTGTGGTTATAAAACAACAGCGATAGTTGTGATGTGACGGACTGCTGCCATCTTGTGGTGAGATACGAGATCTATCGCCCGATAACATTTTCAATTGCTGAGTCTTTCTTCTGATATTCTGACTCATAGGGAGTCGATTCACACGAACGCCGAATCTCTCACGTTATCACTGTAAGTTAAACTTTTTAATTATTAAAAATGTTTGTAATTTGTGTTTTATGAATAAACTATTAATAAACATTTCGTAATTTAGTCAAATTGATTTTAAACTATTTGAATCGGTAGGTGTTCTTTCTTCGGAAAAATCATTACCGTGTTTTAAATTGATCTGTATTTGATATAATAGTGCACTACATAGGGACTAAAACACCGAGTGATAAGACAGAGGTAGTGCACTTCGTTAATAAATATTGAGTATTATTGCCACGTATCTTTGTGTGATTATAAAACAACAGCGATAGTTTGTGATCAGACTGCTGCCATCTTGTGGTGAGAGACGAGATCTAAGATTTCAACAGCCATTAATGTGAATAAAAGGAAAAATTCATTCATTCATTATCTCCCGCTTTATCCTCTATTAGGGTCGCGGTGGGGTTCCCCATGCCCATCCAGGGGAGAACGTTTCGGGCGCTGGGCAGATACACCCAGGACAGGGCGCCAATCCATCGCTGGACACACACTCACACACTCAAACACACTCTATATGGAGCAATTTTGAGAATTCAATTGACTTGATCCATGTTTTTGGACTGTGGGAGGAAACCGGAGAACCCGGAGGAAACCCACGCAGACACGGGGAGAACATGGAAACTCCACCCAGATGGGGATTCTAACCGGGAATCCCTAGCGCTGAGAGGCGAACGCGCTAACCACTAAGCCACCGTGCTATAGGAAAAATTAAGTAGATAAAATAAAATAAAAATTTTGAAATGCTATAATACTGTTTTATTTGTGTATTGATGTACTGATTATTGTGTGGACATCAAACGGTTTTGTGAAGTTCAGATAATAATGACAATAAAGAGCAAACAAAGTAAGACGCAACAGATTTAGTATTTCATTGATCCTGTTTCTTTAAACATCTGTTTGCACACATTACATTTTAAACATGTTTTATCTTCAGGTTTAAACGATTAAAACTGATTTTAGAAAAAGATTTTTGGAGATCTGACACTCTGTTTATCTTTAAATGCTGAGTCGTATTTCTTATATTCTGACTCATATGGAGTCGATTCACACGAACACCGAATCAGTTATTGAGGCGAATCTCTCACTTTATCACTAGAACTATAAATTAAACTTTTAAATTTTTAAAATGGTTGTAATCTGTGTTTTATTAATCAACTATTAATCAACATTTCGTAATTTAGTAAACTTGATTTTAAACTATTTGAGTTGGTTGGTATTTACGTATTTTCTTAACGTAAAGGTGTTTCATGCACATTTTTTAAAATCCATATTAATTATTAACATTTTAAAAATTGGTAGTTCTGGTCCTTAAATCTGATTGGCTGAGCCGTTTGTCCAGACGTGACTTTTCTGACAATATTGCACACCTCTGAGTGCTTCACAGTTGTATCAGAGCATCAGGTTTTTTTAAAGATATTTTTAAAATTCAGCAATGGTTTATGTACAAACAAAGGGACCCACCGTGTCTTATCAGCTCTTTGCAAAATCTCTCAATCCTTAAATAGAATCCACCAACGTTTTGTTTTATTTATTTACTAATGCACATCCTCTCCTGCCTTAGTGCTTTAATATTCTTTTATAATAGATTTATACAGCACCAATCAAAAGTCTGAACACAAATCCTCATTTAGTGGCTTTTCATTATTTAAACATATCTGAATATCATTGAAGAAACACTTGGAATTATTATTTAGTAAACCAAAAATGTTTAATCAAAAATAATTCTGATTATTCAGAGTGAAACCTTATGCTTAGATAATAACTTTGCATATGTTCTTGTGATGTTTTGAGCTGTTATCTAAGCAGGAGCTGCTCCTGGTTTTTAGAAAAAAATTCTAAAATACAAATCATATCCGGATTGGCGCCCTGTCCTGGGTCTATCTGCCCAGCGCCCGAGACGTTCTCCCCTGGATGGGCATGGGGAACCCCACCGCGACTCTAATAGAGGATAAAGCGGGAGATAATGAATGAATGAACAAATCATATCTTGTTTTAACATTTTTGATTTTTTTAAAATAATTTCATATGTAATCGTAATTTAAATTATTTATTATTGATCTACATTGCAGAGAAAAAACAATTTAAATAAAAAGATGTTTTCAAACATTTCGACTGGTACTGTATATCTTTTTCTCATTAGAGCTTTACTCATTATTATTATTATTATTCATTCATTCATTCATTATCTCCCGCTTTATCCTCTATTAGGGTCGCGGTGGGGTTCCCCATGCCCATCCAGGGGAGAGCATCTCGGGCACTGGGCAGATAAACCCAGGACAGGGCGCCAATCCATCACTGGACACACACTCACTCACACAGACACACTCTATATGGGGCAATTTTGAAAATACAATTGACTTGATCCATGTTTTTGGACTGTGGGAGGAAACCGGAGAGCTCGGAGGAAACCCACGAAGACACGGGCAGAACATGGAAACTCCACCCAGATGGGGATTCAAACCGGGAATACCTAGCAATGAGAGGCGAACGTGCTAACCACTAAGCCACCGTGCCTCCCTATTATTATTATTATTATTATTATTATTATTATTATTATTATTACCCATATATTAGCTTCATCTGTTCATCTGTGTGTCTGGTAAAAAAGTTTGCAGATGTTATTTCACCCATTTCCCATTATCTGATTAAGCTGAAACTTTGCACAATTGTTCATCGTCGTCGATGACAACACATGAATCAATAATAAAAAAAAAAATTATTAACTAATTAGTGCTAATTAATTATTTTTGTTTTCTATGGATAAATTGCCCATTTTCTACTAAATTTTATACTTCACAAGCAGAATTAATTTAGGATAATGTAATTTAACACCATATTGGATTATGGACTACCTAACACATCGACCACAATATGTGAGGGCATGGGACTGTGTTTCTGACTTAGTGGTCTGCATTACTGGGGCCCCACAGGGAACCGTCTTGGCACCGTTCCTCTTCACACTGTACACTGCAGACTTTAAGTACAGCTCACTGAACTGTCACTCACAGAAGTTCTCTGATGACTCTGCTGTTGTCGGTCTCATCACTGATGATGACGACCGGGAATACAGAAAGGTGATTCCGGACTGGACTGGTACCTATGTAACCACCTCCAGATCAACACCACGAAAACTCAGGAGCTGGTGGTGGATTTTCGTAGGTGCGGTCGCCCTCTCCCAACACCGGTGAACATCCAGGGAATGGACATTGACAAAATGGACTCTTATAAGTACCTGGGGGTTCACATCAACATTAAACTGGACAGGTCAGACAACACCACTGCACTTTATAAAAAAGGACAGAGCAGGCTGTATCTGCTGCGGAGACTAAGGTCATTTGGGGTGTGGGGGCCACTCCTCAGGACCTTTTTGACACATGAATGCAGACAGGAACAGACTGGATAAACTCATTAGAAAGGCCAGCTCTGTCCTGGGGTAACCTTAGACCCGGTGCAGGTGGTGGGAGACAAGAGGATGCTAAACAATCTAGCAGCTCTTATGGACAATGAATCCCACCCCATGTTTGAGACTCTAGCAGCACTGGGCAGCACATTCAGTGACGGGCTACGTCATCCGAAGTGTGTCGGGGAGCGTTACCGCAGGTCCTTCATTCCTGCTGCAGTGAGGCTGCACAATCAGCACTGCTCCCAGTAACCACTCCAAAACAAACTAAAAATAATACTGCAAAACATGTATCATTGATGGTGCAATACATTTCAATCATCGGTATGTAATACCTGTCTGCTGCTTAATCACATCCCATATGTGCAATATTTGTTTCATGTATGACTGTAAATAACTGAAAATTAGAATTTTATCGAGTGTATATATAGATATCTAATTCTATTTCAATTTTTCCTAGTTTTTTAAATCTCTTTCTAATGACTAAATACCTTTCTCACCTTTCTTCTAATGTATCTGCTGCTGAGAATGTGAATTTCCCCATTGTGGGACAAATAAAGGTCTATCTTATCTTATAGGGGTGGTTTTTAAAAATATATTTTTTAAAGATTTTGCTTGTTCCCAATGCTGAATCACAGTAGTTCCGCCTACATCATCCTGTTATTGTAGAATTTTGTTTTTTGTTTTATTATTATTAATTTTATATACATCTAATGAGTTTATAATGGGTAATGTTATAAGATGTATTATATAAACAGCATGGATGTTAGTTAAGAAATATACTAATGCAGTTAAAGTCTGCAGGTTTGCTGTTGGAACATTTTCTTAATGATATTTGTGGAGGGAGGAAGTTTTATGATGACATTTAATGATCTATAGCGACCTTTGGGGCTTTCAGGTGTAATAGGTTTAGTTTCATTTTACTCTCACTCTTCACGGAGACGAAATGGCGTCGGGATCAGGTAAAAGAAATCTTTAAGTTCAAATTTATATAATGATTTGTTGGTTTAGATCAAAATAGAAACAATATCCTGAGATAAATAGAACGAGGTTTTGCTCTCTAGTTATGAACAGACCATATCAACAGCGAATAAATATACAAACTTGAAATCGGAGGAATTACTTTTGAACAGTAATGCTATCAATGTTTAGCAATCAGAGTAAGGAAGTGTGTGTGTGTGTGTGTGTGTGTGTGTGTGTGTGTGTGTGTTTGCACTTCTGGTAAATACGCTTTGATTTCCCATTTCAAATATACTTCCTTCACCGTTTTTAACCTGACTTAATTAATATTATCATGTTATCTTCACAATTACCTTTGTATTCTGGTGATTACATTTTCAGGTTCATTCCATCAAAGAAGACAAAGTAAAACACCACCTCCAACAAGTAAGAAACACATAACATTTGCTTAATTTATTGTTATTGTTAAGGAAAAAAGTAAAGGTAAAAATATTAACACTACAGATAACATCCTTCTGATGTTATCAAAATCACCAATAAACACACTGACTAAACCACCTAAGGAAATGCAGCCAATAAACAGTTTCAAAATGTAGGAAATTTTTTTTTTCAGTTTAATAGTTTGAAATAGTCAGAAAAAACATGTTACAAAATTTAAAAATAATATCAGGTGCTTGATTCACAGAATTTAACTCTATACAGCAGGGCAGACATGTCTTGTTGACAATGAATGTCCCGCTGTCACATATTCAGTTCATACACCAAATATGTACCTTTATACCCCAAACCATAACTTAACCATCTGAGGGGACCAATAACAGCTGGTACTGAAATAAATATTAGCGATCCTCTGCCTTTCAAAATAAAAGGTCCCACTAATATTAGGTTGGACCGCTTCTGTATTTGATGACAGCACACATTCATGTGGCACCATCTCCACAAGCTTCTGCAAATTTATTTCTCATAAATCTTACATTAATTTGTATTGTACTGATGTGGACCACTGCACAAAGTCTCCTCCATCACATGCCAAAGATTCTAATGGAATTCAGGGCTGGACTTTGTGGTGATGGCTGCATGTGTAAGAATGATGTCTCATGCTCCCTGACCCACATTTCTTTACAATCTGAGCTCAATTAATCCTGACATCGTCATCTCGGAAAACGTCTGTGTAATCAGAGAAGAACAGATCCCCTGATGGAGGAACCTGGTTGTTCAGTAGATTTAGGTCGTCAGCTTGTAGTAGTGTTGAACCCAGAACTTGACCGACTGCAGCGACCCCCAGATCAGAGTTACATCTAGGAGGTGACGAGCATTTGTTTAAAAAAGACAAAAACTGAGAACACTCATACAGGGCTTTCCATAGATGTTCATTTGGATTCAAATCTGCTGATTGGCTGTTTCGTTCAGCATCCTAGTAGATGGCAATTAAGAAGTCATTTATTTATAGAGGGCTTTTTACAATAGAAACTCATCACAAAACAGTTTTACAGTGTTATTAACCCCCAAAGAGTAAGCCGAAGCAACAGTGGCAAGAAAAAACTCAATGTTTTTTCAAAAATCGTCTTCATCCTCCATCAACAGTGTGGGACAGCCATGTACAGACTGTGTGGTAGCCGCAGTGCTTCGACAGATCCATGGACCTCCAGGAAATTAGCAACACTTCAAAAAAACAGACAACAAAAGCAGTTAGAGTTAATAAAGCACAGTAATTAATTAAAAACCAGAGTTTGATTGAAATGGTGAATCACACAATTGACACAATAGGAAGTCTGTCAGAACCACATCATGATTTTTCCACCTTCAAACTACAACTGTTGGTTTTGTATTTTTGGGATGTTGTCGTTGGAATTACATTTATAGACTGATTCATTTACAGCTGTTTTAATCAAACCCAATTAGAGATGATTGTGTTTTTACTGTTTAAATTCAATAAAGCAGTCTTATGAGGATATGATGTTTTGTCTTCAGGATGATATTAGAACCATGGGCCAGAATGACAAGTACAAACAAAAAAAATATGTGCAATATAGTCATATGTGAGTTCGCACATATGCGTGTGTGTGTGTGTAAACATGTACTTGCAGATTCCATATTTAGGGTTCGAGTCTTTAATTTTAT
This sequence comes from Corydoras sp. C115, assembly GCA_019802505.1. NCBI lineage: Eukaryota > Metazoa > Chordata > Actinopteri > Siluriformes > Callichthyidae > Corydoras > Corydoras sp. C115. Next base: position 9,537 of record JAFMOC010000807.1, read on the forward strand.
CCGATCGATATAAATATGAGAATGTAAATGATTTCTTTTCATCCCGTTTCAGTGTCGGAGCTGAGGATTGTTCTGTTGGGGGAAAGGTTCACAGATAACAGTAGAGTGGGAAACCTCATCCTGAACAGAGCTGCATTTCAGACTGAACCTCCTCCACCTTCAGTAGAGCAGCAGTGTGAGAGAGTCAGTGGACTGGTGAAGGAAAGATACATCACCATCATCAACACACCAGACCTTTATGATCCACAGATTGAACAGAAGGAACTAAATCAGTGTGTTTCACTCTCTCATCCTGGACCTCATGCTTTTCTTCTGGTGGTAGAAGCTCAGAGCTTCACAGAACAGAACACAACCAGACTGATGAACATCCTGCAGTTCTTCAGCGGTGAAGCTCTAAATTACAGCATTCTGATCAGCATGGACCATGAGGCTCATCAGAAGGAAACATCTGATGCCTTCAATAAATTACAGAGTAGATGTATGAATCATTACACTTTTAATCAAATTCAGAAATCAGAAGTTCTACAGTTGCTGGATGAGATAGAACAAATCAACATGGACAAAGAATGTACTCTTCATGAGAACGTTGCAGACAAGCCTGATGAGAAATCTAAAGAAGATCAAGGACTCAGGCGGCAGTTAATTAGTAAAGCTGGAAAACTCATGCAAGGTAAGAGCTTAGAACTTTTTATTTGCTTACCACAGAACAGTTTGTAAATACTTTTCACTAGGGGTGAGCTGTAATATTCGCTGATTCGACGATTCGACTCGGAGAACCGTAGTCGACTATGAACCTCATAGTCGAATGTACCATTTTGACCACATGGGGTGCCCATGGCTGCTGCTAAGCATTAGTTTTTACATGAAATGTCTTCGTTTTCGTTATATATATATAGCCTTTTGTCAAATAAAATCATCCTAATTTCTGTTAATATTTTTTTTAAATGATGTGTGCGCTTTAACAATATAAAATATATAATAAAATATTTTAAAAAATATATTTTTTAAAAACCACGCTTATAGCGCCATCTTGTGGTGAAATTTTAACTGATTCGACTATCAGTCGACTATAGGGAAAATCTGACGAATCAGATTCGACTATGAAAATCCTTAGTTGAATACACCCCTACTTTTCGCTACACATAAGAATAAAATCCTGCTGACTGCATATCTTAATTATAAATAAATTGCTGTATGCATACGACATGTATATTTTCTTGTTTTTGTTGCCTGGTTTCCATGGGTTATATTCTGAATGCTGCATTTAATATACACAATCAAAATATCTGTCTTACTTTAATTAAAAAAAGTTTGATTGAATTTGCTTCTTTATCTACCTCAAGGCATTACTTCATATATAACTTCACAAAAGAAAACGACGCCTGAAGAACAAACATGGAAAGGTAAGATTGATTTAAAAAGTCTAAAATAAGGATTTATTTTGCTTTTAAATGTTAAATATCCAGACGGTGACAGACTTCCTCAGTAAACTTCATCAGTAAACCTTTACACCAGCGGACTAAGGAGTGGGTTTCATGCATTACTTTTTCGTTACACTTTTGGGTTATGTTTATTTCAGATCTAAATTTCTCATCTCATTTCCGTGCTTTTGTTAATTTATTGTGTTTGTTTATTGGTTGCTGAGTGAGGTCATATGTTCTGTCTTTGCTATTTAGTTTCTGGGTTTTCATCCTTCGTTAGTTGAGCGTCGCTTATGTAACAGGTTCTTCGAAGCCTTTGTTCTCTTTTCTTCCTACGTTCCCTTAATATACGCCACAACGCTTACCCACACTTCCTGCTTTATGTGCACTCATATTCAGGTGTGGCAGTGCAGCCTGACACTGGACCTGATTAGATGAGTAATGATGTGGTATTGCCCCAGCTTCAGAATCTTAAAGGTTTTGGTAGTGATGTACAGAGAGGGTAAAGGAAGTCCTGTGGGGAAAAAGCTGTTCCACAGTCAGCTGGTCTGGGATTTTAGTCTAAAATGTTTTGTACCCCAAAGGTCAGAGAAAAAGGCCTTTTGTGTTTATTGAGAAGGTCTATAAACTCATTTGCTCATGAAACATGGAGCGACAACGTTTCAGGCGCTGGGCAGATACACCCAGGACAGGGGGGCAATCTATCACTGGATACACACTCACACACACACACACTCTATATGGGGCAATTTGGAGAATTCAGTTGACTTGATCCATGTTTTTGGTCTGTGGGAGGAAACCGGAGAACCCGGAGGAAACCCATGCGGACACGTTGAGGACATGGAAACTCCACCCACATGGGGATTCAAACCGGGAATCTCTAACGCTGAGAGGCGAACGTGCTAACCACTAAGCCACCTATGTGAATAATTAAGATAAGTAATTTATTAAAGTGGTGTTACTGATAATTAACACTTGATATTCCTTTTGAAGCTGTAGACTTTTTTCTGTTGTTCCAGTGGCAGAAGGTTCTTCGTCATTACCAGTGATGAACTTGGTTCTATGTGGAACTGACAAAGAACTGAAGTCCTCTATATCAGATCTTCTCCAGAAACAGAGTAAACAGAGATCTGATTCCAGATCAGAGTGTGTGGTGAGGAAAGGAGAAGTGTGTGGATACCAGCTCACCGTCGTGAAGATACCAGCTCTCAGCAACACTCAGCTCTCAGAACAGGAAGTGATGCATCTGTCTTTTCAGTGTGTTTCTCTCTGTGATTCTGAAGTTCATGCCTTCATCTTCAACGTTCATGAAAGTCTGCTCACAGATGAAGATAAGGCAGAATTACAGATGATTCAGAAGATCTTCAGCTCCAGAATTTATGACCACGTGATCTTTTTCATTAATAAAAAAACTCAGAACGATATGATTGATGAATTAATTAAAGATCACGGAGGACAATATACATTTTTTACTGGTAAGACAGATGGGTTAATTAAACGTGTCAAGAAACTTCTGTCAGAAAGTAAGGACACTCATTATAGTATGAGGATGTACCTCGATCACCACTTTAATACACAAATTAATTTCAAAAGAGAAAATGAGGAACTACAAAGAAGAGTCAGAGATCTGGAGAACATCAGTCAAACACAAGGTAAATATTTTTTTTAATAGTTTATCGTTGGATCTTATTCTAAATGTTTCACAGGTTATGTGTTATGTACATATTGTTTTCTTTTGTCTCTACAGGATCATTGGACAGGGACGACTCTCTTCGAATTGTATTTTTGGGAAAGACTGGAGTTGGGAAAAGTGCAACAGGAAACAACATTTTCGGAAAAAAAATCTTTAGGGAAGAGTTCTCAGATAAATCCGTGACCTCATTCTGTCAGAAAGAAACAGTGGAGATTAACGGGAAGCTTGTTACTCTGATCGACACTCCAGGACTGTTTGATACCAATGTTTCCAACCTGGAGACTACTAAAGAGATCACCAAGTGCATCTTAATGGCTTCTCCAGGTCCTCATGTCTTCCTGCTGGTGGTGAGATTGGATCAACGTTTCACTCAGGAGGAAAGAGACACCCTGGAAATAATTGAGAAGACTTTTGGTGAAAGATCCAGAATTTACACCATGGTTCTGTTTACCAGAGGAGATGAACTTACGATTACCATTGAACAATACGTAGAAAACTCAGAAAAACTCAAACCACTGGTGCATAAATATGGAAATAGATTTCATGTTTTTAATAATAGACAGCGTAAGAATCGCTCTCAAATTTCTGCTCTTCTGGAGAAGATTGACTCCATGGTGAAGGTGAACGGAGGAAGATGCTACACTAATGAGATGTTCCAGCAGGTGGAGAGACAGATACAAGAAGATCAGGAGAGAATCCTGAAGGTGAAACAAGAGCAAATAGAGAAAGAGAAAAAAGACCTGATGGATAAACATGAATCTGAGATTCAGAAGATGAATAAACAAATACAGGAACAACAGGTGCAACAGGAAGTGGAGAGAAAACGCAAAGAGGTTGAATTCAGAGAGAGAGAAGAAGAGATCAAAAGAGAAATGAAAGAAAGAGAAGACCTGGTGCGAGAAGAGTTCAGGAAAAGAAAAGAAGAAGAGGATTGAGGGTGAATACATGGATTGAGGAAATTAATAAAGAACGAGAGGAGAACAGAAAACAGTGGGAGAGACAAAGAGCAGATGATCAGAGGCTGAGAGAGCAGGAAGAGAGGAAACTAAATAAAAGAGAAGAAGAAAGGACCGAAAAACTGAGGGAGGAACAAGAGAAGTTTGAAAAAGAGAAGAACGAAATATTAAAGAATAAAGAATATGAACTACAGAAATTACAGGAAGAACACGAAAAGAAGAAAGCGGAGGAAGAGAGGAGACGAAACGATTTGGAGGAGAAAATTAAACACGCTGAAAAAAGCAAAAAGAAAGAACTCCAGGAGCTTCAGCAGAAACAAGACCAGGAGTGGAGGAGGAAGATGGAGGAAGAGGAGACGAAAAGAAAAGAGGAAAAGAAACTCTGGGAGGAAAGAATTAACGAGAAAGAAAAACGGTGGCGCTTAGATCAGATCAGGAAACAGAAAGAGTACAAATGGGAAAAAGAGGAGAGGGAGAGGAAAGAAATGGAAAGAAAACAGAAACAGGAAGAAGAAAAGAAAAGAATAGAGAACGAGGCGAATGAGAAGATCCAGAAGATAAAAGAACTGGAGGAACAGAGAGAGAGAGAGATCAATGAACAAGAAAGTCTTAGGATGGAAATGAAGGAGAAACTACAGAAGCAGCTGGAAGACTTCATGAGAGAGAAAGAAGACGACGAGAGAAGACGCAGTGAAGATGAGGAAAGAAATATGTCCTTCATTAAAGAACAACACGGTAAAGAGCTGGAGAAGCTGAAGAAACAAACAGAAGAGGCAGCGCGAAAACAAGCAGAAAAGGAATTCATCATCAAACTGGAGAAAGAAGTGCATGAAGCCAGAAAGAAAGGCCTGAAGCATGGAGTTCAAGAAGGTCGTGCAGAAGTGGAAGCAAAAAGAACCAAACCAGGAAAAGCTGTCGATTACTTTGTTAATATATTGTGTGGATCAAAGAAAACGCAAGATGAGAAAAAAGAGAAATAAACGCAAGTTTTCAAGTCTTTCGATGCTTGCTTCCCTCCTGCATAATCAAGAACACCTGATCCAGATCTCTGTGGCTTTTCATGAGTTCATCCACCTCAAGAGCACATGCACCTCCACAGCTCATTTCATTCATTTGCATTTCAGCAGCTCCTCACATTAAATACATGATCCTGACTTAGGGCTCTATTTTCCAAAGATACGTCCTGCATCATTCACTGCCCTCTAGTGACGACTGCCCCCTGGTGCTTCAACCTCACTAGGGCTGCAACAATGAATAGATAAAATAGATAAAAATCGATTATGAAAAGTGTTGGCGACGGATTTCATTAGCGATTGGTTGTGTTACTCACATCGTCGTAACCTCTAACGTCAAATAAGAGAACAAAAATAGATGCATAGAGCCCAGTATCAGAAAGCCGGATTACAACTGCCATCACAGATTGGTCCTCCAGCAGGTCAGTGACCCAAAGGTTACATTAAAAAGAACCCAGAAATGGTTCAAAACAAGGAACTGGAGAGTTCTGAGGTTGCAGTAATGAGTCCTGGTGAGAGAGAAAAAAACCTTCAGACCTAAAATACTTTGAGCAGTTTATATAAATAGATTGGAACAAAGTTCAGGTATAGAGGTCTAAAAAACAAATTAATGGACCTAATTCCATAAACTACTTATTTTTGTTACTGTTTCCAAAGTGGAAGTGTTGTGTTTGTGTCTTGAGTTCTGTGTTTAATGAGATCTAATTGAACTTTTACTCTTTAATATAGTTTGTGTAAATATTAAAGCATTTAAAGATGTATTCGAATGTATATTAGAGTAGTGAAATGTCTGTAATATAATTCATTATTTAACTTTAAAATGTTAAATGAGAGAAAATAATGGTGTTTAAAAACTTTTATAATTTTAAAATAGATTATTGAAACAATCAGTAAAATGACCAACAGGTTACATAATGCACTGTTAATTTTATTTCATCTATTTGATATAACTTATTTTTAAATAAATATTTTCCTGGTATTCACATTATTTGATGTTGAAAATGTTATCCAGCGATAGATCTCGTCTCTCACCACAAGATGGCAGCAGTCCGTCACAAACTATTGCTGGTGTTTTATAATTAAAGATAAAGAGCTACATGGCAATAATACTCAATATTTAATAACCAAGTGCTCTACCTCTGTCTTATCACTCGGTGTTTTAGTCCCTATGTAGTGCACTATTATATCAAATACAGATCAATTTAAAACACGGTAATGCTTTTTCCGAAGAAAAAAGGCTTTTTTACCGATTCAAATAGTTTAAAATCAGTTTTTCCTAAATTACGAAATTTTTATTCATAGTTGATTTTTATTTATGGTTAATTTATTTTTAAATAAATGATTTCCTCTTATTCACATTAATGGCTGTTGGAAATGTTGTCGTGCGATAGATTTCGTCTCTCACCACAAGATGGCAGTAGTCCGTTACAAACTATCTCTGTTGTTTTATAATGACACAAAGATAAAGAGCTACATGGCAATAATACTCAATATTTAATAACGAAGTGCACTACCTCTGTCTTATCACTCGGTGTTTTAGTCCCTATGTAGTGCACTATTATATCAAATACAGATCAATTTAAAACACGGTAATGCTTTTTCCGAAGAAAGAACACCTACCGATTCAAATAGTTTAAAAGCAGTCTTTCCTAAGTTACTAAATGTTTATTAATAGTTGATACATGAAACACAAATTTCATGTATCAACAATTACAATAAAATTATTACAATAAAAAAAGTTTAACTTGTAGAGATTCGGCTCAATGACTAATTCAGTGTTCGTGTGAATCGACTCCCTATGAGTCAGAAGTACGACAGAGCCATGGTGACAGGCTCCCAGTCTGACTGACTCTGACTGAACCTGTGCTGCTGCCAGTAGCAAAGTTAAAAGATACACGAATAAAATATCAGTATTATGGCTTTTCAAATTATTTACTTTATTTTATCTAATTGATTTAATTTTTTAAATAAATGTTTTCCTTTTATTCACATTAATGGCCTTTGAAAATGTTATCGGATCTATCATCTGGTCTCTCGCCACAAGATGGCAGTAGTCCGTCACAAACTATCGCTGTTGTTTTATAATCCTACAAAGATAAAGAGATACATGGCAATAATACTCAATATTTTTTACAAAATGTTTATTAATAGTTTATTCATAAAACAAAAATTACAAACATTTTTAAAATAAAAAAGTTTATCTTATAGTTCTAGTGATAAAGTGAGAGATTCGGCGTTCGGTGTGAATCGACTCCCTATGAGTCAGAATATCAGAAGAACGACTCAGCATTTTATTTCATTTTATCTACTTTTTTTTTTTTTTTTTAATAAATGTTTCTCGTCTCTCACCACAAGATGGCAGTAGTCCGTCACAAACTATCGCTGTTGTTTTATAATCACACAAAGATAAAGAGCTACATGCCAATAATACTCAATATTTAATAACGAAGTGCACTACCTCTGTCTTATCACTTGGTGTTTTAGTCCCTATGTAGTGCACTATTATATCAAATACAGATCAATTTAAAACACGGTAATGCTTTTTCCAAAGAAAGAGCACCTACCGATACAAATCGTTTAAAATAGTTTCTTAAATTAAGAAATGTTTATTAACAGTTTATTTATAAAACAAAAATTACAAAAAAATGTTATAATTAAAAAGTTTAACTTATAGTTCCAATGATAAAGTGAGAGATTCGGCGTTCGTGTGAATCGACTCCCTATGAGTCAGAATATCAGAAGAACGACTCAGCAGTTAAAGATGAGCCACTTATTCACATTAATGGCTGTTGAAATGTTATCCAGCGATAGATTTCGTCTCTCACCACAAGATGGCAGCAGTTCGCCAGAAACTATCCCTGTTGTTTTATAATCATACAAAGATAAAAAGCTACATGGCAATAATACTCAATATTTAATGACGAAGTGCACTACTAGATTAGACAGTGAACTAGATTTCGTTACTCACCACAAGATGGCAGTAGTCCGCCACAAACTATCACTGTTTCGTTATAATCACGCAAAGATAAAGAGATACATGGCAACAATACTCAATATTTAATAACGAAGTGCACTACCTCTGTCTTATCACTCGGTGTTTTAGTCCCTATGTAGTGCACTATTATATCAAATACAGATCAATTTAAAACACGGCAATGCTTTTTCCGAAGAAAGAGCACCTACCGATTCAAATAGTTTAGAAGCAGTCTTTCTTAATTTACTAAATGTTTATTAATAGTTGATTCAAAAAATACAAAGTACAAACATTAAGTAAATTAAAATCGAAAAGTTTAATAGTTCTAGTGATAAAGTGAGAGATTCGCCTCAATAACTGATTCGGTGTTCGTGTGAATCGACTCCCCATAAGTCAGAATATCAGAAGCACGACTCAGCATTTAAAGATGAACAGAGTGTCAGATCTCCAAAAATCTTTTTTCTAAAATCAGCTTTAAACGTTTAAACCTGAAGATAAAACATGTTAAAATGTAATGTGTGCAAACAGATGTTTAAAGAAACAGGATCAATGAAAAACTGAAGCATCGCTCTAAAAATCTGTTCCTTCTTACTTTGTTTGCTCTTTTAATAGTGCACTACATAGGGGCTAAAACACCGAGTGATAAGACAGAGGTAGTGCACTTCGTTATTAAATATTGAGTATTATTGCCATGTAGCTCTTTATCTTTGTGTGATTAGAAAACAACAGCGGTAGTTTTTTGACGGACTGCTGCCATCTTGTGGTGAGAGACGAGATCTATCGCCCCATTTCAACAGCCATTAACTAGAACTCCCAGACTGCTGCCATTTGGCAGTTAAACCTTTAACTCCCAAAGCATTGCCAAACGGCAGGTCGGAATAGCCTTTCTTGCCTCCACTGTTGTGTAAATGAGGCCATTACATTTTCAAGAAGTAACTCTAAGGACACTACTACTTTCTACACTCTTCTCTGCAACAAGCTGGTGAAACCCCCCCCCCCCCCCCCCAAAAAAAATGTCAACATTACCAGAAGTTTAGATTCAAGTTAGCTTTATTGGTATATATGCACTGTAAATAAACGTGTTGCTTTGTTTCACTGTACAATGAAATGGTAATAAAAGATAAATAAAGATAAAAATAAGCATACAATAATATGATAAAAGTATTTATAAATAAAAATGTAAACTATACAGAAGTGGGCCACATGGCTTAGTGGTTAGCACGTTCGCCTCTCGGCACTAGGGATTCCCGGTTCGAATCCCCATCTGGGTGGAGTTTCCATGTTCTCCCCGTGTCTGCGTGGGTTTCCTCCGGGTTCTCCGGTTTCCTCCCACTGTCTAAAAACATGGATCAAGTCAATTGAGTTCTCCAAATTCTCCCCATATAGAGTGTGTATGCATGTGTGTCTGTGTGAGTGAGTGTGTGCCCAGCAATAGATTGGCGCCCTGTCCTGGGTGTATCTGTCCAGCGCCCGAAATGTTCTCCCCTGGATGGGCAGATGTCTCACCCCCCCCCCCCCCCCCCCCCCCCCCCCCCCCCCCCGCGACACTGATAGAGGATAAAGCGGTAGATAATGAATGAATGAACTATACAGAAATATAAACTATGCTAATAAGCCTATGTACATAGTCATTGTGCAGTAGTGCGCTACATTGCTTATTGTCAGACGTGTATGAAAACCCAATAGACTTATCACACTTATAAATTGTCTGAACACACCTGGCACTGCCACAACATCTCCTTTCTGCATTTGCCACATGTAAACCTGTTACAAGAAACACAACGCTTAGTGGCATGGTTATTCATGCAGCAACACTTAACCTGGCACAATGCCCTTTTCCCTGTCTCAGGTGTGGGTGGCTGCTGCTGAAAGTTTTCCTTATGCACCTCCTTGGCTTCCATATGAGACTGTGCAAGCTCTCCTGCAAGCTTCACCAAGAAGTCCGACCCTCTCTCTTTGACCCCAGTGCATGCCTGAAAAAGCACATGTGCATTCAGTGCTGCAATGTCAATTATGTTGTAAAACACAGCGACTGGCCAACGCCGTGTTCCTGAACGCACAGTGTACTTTCGCACCATCTGGTCCATGACGTCCACACCACATTTTAAGTCACAGGGGTTGACATGGTTGAGGATCATGTCCAAAGCCTGCTGTGTACTGTAAACCTTTGCCATCTTTGCTTCTTAGTCAACAGAGTTGAAGTGAAATATGTGCTGTGACATGGCTTTTTATCCACATGGAGGTGGATGCACACATAATCGTTATCATCATCGTTCACACCATCACCCAGCACACCCATCCCTGTTCATTGTTACCTGGTACTGGTATATTTCGATCTAATGGCTGCAACAACAACATTTTTAAAATAAATATAGAACCCATCTCAATTACTTCAATCATGAATATTTGTATTTTGTAATATTGTACTATAGTAAGAAACCTTTATTCTAATTCATTTCACTCAGCATGTAGCCAGATAGGCTATTTACTTTGGTGCAGTTTATTATATAAAGTTTATGCACTTTATTAACAAGTTTCCCTATGCCTGCGGTCATCTTTCTCTTTATTATAAATCTGATACAAAGACATTATTTGAACTATAAACCCAAAACATCTCAAGTCTGCCTCCTTTGTACTAATTTTGGATTGTTTTTTTTTCACTGTAAAAGGTGACATGCTGATTGGTCAAAATAGCTAAAGGTCAGATTTATTTTACCCTTATTTTAAGTAATTTTGACTTTTGATAAACTGCAAATACGTAAAGATATTTTTACATAAATTTATACAAAAAAACAATCCTCAGCTACTTGTAAAAAGACATTTTTACTTAAACGTTCTTAAAATCCAAAGTAAAAGAATCTTATCAGGACATTTTGTCTTATTTTAAGTCAAAATATCTCACCCCATTGGCAAAATTTTTTTTAACATCTTTTTTAAACAACACCATTGCAAAATGGTGGAACGTTCTTCCCAACTCTGTCCGTAAGGCAGAATCACTAAACAGTTTTAAGAAACTACTTAAGACGCATCTCTTTAACAAATACCTGTTGTAGGAAAAAAAAAAAAAAAAAAAAAAAAAAAAAAAAAGGCGGGGGGCGGGGGGTGGGGGGCAGGATCGAATAACAATCAGGTTTGACGATTTTACAGTATAGTTGGTTTTCTCCATAACTTCTGACTTGTGGTGTTCTCATTTGTAAGTCGCTTTGGATAAAAGCGTCTGCTAAATGACTAAATGTAAATGTAAATGTAAATCTGTCTGCACTGTCAGCATGTCTGAATCTGTTTGTACTGATGCAACACCTCAATCAAATATATGTTTTTGCAGCTGTTGATAATGGTTTAACCTCAGTCATGCACTATGCAGACAGATCCAGAACCATTTAATGCAGATTTAGACATGTAGTGAACACAGACAGGTGCTCAGCACAGTAAGATTCCAGTATAGAAGGAAGCTTTCAAAATAGGCGATGTACCAAAATATGGTGAAAGAAATAAGATAATAAAAATAAGGAAGTAATAACAAAACACTGTAATAACAATAAAAGTTTATTATATTATACATTAATTTTTTAGAAATTCTGTAACTAAGTAAATTAACCTTAAACCGTTAACCTCGTAACACAAATGTAAACTCACTTAACCAATAATAACACATTAACCCCTTTTCTTGTTTTTTTATATTTTATTTAAGTTTTATAATGAACATGTAAAGAAAAAAATCAACACTTGGTGAGAAAAAAAATAAACAGTACAGTAAAAAAGTAAAACATCCTTAAAGGTCTTGAACAATATTAAAGGATTTGAATAATAGTAGTAGGGATAGTAATTAAATAAATAAATAGATAAAATAAAAAGTGAAAATCAGTAAGTAAATAAATAAATAAAAAGGTTAAGTTTCCCCTAAGGTCTCCCAAGTTCATCCATAAAGGTTTTCCATAGTATATCGGTACGCCTACGATTAACCCCTTTTCTGATTTGAAAAGCAAAAGTACTAAATAAAAAAAGTCACCAAAAGTTTCAATTAGAACAGGTTTTCAATTTTCTCAGAAGTTTTTCTAACTTGAATCTGAATCTGCACTCAATTCAATGTGTTTTTTGCAAAAAAGCACCTGAAATTGTTTTGAACATTCATTCATTTATTCTCTCCAGCTTTATCCTCTATTAGTGTCGTAGTGGAGGGGGGGGGGTTCCCCATGCCCATCCAGGGGAGAACGTCTAGGAGCCACTAACATAGCAAAATAGAAAAAAAAAAAAAAAAAAAAAAAAAAAAAAAATATATATATATATATATATATATATATATATATATATATATATATATATATATATATATATATATATATATATATATATATATATATATATATATATATATATATATATACAAGATATACACAGTGAGCACATAATCAAAATAAACGGCAAAATGGTGGAACGTTCTTCCCAACTCTGTCCGTAAGGCAGAATCACTAAGCAGTTTTAAGAAACTACTGAAGACGCATCTCTTTAACAAATACCTGTTGTAGAGAAAAAAAAAAAAAAAAGGGGGGGGGGGGGGGCGCAGCATGGAATAACAATCAGGTTTGATGAATTTACAGTTTAGTTGGTTTTCTTCATAACTTCTGACTTGTGGTGTTCTCATTTGTAAGTCGCTCTGGATAAAAAGCGTCTGCTAAATGACTAAATGTAAATATAAATGTAAACCCCATGTTTCCTCCGCTTGGATCAAGGTCAATTGAGTTCTCCAAATTGCCCCATATAGAGCGTGTGTCCAGCAATAGTTTGGCGTCCTGTCCTGGGTGTATCTGCCCAGCGCCTGAGACGTTCTCCCCTGGATGGGCATCCCCCCCCCCCCCCCACACACACACACACACCACCACCACCACCACCACCACCACCCTGGAGCAGAAGATAATGGATGGATGGTGTTTGTTTGCCTTTTTTTTCTTAAAAAGCAATAAGACACTCGAGGTTGTATATTTATTCGTTCATTCATCTTTTTTTCTGCATAATCCTCTTAGGGGGTTAGGTTCTCCATGCCCATCCAGGGGAGAACGTTTCAGGTGCCAGGCAGATACACCCAGGACAGGGGGGCAATCTATCACTGGACACACACTCACTCACACAGACACACACACAAATATACACAAACACACAGGACACCAATCCATCACTGAGCACACACACACACACACACACACACACACACACACACACACACACACTATATATATAAATATATATATATATATATATATATATATATATATATATATATATATATATATAGGGCGGCACGGTGGCTTAGTGGTTTAGCATGTTCTCCTCTCAGCGCTAGGGATTCCCGGTTCGAATCCCCATCTGGGTGGAGTTTCCATGTTCTCCCCGTGTCCGCGTGGGTTTCCTCCGGGTTCTCCGGTTTCCTCCCACAGTCCAAAAACATGGAACAAGTTAATTGAGTTCTCTAAATTGCCCCATATAGAGAGTGTTTGAGTGAGTGAGTGTGTGTCCAGCGATGGATTGCCCCCCTGTCCTGGGTGTATCTGCCCAGCGCCCGAGACGTTCTCCCCTGGATGGGCATGGGGAACCCCCCTGACCCTAATAGAGGATAAAGCGGGAGATAATGAATGAATGAATGAATGAATGATACGGCAATTTAAAGCATTTAATTCACATTGAATCCATGTTTTAAACTGTGGAAGGAGAGAACATGCAAACTCCACCCACATCGGGATTCGAACCTGGATCCCCAACGCTGAGAGGTGAACATGCTCACCACTAAGACGCCATTTAATGTTGAATGACGGACATGAGCTTCCAGACGAACCAGCCAATTGTAGCAGAGGAGGCGGTTATATTTAACCAATAGGAGAGGGAAACGCGAAAATAAGCAGCTGCCCCATCAGGGCTGATGAGATACGACTTTGTCCGTCATCTTACTCAGGGGTAGGATACAGTTAGTCACTTCCATTTAGTCATTCAGTAGATTTTTATTCAAAGCGATGAGAGAACAACACAAGTCAGTAATTAAAGAAAAAAACAGATCATTATCCGATCTTTTTTGTCAAGTGTTTGTGGAGGAGAATTGCAAGTTATAAGAAGAATTTCACATGAGAAATGACAATAAAGTTACAATTGATTTCGTTGCTTAATCGACTTTATTTTAAATCGTTCACTCACCCTCGTTGACGGTCAGAATGCTTTTAAAAAGCCCTGTTACCCCTGAGCAATATGGCGGCCGCGCTGACGTATCGCTCTCACGGTAAACAGCGTTCGATGCGTTGTTAAGGCGAGTGGAGGTCACATGACTCGCACCGTGCGTCAGCTGCAGAGGACTGGAGTTCGGTCGATCTGTCCACTCTGTCCACTCTGTCCATCTGTCCACTCTGAGATTTTAAAACCTTAAAAACATTTAAAACTCTCAAAACCAACAGAGACGAGAAAACGATGGAGCGGGGCAATCTCTCTGTGGTGCTACACGCTAAAGGAGACCTGAGACTGGTAAGAGACACACGTTATACATTTAAATTAAAGACATTAAAGACAGGGGGACATGTTTATTCCTGTGATTTCTTATTGTAGGAACAGCGTCTCATACCAGAACCGGGACCAAACGGTACGAACCAAAGAACTACAAACTTTATTAATCCTGAACCCAAAAGAGCACTCTGTCCTGCATGCACTCTGTCCTGCACTCTGTCCTGCACTCTGTCCTGTCCTGCACCGTTTGCACTCTGTCCTGTCATGCACTCTGTCCTGCACTCTGTCCTGCACTCTGTCCTGCATGCACTCTGTCCTGCACCGTTTGCACTCTGTCCTGCACCGTTTGCACTCTGTCCAGCACCCTGTTCTGCATGCACCCTGTCCTGCACCGTTTGCACTCTGTCCTGCACCGTTTGCACTCTGTCCTGTCCTGCACTCTGTCCTGCACCGTTTGCACTCTGTCCTGCACCGTTTGCACTCTGTCCTGCACCGTTTGCACTCTGTCCTGCACCGTTTGCACTCTGTCCTGCACCGTTTGCACTCTGTCCTGCACCGTTTGCACTCTGTCCTGCACCGTTTGCACTCTGTCCTGCACCGTTTGCACTCTGTCCTGCACCGTTTGCACCCTGTCCTGCACCGTTTGCACTCTGTCCAGCACCCTGTTCTGCATGCACCCTGTCCTGCACCGTTTGCACTCTGTCCTGCACCGTTTGCACCCTGTCTTGCACTCTGTCCAGCACCCTGTCCTGCATGCACTCTGTCCTGCACTCCGTTCTTCACTCTGTCCTGCACCTTGTCCTGCACCTTGTCCTGCATGCACCCTGTCCTGCACTCTGTCCTGCACCTTGTCCTGCATGCACCCTGTCCTGCACCCTGTCCTGCATGCACCCTGTTCTGCATGCACTCGGTCTTGCACTCTGTCCGGCATGCACTCTGTCCTCCACCCTGTCCCACAGTCAGTACTGCACCCTGTCCCACAGTCAGAACTGCTCTCCGTCCTCCACCAATGTCCCACAGTCAGTACTGCACCCTGTCCAGCAGTCAGTACTGCACCCTGTCCCACAGTCAGTACTGCACTCTGTCCAGCAGTCAGTACTGCACTCTGTCCAGCAGTCAGTACTGCACTCTGTCCTGCACCCTGTCGTCCATTCTTTCTCAAAGTCAGTACTGTACTCTGTCCTGCACTCTGTCCCGCAGTCTGGACCTTGGCCCACCATCCTCAGTCATCATTATGACTCTATATTAGAATAAACACTAACACAGTGAATATTTCATCATAAAATGTTTTTCTTTAGTTATAGTTCATTATGCAGCAGCAGCTCTTCACTCTGACCACCCCCTGACCACCCTGAACATCCTGACCACCCTGAACATCCTGACCACCCTGAACATCCTGACCACCCTGAACATCCTGACCACCCTGAACATCCTGAACATCCTGACCATCCTGACCACCCCAAACATTCTGACCATCCTGAACATCCTGAACATTCTGTTTTGTAGAAGTTCTGCTCCAGATGCACTCAGTGGGGATTTGCGGTTCTGATGTGCATTACTGGCAGCATGGACGGATCGGGGACTTCGTTGTCAGGAAGCCGATGGTTCTGGGACACGAGGCCTCGGGACGTGTCGTCAAAGTGGGATCAGCCGTCAAACACCTCGCACCAGGTCGGTTCTCTGCAGAGGAACTTAAGATGCTTATAACACCCTGAGTACATTCATTCATTCATTATCTCCCGCTTAATCCTCTATTAGGGTCACGGTGGGGTTCCCCATGCCCATCCAGGGGAGAACGTCTCGGGCGCTGGGTAGATAGACCCAGGACAGGGCGCCAATCTATCACTGGGCACACACTCACTCACACACACTCTATATGGGGCAATTTTGAGAATTCAATTGACTTGATCCATGTTTTTGGACTGTGGGAGGAAACCGGAGAACCCGGAGGAAACCCACGCGGACACGGGGAGAACATGGAAACTCCACCCAGATGGGGATTCGAACCGGGAATCCCTAGCGCTGAGAGGAGAACATGTTAACCACTAAGCCACCGTGCCGCCCACTGAGTACATGTTCATCCTAAAGATTAATACGCTGTTATATTTTTTAATATATATATATATATATATATATATATATATATAATATATTATATATATATATATATATTTATTATTATTATATATTATATTATATATATATATGGGAATATCCATCTGGGTGGAGTTTGCATGTCCTCCCCGTGTCCACATGGGTTTCCTCTGGGTTCTCCGGTTTCCTCCCACAGTCTAAAAACATGGATCAAGGTCAATTGAATTCTCCAAATTTCCACATATAGAGTGTGTGTGAGTGTGTGTCCCGTGATAGATTGCCCCCCTGTCCTGGGTGTATCTGCCCAGCGCCCGAGACGTTCTCCCCTGGATGGGCATGGGGAACCCCCCTGCGCCCCTAATAGAGGATAAAGCAGAAGCCATAACGAGCAGCAATTAAGTAGATTTAACCATTACACAGTTAATAGTGTCTGGACACTCTCACTCACTCACACACTCTATATGGGGCAATTTGGAGCGTTCAATTGACCTTCATGTTTTTGGACTGTGGGAGGAAAAACCCACAGTCCGGAGAACCCGGAGGACACCCACGCGGACACGGGGAGGACATGGAAACTCCACCCAGATGGGGATTCCAACCTGAATCACCAGTGCTGAGAGGAGAACATGCCAACCACTATCGCAGGGGTTACTTTCCAACCCCCCTCCACACACACACACCCATCAACATTGCCCATTAATGCGCAAAAGGTGAAAATCTGCAAGATTTAATTTAAAAGATATAAATTTTATTATTTATACATTTGTTTCCTAATATATATTTTTTTATTTTGCGTCTGCATATGAGATGTTGTTTGGTTTTGTATTGCCTTTTGAAGCAGCCCCCCCCCCAACCTCACCCAACCTCACCCAACCTCCCCAACCTAGATGTGGATCAGCTGTAAAGGCTTAAAGGCACAAGCTGGGAGATGCAGTACAGCAGACGAGCCAGCAGAGGGCGAGGGTTTGGGGTAGCTGTTAAATATCCCGTTCAGTTAAGATGGTCTGATGGTCCTGATGGTCCCATCCATGGAGGTCTGAGCTCCACTGAGTGCATTTGACAAAAATGTACATTCCATGACCTGGGTACTTGCGGTCAACCCACTCGGACACTCTGGGAATCAACCACTTGCCCCCTCTTGCTGTTAAGTTGTAGCACTATCTACTGCCCCACTGTGGATATGGAATACTGTATGATAGGAAGTCATTAACGAACAACATTTAAATAATAATATCCATTGTTTTTTTTTTGTCTGATTGTTTCCTTTGTCGGGCGGCATGGTGGTTTAGTGGTTTAGCATGTTCGCCTCTCAGCGCTAGGGATTCCCGGTTCGAATCCCCATCTGGGTGGAGTTTCCATGTTCTCCCCGTGTCTGCGTGGGTTTCCTCCGGGTTCTCCGGTTTCCTCCCACAGTCCAAAAACATGGATCAAGTCAATTGAGTTCTCAAAAAATTGCCCCATATAGAGTGTGTGTGTGTGTGAATGTGTGCCCAGTGATGGATTGGCGCCCTGTCCTGGGTGTATCTGCCCAGCGCCTGAGACGTTCTCCCCTGGATGGGCATGGGGAACCCCACCGCGACCCTAATAGAGGATAAAGCGGGAGATATTGAGTGAATGATTGTTTCCTTTGTCTTCAGGGGACAGGGTTGCGATTGAACCTGGAGTTCCCAGAGAAATGGACGAGTTCTTCAAATGTGGGAACTACAACCTGTCACCCAGCATCTTCTTCTGTGCCACGCCTCCCGATGATGGGAACCTCTGCCGATACTACACGCACAATGCCAACTTCTGCTACAGGTCAGTTCATAGGGGCAACTCCCAGAGTCCTCCGGGTTCTCCGGTTTCCTCCCACAGTCCAAAAACATGGATCGAGGTCAATTGAGTTCTCCAAATTGTATGAGTGAGTGTGTCTCCAGTGATAGATTGGCGCCCTGTCCTGGGTGTATCTGCCCAGAATTGAATTCTCCAAATTGCCCCATATAGAGTGAGTGTGTCAGTGAGTGTGTGTCCAGTGATAGATTGGCGTCCTGTCCTGAGTGTATCTGCCCAGCGCCCGAAACGTTCTCCCCTGGATGGGAATGGGGAACCCTCCTCACAAGGTTTCCTTTGATGGTTTCCAAGGGAGTTTTGTCTTGCCGCTGTCTCTTGGTCTTGTTCTCTGGGGGTTTAAAGGTGTATAACTCTGTAGAGCTGCTTTATAACGATGTACGATTGTAAAAAAAAAAAAACGCTCTATAAATAAATGACTTGTCCTGATGGTGGAACTGAGATCAGAATGAATGTTTAAAAAGGACAAACTTTAGTTCTAAACCTTAAGCATCTCATTCTAAATGAGGTCTTAATGAGAAGATCGTTAAAATGTTTGCGTTACAGACTCCCTGACAATGTGACTTTTGAGGAAGGAGCGTTGGTGGAGCCTCTGTCGGTGGGAATCCATGCCTGTAGACGAGCCGGGGTGACCCTGGGCAGTTCGGTGTTCATCTGTGGGGCAGGTGTGTATCTGTGTTATTCTCATTTGGTAACATTATTATTAATTATTATTATTATTATTTTTATTATTATTATTATTATTATTGGCGGCACGGTGGCTTAGTGGTTAGCACTACGGATTCCCGGTTCGAATCCCCATCTGGGTGGAGTTTCCATCTTCTCCTCGTGTCTGCATGGGTTTCCTCCGGGTTCTCCGGTTTCCTCCCACAGTCCAAAAACATGCATCAAGTCAATTGAGTTCTCCAACTTGCCCCATATAGAGTGTGTATGCATGCGTCTCTGTGTGAGTGAGTGTGTGTCCAGTGATAGATTGGCGCCCTGTCCTGGGGGTATCTGCCCAGCGCCCGAAATGTTCTCCCCTGGATGGGCATGGAGAACCCCCCCCCCCCCCCGCGGCCCTAATAGAGAATAAAGCGGAAGATAATGGATGGATGAATTATTATTATTGTGTTTGATCCACATCACCAACACCGTTATTATTATTTTTATATAACCTTTGGGGGTTTTAATCGATCAGGGGTTAATTAGGGGCATGGTAGTTTAGTGGTCAGGGTGTTGGGATATCAATCTGAAGGTTGGGGGTTCAAATCCCAGGTCCACTGAAGTTACCAAATGTGGGTCTTTGAGCAAGACCCTTATCTGAAATATTTTTAATGGAAAAATACAATAACATTACAACCACAATAACATTATTTATGTATTTAATTTGTCTTATAAAAAAAGCACACACACACACACACACTCCCAAAAAAAAAAAAAAAAAAATAGTAATAAAAAATAAAAATGCCCCATGAAGGTTTTTGGCGCTGAGGAGATACACCCAGGACAGGGGGGCAATCTATCACTGGACACACACTCACTCACACACACACTCTATATGGGGCAATTTGGAGAACTCAATTGACCTTGATCCATGTTTTTGGACTGTGGGAGGACACCGGAGAACCCGGAGGAAACCTATGCGGACACGGGGAGGACATGCAAACTCCAGCCAGATTGGGATTCCAACCGGGAATCCCTAGTGCTGAGAGGAGAACATGCCAACCACTAAACCACCTTGCCGTCCTCATTGTATAATATTTAATTGTATTTAAATGTGTGATGGGCCGCCAACCTATCGCTGGGCTCACACTCACACAGACACACACAAACAAACACACTCTAAATGGGGCAATTTGGAGATCACACGCAGCTCTCTGATTTACAATAGAAATCAACGTAGCCCATCTCCCTGGGCTTCCACATATCTACAGTATATGGTTCGGGGGGTGTTTCTGCATTTAACGGCGTGGTAACTCAGTGGTTAGGGCGTTGGGCCATCAACCAGAAGGTTGTGGGTTCATATCCCAGGTCCAGTGAAGTGACCAGTGTGGGTCCTTGAGCAAGACCCTTAACCCTTGTTGATGCAGTGCCAGGGGGTGCTGTATTAACCCAGGTGCCAGGGGGTGCTGTATTAACTAAATAACCAAATGTAAATGTGATACGTCCATTGGTACATATTTTATTCCAGCGCATGGCTTCCTCTTGGCTTAGCAATATTTTTTTGTGCAGGATTTTTATGTATTTAATTTTTGTGTTACCCCCCCCCCCCCCCCCCCCCCATATTAGCTTCATCTGTGTGTCTGGTATAATATTTGCAAATGCCATTTCACCCACTGGATGAAGGTCAGTCTTGGAGTGTATGAGGTGGGGGGTGGTTTGTTTTGATAATTAATGTTTAACACATGACAGACGGGTGTATAAATTCATAGGTGTGTATATATGTGTGTGTAATATATATATTTATATTATAAAATATATATTATAATATATTATAAAATGTGTATATATATATATAATATATATATATATATATATATATATATATCCTATATATATATATATATATTCATTCATTCATTATCTCCCGCTTTATCCTCTATTAGGGACGCGGTGGGGTTCCCCATGCCCATCCAGGGGAGAACGTCTCGGGCGCTGGGCAGATAGACCCAGGACAGGGCGCCAATCCATCTCTGGGCACACACTCACTCACACAGACACACTCTATATGGGGCAGTTTTGAAAATTCAAATGATCTTGATCCATGTTTTTGGACTGTGGGAGGAAACCGGAGAACCCGGAGGAAACCCACACAGATACAGGGAGAACATGGAAACTCCACCCAGATTGGGATTCGAACCGGGAATCCCTAGCGTTCTTATATATATATATATATATATATATATATATATATATATATATATATATATATATATATATATATATATATATATATAAAATCCCCCCCCCTTTTTTAGTGTTTGTGAGGGTGGCTTAGTGGTTTAGCATGTTCTCCTCTCAGCACTAGGGATTCCCGGTTCGAATCCCAATCTGGGTGGAGTTTGCATGTCCTCCCCGTGTCCGCGTGGGTTTCCTCCGGGTTCTCCGGTTTCCTCCCACAGTCCAAAAACATGGATCAAGTCAACTGAGTTCTCCAAATTGCCCCATATAGAGTGTGTGTGTGTGAGTGAGTGTGTGTCCAGTGATAGATTGCCCCCCTGTCCTGGGTGTATCTGCCCAGCGCCTGAAACGTTCTCCCCTGGATGGACATGGGGAACCCAACCGTGACCCTAGTAGAGGACAAAGCAGAAGATTATGGATATATATATATATATTAGGGGTGAGCTGCAATATTCGCTGATTCGACGATTCGATTCGGAGAACCGTAGTCGACTATGAACCTCATAGTCGAATGTACCATTTTGACCACATAGGGGCGCCCATGGCTGCTGCTAAGCATTAGTTTTTACATGAAATGTCTTTGTTTTCGTTATATATATATATATATATATATATATATATATATATATATATATATAGCCTTTTTTTAAATAAAATCATCCTAATTTCTAGAAAAAAAAAGAAAAAAGAAAAACAAAAAAAAAGGTTTTCTTTTGTTAGAAAAACAAGTACAATAAAAAAAAATCGTTTTTTAAAAACTACGCTTATAGCGTTAAAATTTTAACTGATTCGACTATCAGTCGACTATAGGGAAAATCTGACGAATCAGATTCGACTATGAAAATCTTTAGTTGAATACACCCCTAATATATATATATATATATATATATATATATATATATATATACACCTGATCTTTCTGATTAATAAAGGTATATATCGTACATCATATTCGAACCTGAACCATCATCATGTCTCCTTTAGGACCCATTGGCCTGGTCACACTTTTGGTTGCTAAAGCCATGGGAGCTGCTCAGGTGGTGATCAGTGGTAAGTTTCACTCATTCTGATGACTCGGCATTGTATTGCATTCTCCACCTGGTCTCCATCAGGATATGAACCCGTTCTAGAACGTTGAAATGTGTTGAGTGGCTCGCTGCTGAATTTTAAATCCTGTCCCTCTCATGATGTCCTGTTTCCTGAGACCTTTCTGCTGATAGGCTGCGCAGGGCTAAAGAGTTCGGCGCTGACTTCGTGCTGCCCGTAAAGCGAGAGGATGTGCCGCAGGACCTAGCCGGACGGGTGAAGAACATGCTGGGGGACATGCCTCAAATCAGTATAGAGTGTACTGGTGCAGAGAGCAGCATTCAGACAACGCTCTATGTGAGTACCGCCATACCTGTTCTCAATCAATGAATAACCAGGGCATTGGGCAGATACACCCAGGACAGGGTTGGGATTCGAACGTTACAGATTGGGATTCGAACCGGGAATCCCTAGAGCTGAGAGGAGAACATACCAACCACTAGGCCACCGTGCCGCCCGGGTCATGAAGTCCATCCATCCATCCATTATCTTCCTCTTTATCCTCTATTAGGGTCGCAGGGGAGGAGAGGGGGCTGGTTCCCCATGCCCATCCAGGGGAGAACGTTTCGGGCACTGGGCAGATACACCCAGGACAGGGGGGCAATCTATCACTGACACACACACACACTCTATATGGGGCAATTTGGAGCATTCAGTTGACCTTGATCCATGTTTTTGGACTGTGGGAGGAAACCGGAGGACCCGGAGGAAACCCACACGGACACGGGGAGGACATGGAAACTCCACCCTGATTGGGATTCGAACCGGGAATCCCTAGCGCTGAGAGGAGAACATGCTAAACCACTAAGCCACCATGCCGCCATCCATCCATTACCTTTAGTTTAATCCTTCAGTAGGGTAGTGGGGGGGGGGTTCCCCATGCCCATCCAGGAGAGAACGTTTTTGGCGCTGAGGAGATACACCCAGGACAGGGGGGCAATCTATCACTGGACACACACTCACTCACACACACACACTGTATATGGGGCAATTTGGAGCATTCAGTTGACCTTGATCCATGTTTTTGGACTGTGGGAGGAAACCGGAGAACCCGGAGGAAACCCACGCGGACACGGGGAGAACATGGAAACTCCACCCAGATGGGGATTCGAACCGGGAATCCCTAGCGCTGAGAGGAGAACATGCTGAGCAGATACACCCAGGACAGGGGGGGCAATCTATCGCATTTACATTACATTATATTTTGGAGAATTCAATCGACCTTGATCCATGTGTTTTGGACTGTGGGAGGAAAGCGGAGAACCCGGAGGAAACCCACGCGGACACGGGGAGGACATGCAAACTCCACCCAGATTGGGATTGGAACCGGGAATGAATAAATATTAATATTAATATTAATGTAAATGTAAAGCGTCCATTTGGTACATATTTGCATACAGCGCATGGCTTCCTCTTGGCTTGGGTTCCACTCGATCGGTTAGACTGTGGGGCCGCACACATTTACAACCCAACTCTGATTGGTGAATGAACGGCGGACGTCCTGTCCTCATATTAGGGGTGAGCTGCAATATTCGCCGATTCGACGATTCGATTCGGAGAACCGTAGTCGACTATGAACCTCATAGTCGAATGTACCATTTTGACCACATGGGGGCGCCCATGGCTGCTGCTAAGCATTAGTTTTTACATGAAATGTCTTTGTTTACGTTATATATATAGCCTTTTGTCAAATAAAATCATCCTAATTTCTAGAAAAAAAAAGAAAAACAAAAAAAAAAGGTTTTCTTTTGTTAGAAAAACAACTAAAATATAAGAAAAAATCTTTTTTGAAAACCACGCTTATAGCGCCATCTTGTGGTGAAATTTTAACTGATTCGACGATCAGTCGACTATAGGGAAAATCTGATGAATCAGATTCGACTATGAAAATCCTTAGTTGAAGACACCCCTAGTGGTCAGTAGGGGTGAGCTGCAATATTCGACGATTCGATTCGGAGAACCGTAGTCGACTATGAACCTCATAGTCGAATGTAGCATTTTGACCACATGGGGGCGCCCATGGCTGCTGCTAAGCATTAGTTTTTACATGAAATGTCTTTGTTTTCGTTATATATATAGCCTTTTGTCAAATAAAATCATCCTAATTTCTAGAAAAAAAAAAGAAAAAACAAAAACAAAAAAAGGTTTTCTTTTATTAGAAAAACAAGTAAAATATAAAAAAAATATATTTTTTAAAAACTACGCCCTTAGCGCCATCTTGTGGTGAAATTTTAACTGATTCGACTATCAGTCGACTATAGGGAAAATCTGACGAATCAGATTCGACTATGAAAATCTTTTGTTGAATACAGCCCTACTTCACATGACATTAAATCAGCGGAGAGTTAATGAATGAAATGCTCTGTTGATGTAGGATGTCCTGTCGCTGTGGTTGTTGTGTCCAGGCTACACACTCCGGGGGGGTGGTGGTGCTGGTGGGACTCGGTGCTGAGATGTGCAGCGTGCCGCTCCTGCAGGCAACCGTCAGGGAGGTGGAGGTCCGAGGAGTTTTCCGCTACCGCAACACGTAAGAGACACGCTTCTGTTTGTCCTTTTAATGTTTCAGCGTCTTCCTGCCATCCGTCCATTAACTTCTGCTTTATCCTCTGTTAGGGTTGTGGGGGGAGGGGGGAGGGGGGGTTCCCCATGCCCATCCAGGGGGAGAACGTTTCGGGCGCTGGGCAGATACACCCAGGACAGGGTGGGGGGGCAATCTATCACTGGACACATACTCTATATGGGGCAATTTGGACAAATCAATTGACCTTGATCCATGTTTTTGGACTGTGGGAGGAAACCGGAGAACCCGGAGGAGACCCACGTGGACACGGGGAGGACATGGAAACTCCACCCAGTTTGGGATTCGAACCGGGAATCCCTAGAGCTGAGAGGAGAACATGCTAAACCACTAAGCCACCGTGCTGCCTCACCCCGAGAATCCATCCATTATCTTCAGCTTTATCCTCTATTAGGGTTGTGGGGGGAGGGGGGAAGGGGGGGGGTTCCTCATGCCCATCCAGGGGGAGAACGAATCTATCACTGGACACACACTCTATATGGGGCAATTTGGAGAATTCAATTCACCTTGATCCATGTTTTTGGACTGTGGGAGGAAACCGGAGAACCCGGAGGAAACCCACGCGGACACGGGGAGGACATGGAAACCGTGTAAGCCACCGTGCCGCCTGGTCGCAGTCATCAACCAAAGTCCACGTGGGTTTCCTCCGGGTTCTCCGGTTCCCTCCCACAGTCCAAAAACATGGATCAAGTCAATTGAATCCTCCAAATTGCCCCATATAGAGTGTGTGTGTGTGAGTGAGTGTGTGTACAGTGATAGATTGCCCCCCTGTCCTGGGTGTATCTGCCCAGCGCCCGAAACGTTCTCCTCTGGATGGGCATTGGGAACACCCCCCCCCTCCCCCGCGACCCTAGTAGAGGATAAAGCGGAAGATGATGGATGGGCGGCACGGTGGCTTAGTGGTTTGGCATGTTCTCCTCTCAGCGCTAGGGATTCCTGGTTCGAATCCCTATCTGGGTGGAGTTTGCATGTCCTCCCCTTGTCCACATGGGTCACCTCTGGGTTCTCCGGTTTCCTCCCACAGTCCAAAAAACATGGATCAAGGTCAATTGAATTCTCCAATTGCCCCATATAGAGTGTGTGTGAGTGTGTGTCCAGTGATAGATTGCCCCCCTGTCCTGGGTATATCTGTCCAGCGCCGAAACGTTCTCCCCTGGATGGGCATGGGGAACCCCCCCAACCCCCCAACAAACCTAGTAGAGGATAAAGAGAAAGATCATCGTTCTTCACCGTGTGCTGAAATGAAGAACAACATGGACACATGGTGTGTGATGGACAGATGGACACGCCTGTGTTCTATGGCTTGTTCTCCATAGAACATCTCCAGATCATAGCTCTCAGCTGTCTGGAGACTCAACGTGGAGACATGGACAGGGCGGGGCAAGTAAAGAAGGCCAGCAGGCTGGAGTGGGTGTCGTCATCTGCTACCCATCATTGCTACCCATGAGCGTCTGAAGACCTGAGGGATGGGGGTTCTTCAGGGATTGGGGTGGTACATGACGGAGAACCCTGTCAGAAGCCCAGGGACGGACCTCAGTCCACCACCTTAACCTGGACATCCGATGGTCACCCACGTCCTGGTTCTGTATGATCAGTTGAGGCACACACTCTCTATGGGGATTTGGAGAACTCAATTTGGAGAACTCTATTGACCTTGATCCATGTTTTTTGGACTGTGGGAGGAAACCGGAGAACCCGGAGGAACCCCGCGCGGACACGGGGAGGACATGGAAACTCCACCCTAGTGATCTTTATACTGTTAGTAATTTAAACCCGGGTCCAACGGAACCCCCAGCGTTCTGATGACCCCCAGACACCACTGCGCTTTGTCTCCGTCCAGGTGGCCGACCGCCATCGCCATGCTGTCCTCCAAGAGGGTGGACGTCCAGCCGCTGGTGACCCATCGCTTCCCCCTGGAGCGGGCAGTGGAGGCCTTCGAGACGACCAGACAGGGCCATGGGATCAAAGTCATGCTGAAATGTGACCAACACGACCAGAACCCCTGAGGAACCCCTGAGGAACCCCTGATGGACGTCTCTGGACGTTGATTAAAACTCTAAACCGTTCAAAGGTTCGTTTATCAACAATAAACAGATTAATGGCTGAAAAATAGATTCTTCATTATTAATCTGTTTATGTTTGGCACGGTGGCTTGGTGGTTTGGTATGTTCTCCTCTCAGCGCTAGGGATTCCCGGTTCGAATCCCCATCTGGGTGGAGTTTCCATGTCCTCCCCGTGTCCGCGTGGGTTTCCTCCGGGTTTCCTCCCACAGTCCAAAAACATGGATCAATGTGAATTGAATGCTCCAAATTGCCCCATATAGTGTGTGTGTGTGTACAGTGATAGATTGCCCCCCTGTCCTGGGTGTATCTGCCCAGCGCCCGAAATCTATGTTCTCCCCGTGTCCGTGTGCGTTTCCTCCGGGTTCTCCGGTTCCCTCCCACAGTCCAAAAACATGGATCAAGGGCAATTGAATTCTCCAAATTGCCCCATATAGAGTGTGTGTGTGTGAGTGAGTGTGTGCCCAGTGATAGATTGCCCCCCCCTGTCCTGGGTGTATCTGCCCAGCGCCCGAAACGTTCTCCCCTGGATGGACATGGGGAAACCCCCCCCCCCCCCCCAGTAGATTAGCTGAAATATGGATGGACAGCGCGGCACGATGGCTTAGTGGTTTGGCATGTTCTCCTCTCAGCACTAGGTTCGAATCCCCATCTGGGTGGAGTTTGCATGTTCTCCCCGTGTCCGCGTGAGTTTCCTCCGGGATCTCCGGTTTCCTCCCACAGTCCAAAAACATGGATCAAGGTTAATTTAATGCTCCAAATTGCCCCATATAGAGTGTGTGAGTGTGTGTCCAGTGATAGATTGCCCCCCCCTGTCCTGGGTGTATCTGCCCAGCGCCCGAAACGTTCTCCCCTGGATGGACATGGGGAACCCCCCCTCCCCCCCAGTAGATTAGCTGAAATATGGATGGACAGGACGGCACAATGGTTTAGCATGTTCTTCTCTCAGCGCTAGGGATTCCCGGTTCAAATCCCCATCCAGGTGGAATATCCATGTTCTCCCCGTGTCTGTGTGGGTTTCCTCCAGGTTCTCCGGTTTCCTCCCACAGTCCAAAAACATGGATCAAGGTTAATTTAATGCTCCAAATTGCCCCATATAGAGTGTGTGTGTGTGTGAGTGAGTGTGTGTCCAGCGATAGATTGCCCCCCTGTCCTGGTTGTATTTGCCCAACGCCCGAGACGTTCTCCCCTGGATGGGGCAGAGATGGAGATGGTGCAGTGACAGGAACGTGAAGGAGACACCAGCCCGCAGTTTAAATGTGTTTTAATGCCGTGTGTTAATAAACCCCGTCTCCGGTTCTCATTGGGTCCCGACTCCGGTCCTCAGTGGACGCCAACCTCGACGATCTCCTATGATTTTAAAAGAACCTTTCGTTTCGTCCACAGCACAGGCTCCCAAATGCTGCTGCAGATTCACCTTTAATCTTCCCCTATTTACCAAATTAATCTCGGCTTAATTCTCCCGTCAGGACGACGAACCCGCAGTCAGTGTTAAGAAGCCGGTCCTCACACAGCAGACAGTCGAACCCGTCCGCGGGGAACCCGGCAGCCGCCTCGAACCCGGAACCCGGCTCCCGGACCCCGGAACCGGACGTCCCTCGGTCCGAACGGCCGACTCGGCAGTTTTTTTTTTAGTTTTAGTCGTTCAGCCACTTTTGTTTGAATAGATGCTTTTGGGATGGTTCCACTCAGACGAATGTCCGCCGCGAAGACGTTCCGGCGGAACCTTTGGTTCTTATTGCATTCTCGCTTTCGTGTCCAGACGTGGACCTGGCGCGTCCTCACTCGTTATTATACGTTCCGTCGTGAGATGAGGTCCACTATAAAGCAGAAGGTTAAGAGTGCAAACGGACCAGACCGCGGGGGGACGCAAGTCGCAGGACGTCCCGTAATCGGCTGAAATGGCGTCATGGTCTACCGACCGCTAATGCGGGGACACGGTGGGGGACACACGGATGGCTGAGGTTGGATGGAATGAGACAGATGTGAGATCATACGCAGAGAGCTTTGGACGGTCGGACAGATGTTCAGATGTACATGGGGGTCTCCTGTCCCGTCAGGAGTCTGAACATGGCCGCAGGCATCGTCTTCATGTGGATCTGCAAAACATGGACACGAGGACATCAGACTGCGGTTCTAATCTGAGGACAAGAACCGTCCATCCATCCATCATCTTCAGCTTTATCCTCTATTAGGGTTGGGGGGGGGCGGTTCCCCATGCCCATCCATAGGAGAACGTTTCGGGCGCTGGGCAGATACACCCAGGACAGGGGGGCAATCTATCACTCACACACACACTCTATATGGGGCAATTTGGAGAACTCAATTGACCTTGAATCCATGTTTTTTGGACTGTGGGAGGAAACCGGAGAACCCGGAGGAAACCCACGCGGACATGGGGAGGACATGGAAACTCCACCCAGATTGGGATTCGAACCGGGAATCCCTAGCGCTGAGAGGAGAACATGCCAAACCACTAAGCCACCGTGCCACCCTATCCATCCATCCATCTTCCAGTTAATCTACTAGGGACGTGTGGGGGGGGTGGGGGGGGGGGGGGGGGGGGGGGGGTGTTCCACATGCCCATCCAGGGGAGAACGTTTCGGGCGCTGGGCAGATACACCCAGGACAGGGGGGCAATCTATCACTGGACACACACTCACACACACTGTATATGGGGCAATTTGGAGCATTCAATTGACCTTAAATCCATGTTTTTTGGACTGTGGGAGGAAACTGGAGAACCCGGAGGACGCAGACACGCAGACACGGGGAGGACATGGAAACTCCACCCAGATTGGGATTGGAACCGGGAATCCCCAGCGCTGAGAGGAGAACATGCCAACCACTGCTGTCCAGGCAATATTTATTGCATGTTGGAATCCCAATCTGGGTGGTTTGCATGTTCTCCCCGTGTCCGCGTGGGTTTCCTCCGGGTTCTCCGGTTTCCTCCCACAGTCCAAAAACAAAGATTCAAGGTAAATTAAATGCTTTAAATTGCCCCATATAGAGTGTGTGTGTGTGTGTGAGTGAGTGTATGTCCAGTGATAGATTGCCCCCCTGTTCTGGGTGTATCAGCCCAGCACCCGAAACGTTCTCCCCTGGATGGACATAATAAAGGATTAAGTGAAAGATGATGGGGGTGGCATGGTGACAGTGGTTGGCATGTTCTCCTCTCAGTGCTGGGGATTCCCGGTTCGAATCCCAATCTGGGTGGAGTTTCCATGTTCTCCCCATGTCCTTATGGGTCTCCTCCAGGTTCTCCGGTTTCCTCCCACAGTCCAAAAAGATGGATCAAGGTCAATTGAGTTCTCCAAATTGCCCCATAGAGTGTGTGTGTGTGTGTGTGTGTGAGTGTGTGTCCAGTGATAGATTGCCCCCCCTGTCCTGGGTGTATCTGCCCAGCGCCCGAAACGTTCTCCACTGGATGGGCATGGGAACCCCCCCCCCCCCCCCCGTGGCATGCCGGACTGACCACAGGAGAGACAGAAGCACAAGACCCGAAGAATGGCGTTCAAATCTTCTCATTTTATATTTCTATAAATATAATCTTAATTTATATAATCTGAGGACACGTACATACAGCAGGGGGCGCTGCTCCTACCACTGCACAAACACAAAGCCATTTACCTGACAGTGTGCGCCCCCTACTGGAAATAAAAAACAGAAATAAAAGACCAAAGGGTGCACCGACTGTGCTGAAACACTGGGGGGAGCCCTCGTCTTCCTACGTTTATTCAGATTCTTATCAGAATCAGTCACATTTATATTTATTTATTTT
The DNA here is from genome assembly GCA_019802505.1 of Corydoras sp. C115. Classification (NCBI taxonomy): domain Eukaryota; kingdom Metazoa; phylum Chordata; class Actinopteri; order Siluriformes; family Callichthyidae; genus Corydoras; species Corydoras sp. C115. Next base: position 40,383 of record JAFMOC010000807.1, read on the forward strand.
TATTTATATTTTTAAAGGGCTGGATTTATATATAAATTAAAATGTATATTTAAAATGTATAAATTAAATAAAAAATGTTGATCCTGTACAACGTCAGCACACGGTCCTAAGCCCTGCGTTTTTAAGCTCGTCATTTAGATTTAATTATTAAAGGTTAATTATTTAATTATTTAATCGCTCGATGTTGGACGTGGTCCTCACCTCACCCACGGAGTTGGACAGAGCTTGGACGATCTTTTCGTGAGCGGTGGCTACCACACTCTGGCCATTTATCTCAATGATTCGGTGGCCAACCCTGACTCCACCTCGTTCAGCTATACCGCCACGCATCAGACTGCAGATCTACACACACACACACACACACACACACACACACACAGTTACTCAAACACAATATATTAAATATTATTTGTTTATATAGATATACAATTTATATGGATATACAATTTAGTAAAGGTGCAGCCGCACACGTGTGTGTGTGTGATCAGTGTGGCTGCATTGTGTATATAGTGTGCATAAAGTGTGTATGTATTGTGCATTCAGTGTGCATGCAGTGTGTATGCATTGTGTAGTGTGCATGCAGTGTGTATGCATTGTGTAGTGTGCATGCAGTGTGTATGCATTGTGTAGTGTGCATGCAGTGTGTATGTATTGTGTAGTGTGCATGCAGTGTGTATGCATTGTGTAGTGTGCATGCAGTGTGTATGCATTGTGTAGTGTGCATGCAGTGTGTATGTATTGTGCATTCAGTGTGCATGCAGTGTGTATGCATTGTGTAGTGTGCATGCAGTGTGTATGTATTGTGCATTCAGTGTGCATGCAGTGTGTATGTATTGTGTAGTGTGCATGCAATGTGTATGTAGTGTGCATTCAGTGTGCATGCAGTGTGTATGCATTGTGTAGTGTGCATGCAGTGTGTATGCATTGTGTAGTGTGCATGCAGTGTGTATGTATTGTGCATTAAGTGTGCATGCAGTGTTTAGTGTGCATGCAATGTGTATGTAGTGTGCATTCAGTGTGCATGCAGTTTGTAGTGTGTGTAGTGTGTACATTGTGTGCATGCAGTGTGTATGCATTGTGTAGTGTGCATGCAGTTTGTAGTGTGTATGTATTGTGCATTCAGTGTGCATGCAGTGTTTAGTGTGCATGCAGTGTGTATGTAGTCTGTATGCAGTGTGCATGCAGTGTGTATGTAGTCTGTATGCAGTGTGCATGCAGTTTGTAGTGTGTATGTAGTGTGTACATTGTGTGCATGCATTGTGTATGCATTGTGTAGTGTGCATGCAGTGTGTATGCATTATGTAGTGTGCATGCATTGTGTATGTATTGTGTATGTAGTGTGCATGCAGTGTTTAGTGTGTATGTAGTGTGTACATTGTGTGCATGCATTGTGTAAGCATTGTGTAGTGTACATGCAGTGTGTATGCAGTGTGTAGTGTGCATGCATTGTGTATGTAGTGTGTATGTAGTGTGTATGTAGTGTGTATGTAGTGTGCATGTAGTGTGCATGCAGTGTGTATGCAGTGTGTATGTAATGTGTATGTAGTGTGTATGTAGTGTGTATGTAGTGTGTATGCAGTGTGTATGCAGTGTGTATGTAGTGTGTATGTAATGTTTATGCAGTGTGTATACAGTGTGTATGCAGTGTGTATGTAATGTGTATGCAGTGTGTATGTAGTGTGTATGCAGTGTGTATGCAGTGTGTATGCAGTGTGTATACAGTGTGTATGCAGTGTGTATGCAGTGTGTATGCAGCGTCCATGCAGTGTGTATGCAGTGTGATTCCCGACTATACTGGCTGCTTAAATAAAGGAACAGCGAGCAGGTGGACATCACGCTGTTGGGCGGGTCTTGTCCCCCACACAGGGGACAACACTTGCATGGACGCTCCACCATTTCTCTACATTGACCTCTCCACAGTGACCATCAGCTCAAAGTTGCCCCGGGCTGATCTCCAGCAGGTTGGACCTCCACCTCATTATCTCCCCGTGGTCAGGAGACAGCCGCGGGGTTACAGGACCGGTGTCCACGGCATGAAAACTGCCCCTTATTGCAGCTATAACCGTCCTCACTCCGCTGGCAAGGCTTTCTACAAGGTTTTAAAGCGTCCGGAGGGTCAGGCACCGATGTGCAGAGATAACTGGACCTTAACTAACCCCTACAGTTAGGTATGGTGGGGGAGGGAGTGTCTATACTTATGTCCCTACAGTGTACTTTAGTGAATGTGTGTGTGGTGTGTATATTTTTGGACATACTATTCCGTTCTGCACACTGAAGCCCAGCTGGTATTTGAGGTCGGGTCTCTTGATGAGGACTGTGGTCACCGGGGGGCAACTCACGATGTTCAGCTTCACCTGCAGCTGGTTCTTCAGACCCTGAACACACCATCAGACCATTAAAGATGATAATAAAGAATAAATCATAATCTGGTTCATCGTACGACCTGTGTTTAGAACCCCCCCCCCAGTGAAGCCCCTCAGCACGGGGCAGTCGGGGCATTTAGGCAAATTTCTGAGGTTATCTTAAGGTTTAAGTTCATTATTAATACAGACTGCCCCATGTTTTACCCCATCTGTTTTGCCCTATGTCTAGCCCCTTGCTGTTTGCCTTGCCCCATGCCTTGCCCTATGTTTTGCCCCTTGCTGTTTGCCTTGCCCCATGTTTTGCCACATGTCCCTTATTTTTTGCCTTGCCCTATGTTTTACCCCTTACCTTGCCCCATGTCTTGTTCTATATTTTGCCTCATGCTTTGCCCCATACCTTAATTTATGTTTTACCTTGTTGTTTGCCTTGCCCCATGCCTTGCCCTATGTTTTGCCCCTTGCTGTTTGCCTTGCCCCATGCCTTGTCATGTGTTTTACCCCATGCCATTACCTTGCTGTTTGCCTTGCCCCATGTTTTGCCACATGTCCCTTAGTGTTTGCATTGCCCCATGTCTTGCTCTATATTTTGCCCCATAACTTACTTTATGTTTTACCCCATGCCCTTACCTTGCTGTTTGCCTTGCCCCATGTTTTGCTCTATATTTTGCCTCATGCCTTGCCCTATGTTTTGCCCCTTGCTGTTTGCCTTGCCCCATGCCTTGTCATGTGTTTTACCCCATGCCATTACCTTGCTGTTTGCCTTGCCCCATGTTTTGCCACATGTCCCTTAGTGTTTGCATTGCCCCATGTCTTGCTCTATATTTTGCCTCATGCCTTTGCCTATGTTTTTTGCCCCTTGCTGTTTGCCTTGCCGTTCCCCATGCCTTGTCATGTGTTGTTTTACCCCATGCCCTTACCTTGCTGTTTGCCTTGCCCCATGTTTTGGCCACATGTCCCTTAGTGTTTTTGCATTGCCCCATGTCTTGCTTTATATTTTGCCCCATACCTTACTTTATGTTTTACCCCATGCCCTTACCTTGCTGTTTGCCTTGCCCCATGTCTTGCTCTATATTTTGCCCCATGTCTTGCCCTATGTTTTGCCCCTTGCTGTTTGCCTTGCCTCATGCCTTTCCCTGTGTTTTACCCCATGCCATTACCTTGCTGTTTGCCTTGCCCCATGTTTTGCCACATGTCCCTTATTGTTTGCTTTGCCCCATGTTTTGCCCCTTCCCTTGCCCCATGCCTTGCTCTATATTTTGCCCCTTGGCCTTGCCCCATGCCTTGCCCTATGTTTTGCCTCTTGCCTCGACCCTTGCTGTTTTCCCCATGCTTTTCCCCTGTATTGCCCTGTATTTTACCCCATGCCTTTACCGTGCTGTTTGCCTTGTCCCATGTTTTGCCCCATGCCTGTCCCTTGCCCCAAGTTTTGCCCCATGCCTTGCCCCTTTGCCCTGTCCCATTTCTTGTTACTCCTTGCCTCATGCCTTCATCTTGCTCTTTGCCTTGCTCTATATTTTGCCCCTTGCTGTTTGCCTTGCACCATGTTTTGCCCCATGATTTGCGCCCATTTCTTGTAACACTTTGCCTCATGCCTATACCTTGCTCTTTGCCTTGCCCCTTGCTGTTTGCCTTGCCTCATATTTTGCCCCATGCTTTGCCCCTTGCTTTGCCCTGTGTTTTACCTCATGCCCTTACCTTGCTCTTTGCCTTGCCCCATGTTTTGCCCCTTGCTGTTTGCCTTGCCTCATGTTTTGCTCTATATTTTGCCTCATGCCTTGCCCTATGTTTTGCCCCTTGCTGTTTGCCTTGCCCCATGCCTTGTCATGTGTTTTACCCCATGCCATTACCTTGCTGTTTGCCTTGCCCCATGTTTTGCCACATGTCCCTTAGTGTTTGCATTGCCCCATGTCTTGCTCTATATTTTGCCTCATGCCTTGCCCTATGTTTTGCCCCTTGCTGTTTGCCTTGCCCCATGCCTTGTCATGTGTTTTACCCCATGCCCTTACCTTGCTGTTTGCCTTGCCCCATGTTTTGCCACATGTCCCTTAGTGTTTGCATTGCCCCATGTCTTGCTTTATATTTTGCCCCATACCTTACTTTATGTTTTACCCCATGCCCTTACCTTGCTGTTTGCCTTGCCCCATGTCTTGCTCTATATTTTGCCCCATGTCTTGCCCTATGTTTTGCCCCTTGCTGTTTGCCTTGCCTCATGCCTTTCCCTGTGTTTTACCCCATGCCCTTACCTTGCTGTTTGCCTTGCCCCATGTTTTGCCACATGTCCCTTATTGTTTGCTTTGCCCCATGTTTTGCCCCTTCCCTTGCCCCATGCCTTGCTCTATATTTTGCCCCATGCCTTGCCCTATGTTTTGCCTCTTGCCTCGACCCTTGCTGTTTTCCCCATGCTTTTCCCCTGTATTGCCCTGTATTTTACCCCATGCCTTTACCGTGCTGTTTGCCTTGTCCCATGTTTTGCCCCATGCCTGTCCCTTGCCCCAAGTTTTGCCCCATGCCTTGCCCCTTTGCCCTGTCCCATTTCTTGTTACTCCTTGCCTCATGCCTTCATCTTGCTCTTTGCCTTGCTCTATATTTTGCCCCTTGCTGTTTGCCTTGCACCATGTTTTGCCCCATGATTTGCGCCCATTTCTTGTAACACTTTGCCTCATGCCTATACCTTGCTCTTTGCCTTGCCCCTTGCTGTTTGCCTTGCCTCATATTTTGCCCCATGCATTGCCCCTTGCTTTGCCCTGTGTTTTACCTCATGCCCTTACCTTGCTCTTTGCCTTGCCCCATGTTTTGCCCCTTGCTGTTTGCCTTGCCTCATGTTTTGCCCCTTGCCTTGCCCTGTGTTTTACCTCACGCCCTTACCTTGTTTGCCTTGCCTCATGTCTTGCCTTGTTTTGCCCTATGCCTTGCCCCTTCGCTCCTTGTTGTTTGCCTTGCCCCATGTTTCGCCCCATGCTTTGCTCCTTGCCTTGCCCCATGTTTTGCCCCAAGCCTCGCTCAATATCTTGCCTCATGCCTTTACCTTGCCCCATGTTTTACCCCATGCCTTGCCCCTTCCCTTGCCTGTGTTTTACCTCACGCCCTTACCTTGTTTGCCTTGCCCCATGCCTTGCCTTATGTTTTGCCCTATGCCTTGCCCCTTTGCCTCTTGCAGTTTGCCTTGCCCTGTGTTTTACCCCGAGCCCTCACCTTGCCCCATGTTTTGCCCCAAGCCTCGCTCAATATCTTGCCTCATGCCCTTACCTTGCTGTTTGCCTTGCCCCACATTTTACCCCGTGCCTCCTCCTTGCCCCATACCTCAACAATTACTCATCCCATCTTTTATGGTTAACGGTCAGAGCCCAGCGCTCCGAACCCTCCTGCCCCCGCGGCCGGCTCACCTTGATGATCCCCTGACACGTGGCCAGGGGCAGCCCCACCAGGCTGGTGTTGTTGATGGACATGATCTGGTCCCCGATGCTGAGCTTGCCCGAGCGGGCGGCCGGTCCCCCATTCATCATGTTGGCCAGGATGACGGTGGGCAGTATGGAGCCCCAGCCGGACTCCACTATCACAACCCCCAGAATCTCGCCCTTCTGTTTCTCCAAGAGCAGCTAAGAGGGCGCAGGGGGGGTAGGGGGGGCAGGGGTTAGAGAAGAGAACGAAAGGTCCAGCGAGGACCGAACTGAGTCCAGACTCACTGACCTCTTTACGATTCTTCGAGTTGGAGAAGTGGATGAGGTCGTCGTTGTACATTTCCTGCGTGTTGATGATGTCACTGTACTCTTTCTGACTCAGGTCCTCAGGGTTGATGCCATTGGCTCGCAGGAACTCCTGATAGGCCACGCTGAACGCCTGACCGATGGACTGGGCAATGAGTTGAGCCTGGGGCAGCAAACAGACCGTCATAGGGTCAACAATAACCAGTCGTAATCCCCCCAATAAACAACCATTATAATAATCATATAATAAACAATAACCGATCGTACAATAATCCCCCCAATAAACTAACGATTATTTTCATAATCGATTAATCGGTCAATTATTTTTCCGATTAATCGATGAATCAGATTTTTTTTTTTAAATCAATAAATGTCTGCTTTTATTTACACCCCCCCACTGCCACCCCCCCACCCTTGGCCATTCCTGCCACCCCCCCCCCCACCCCTGGGCGTTCCTGCCACAATTATAGTTGTGCATGTTCTTCGAAGAATCTCCAAGCGTTCCAACAATCGGCAATCTCGGCGCCTTTTCCTTCGTTCACCACTAGGGGTTTTTGCTCTTATAGAGTCGCCGGCAACCATGCCACGCCCATTCTACGTCCTACCTCCCTGAAACCTGAGACAGAACCGGGAGCCGTGCATTCCCGCTGGAGAACACGCCCACAGAGCACCCGCTGGCATTAATTACCTCTAGTGACGTCCATCACCTTTGGTTACACCTTCCACCCCCCACCCCTGGGCGTTTCTGCCACCCCCCCACCCTTGGGCGTTCCTGCCACCCCCCACCCCCTGGGCGTTCCTGCCACAATTATAGTTGTGCATGTTCTTCGAAATATCTCCAAACGTTCCAACAATCGGCAATCTCGGCGCCTTTTCCTTCGTTCACCACTAGGGGTTTATGCTCTGATGGAGTCGCCGGCAACCGTGCCACGCCCACTCCACGTCCTACCTCCCTGAGAACCTGAGACAGAACCGGGAGCTGTGCATTCCCGCTGGAGAACACGCCCACAGAGCGCCCGCTGGCATTAATTACCTCTAGTGACGTACATCACCAATGGTTACACCTTCCATCCCCCACCCCTGAGCGTTCCTACCACCCCCCCACCCCTGGGTGTTCCTGACACCTCCCCCACCCCTGGGTGTTCCTGACACCCCCCCACCCCTGGGTGTTCCTGCCACCTCCCCCACCCCTGGGCGTTCCTGACACCCCCCCCACTCCTGGGCGTTCCTGCAACCCCCCCACCCCTGGTTGTTCCAGTCACCTCCCCACCCCTGAGGGTTCCTGCCACCTCCCCACCCCTAGGCGTCTGCCACCCCTCCACTCCTGGGTGTTCCTGCCACCTCCCCCACCCCTGGGCATTCCAGCCACCTCCCCACCCCTGGGCATTCCAGCCACCTCCCCACCCCTGGGCGTTTCTGCCACCCCCCCACCCTGGGCGTTCCTGCCACCCCCCCCACCCCTGGGCGTTCCTGCCACCCCCCCACCCCTGGGCGTTCCAGTCACCTCCCCACCCCTGAGGATTCCTGCCACCTCCCCACCCCTAGGCGTCTGCCACCCCTCCACTCCTGGGTGTTCCTGCCACCTCCCCCACCCCTGGGCATTCCAGCCACCTCCCCAACCCCTGGGCATTCCAGCCACCTCCCCCACCCCTGGGCGTTTTCTGCCACCCCCCCACCCCTGGACGTTCCTGCCACCCCCCCACCCCTGGGCGTTCCAGCCACCCCCCCCACCCCTGGACGTTCCAGCCACCTCCCCACCCCTGGGTGTTCCTGCCACCCCTTCACCCCTGGGCGTTCTTTCCACCCCTTCACCCCTGGGCGTTTCTGCCACCCCCCCACCCCTGGGCGTTCCTGCCATCTCCCACCCCTGGGCGCTCCTGCCACCCCCCACCCCTGGGCGTTTCTGCCACCTCCCCACCCCTGGGTATTCCAGCCACCTCCCCACCCCTGGGTACTCCAGCCACCTCCCCACCCCTGGGCGTTCCAGCCACCTCCCCACCCCTGGGCGTTCCAGCCACCTCCCCACCCCTGGGGGCGTTCCAGCCACCTCCCCACCCCTGGGTGTTTCTGCCAACCCCCCCACCCCTGGGCGTTCCAGCCACCTCCCCCACCCCTGGGTGTTCCTTCCACCCCTTCACCCTTGGCATTACAGCCACCCCTTCACCCTTGGGCGGTCAAGCCACCCCTTCACCCCTGGGCATTCCAGCCACCTCCTTAACCCTGGGCGTTTCTGCCACCCCTTCACCCCTGGGCGTTCCAGCCACCTCCTCCACCCCTGGGCGTTCCAGCCACCTCCCCCACCCCTGGACGTTCCAGCCACCTCCCCACCCCTGGACGTTCCAGCCACCTGCCCCACCCCTGGGCGTTCCAGCCACCCCTTCACCCTTGGCATTCCAGCCACCTCCCCACCCCTGGGTGTTTCTGCCAACCCCCCCACCCCTGGGCGTTCCAGCCACCTCCCCCACCCCTGGGTGTTCCTGCCACCCCTTCACCATTGGCATTACAGCCACCCCTTCACCCTTGGGCGGTCAAGCCACCCCTTCACCCCTGGGCATTCCAGCCACCTCCTTAACCCTGGGCGTTTCTGCCACCCCTTCACCCCTGGGCGTTCCAGCCACCTCCTCCACCCCTGGGCGTTCCAGCCACCTCCTCCACCCCTGGGCGTTCCAGCCACCTCCCCCACCCCTGGACGTTCCAGCCACCTCCCCACCCCTGGGCGTTTCTGCCACCCCTTCACCCCTGGGTGTTCCTGTCACCCCCCCACCCCTGGGTGTTTCTGCCAACCCCCCCACCCCTGGGCGTTCCAGCCACCTCCCCCACCCCTGGGTGTTCCTGCCACCCCTTCACCCTTGGCATTACAGCCACCCCTTCACCCTTGGGCGGTCAAGCCACCCCTTCACCCCTGGGCATTCCAGCCACCTCCTTAACCCTGGGCGTTTCTGCCACCCCTTCACCCCTGGGTGTTCCTGTCACCCCCCACCCCTGTGGTGTTCCTGTCACCCCCCCACCCCTGGGTGTTCCTGTCACCCCCCCACCCCTGGGTGTTCCTGTCACCCCCCCACCCCTGGGCGTTTCTGTCACCCCTTCACCCCTGGATGTTCCTGTCACCCCCCCACCCCTGGGCGTTCCTGCCACCACCCCACCCCTGGGCGTTTCTGCCCCCCCCCCCACCCCTGGGCGTTCCTGCCCCAATTACAGCTGATGTTCATCAAAGTAAATCTGGCAGCTCAGCGTCTTTCTGTGTCATATCCGGCAACTGATTTTAATTTAGAATAACACCTTTAATAGCAGTCACTCACATCCTCTGACTCAAAGACATGGCAGATCATCTTGTACTGTTTCTTGGCCTCTGGAGCCCCGGGGGTAGTTTCGATGCAGTCCTGTGAAGCCGAGCGGGGCATTCGTCTGCGTGCCATCAGCACCACGATATTCCCGATGTCCGCGATGTACGAGATGGTGCGCAGAGCGTTGTCCATCATCGTCTCCTGTAGAGACAATTACAATACAAAAGTTACGTCTCGCTCTGCTCGGAATTATATATCGCTGGGCAGATACACCCAGGACAGGGGGGCAATCTATCACTGGACACACACTCACTCACACACACACTCTATATGGGGCAATTTGAAGCATTCAATCGACTTTGATCCATGTTTTTGCACTGTTGGAGGAAGCCGGAGAACCCGGAGGAAACCCACGCAGACACGGGGAGGACATGGAAACTCCACCCAGATTAGGATTCGAACCGGGAATCCCCAGAGCTGAGAGGAGAACATGCCAACCACTAACCCACCGTGCCGCCATCCATTATCTTCCGCTTTCGCGGGGGGGTTCCCCATGCCCATCCAGAGGAGAACATTTTGGGCGCTGGGCAGATACACCCAGGACAGGGGGGCAATCTATCACTGGACACACACTCACTCACACACACACTCTATATGGGGCAATTTGGAGAATTCAATACACCTTGATCCATGTTTTTGGACTGTGGGAGGAAACCAGAGAACCCGGAGGAAACCCACGTGGACACGGGGAGGACATGGAAAATCCACCCAGATTGGGATTCGAACCGGAAATCGCTAGTGCTGGGAGGAGAACATGCCAAACATGCCATTATCTTCCACTTTATCCTCTATTAGGGTCACGGGGGGGGGGGGTTCCCCATGCCCATCCAAAGGAGAACGTTTCGGGCGCTGGGCAGATACACCCAGGACAGGGGGGCAATCTATCACTGGACACACACTCACTCACACAGACACACTCTATATGGGGCAATTTGGAGAATTCAATTCACCTTGATCCATGTTTTTGGACTGTGGGAGGAAACCGGAGAACCCGGAGGAAACCTACACGGACACAGGGAGGACATGGAGACTCCACCCAGATTAGGATTCGAACCGGGAATCCCTAGTGCTGAGAGGAGAACATGCTAAACCACTAACCCACCGTGCCGCCATCCATTATCTTCCGCTTTATACACTATTAGGGTCACGGGGGGGGTTCCCCATGCCCATCCAGAGGAGAACGTTTCGGGCGCTGGGCAGATACACCCAGTGGGGCAATCTATCACACTCACTCACTCACACACACACACTCTATATGGGGCAATTTGGAGAAGTCAATTGACTTGATCCATGTTTTTGGACTGTGGGAGGAAACCGGAGAACCCGGAGGAAACCCACGCGGACACGGGGAGGACATGGAAACTCCACACTTTATCCTCTATTGGGGTCGCGGGGGGGGGGGGGGGGGGGTTGTTCCCAATGCCCATCCAGAGGAGAACATTTTGGGCGCTGGGAAGATACACCCAGGACAGGGGGGCAATCTATCACTGGACACACACTCACTCACGCAGACACACTCTATATGGGGCAATTTGGAGAATTCAATTCACCTTGATCCATGTTTTTGGCCTGTGGGAGGAAACCGGAGAACCCGGAGGAAACCCACGCGGACACGGGGAGGACATGGAGACTCCACCCAGATTGGGATTCGAACCGGAAATCGCTAGTGCTGAGAGGAGAACATGCCAAACCACTAATCCACCGTGCCGCCCCCTCAAGCATAACATCCATCTATTATCTACCGCTTTACCCTCTAATAGGGTCATGGGGGGGGGGGTTCCCCCATGCCCATCCAGGGGAGAAAGTTTCGGGGGCAATCTATCACTGAACACACACAGTCTATATGGGGCAATTTGGAGAAGTCAATTGACTTGAGCCATGTTTTTGGACTGTGGGAGCAAGCCGGAGAACCCGGAGGAAACCCACGCGGACACGGGGAGGACGTGGAAACTCCACCCAGATGGGGATTCGAACCGGGAATCCCCAGCGCTGAGAGGAGAACATGCCAAACCACTAAGCCACGGTGGCACCATCCACTAAACATAAAGTTATTAATAAAGAGACCTTGAAATTGTCCAGGGAGAGGACATCAGTCCATTAGAGGACACACAGACATTTACACTCCAGCTCTTTCATGTGCATGCTTTAGATCTGTGCAGGAGAACATACCAACTTTCCCAGAATTGAAGAGCCAGTTTACCTGTGAGTCAGCGTTCAGGACTTTGATCCTCTGGGTGGAGATGAACAGGTCCACCTCGGTCAGCGAGGGGTCAGCCTCAGAGTTCTGAAGAAACACAGAGCCAAAACATCAGCCTTTAATCTGAACGTCATCGGATTTAAAGACCATTATAAATCATCCCAATCTGTCCGCGTGGGTCTCCTCCGGGTTCTCCGCTTTCCTCCCACAGTCCAAAAACGTGGATCAAGGTCAACTGAATTCTCCAAATTGCCCCATATAGAGTGTGTGTGTCCAGTGATAGATTGCCCCACTGTCCTGGGTGTATCTAACCAGCGCCCGAAACGTTCTCCCCTGGATGGGCATGGGAACCCCCCCCCCCCCCATGACCCTATTAGAGGGTAAAGCGGTAGATAATAGATGGAGGTTATTCTTGAGGGGGTGGCACGGGGGCTTAGTGGTTTGGCATGTTCTCCTCTCAGCTCTAGGGATTCCCGGTTTGAATCCCAATCTGGGTGGAGTTCCCATGTT
>JAFMOC010000807.1:57500-62500 GCA_019802505.1 Corydoras sp. C115
TCTCCTGAGGTCCATTCAGGTCAGAACGCTGTTGTCTTCTGGGCTGATCGGAACTGCTGGACCCCTGAGAGAGAGAGAGAGAGAGAGAGAGAGAGAGAGAGAGAGAGAGAGAGAGAGAGACAGAGAGAGAGACAGAGACAGAGACAGAGAGAGAGAGAGAGACAGAGACAGAGACAGAGAGAGAGAGAGACAGAGAAAGAGAGAGAGAGACAGAGAGAGACAGAGAGAGAGAGAGAGAGAGAGAGAGAGAGAGAGAGACAGAGAGAGAGAGAGAGAGAGACACAGAGAGACAGAGAGAGAGAGAGAGAGAGAGAGAGACAGAGAGACAGAGAGAGACAGAGAGAGAGAGAGAGAGAGAGAGACAGAGACAGAGAGAGAGAGACAGAGAGAGACAGAGAGACAGACAGACAGACAGAGAGAGAGACAGAGAGAGAGCGAGACAGACAGATGAGAACGAATCGTATTGGTTTAAATAACATCCATCCATTATCTTCCACTTTATCCACTATTAGGGTCGGGGGGGGGGGGGGGGGGGGGGGGGGGGGGGGGGGGGGGGGGGGGGGTGGGGGGGGGGGGGTGGGGGGGGGGGGGGGGGGGGGGGGGGGGGGGGGGGGGGGGGGGGGGGGGGTGGGGGGGGGGGGGGGGGGGGGGGGGGGTTCCTCATGCCCATCCAGGGGAGAACGTTTCGGGCGCTGGGCAGATACACCCACATCTGGGGGGGGCAATCTATCACTGGACACACACTCACACACACACACACACACACACACACACTCTATATGGGGCAATTTGGAGAATTCAATTGACCTTGATCCATGTTTTTGGACTGTGGGAGGAAAGCGGAGAACCCGGAGGAAACCCACGCGGACACGGGGAGAACATGGAAACTCCACCCATATTGGGATTGGAACCGGGAATCTCTAGTGCTGAGAGGAGAACATGCCAAACCACTAAGCCACCGTGCCGCCAACAAACAATATTAATAAAGTAAAATAATAATAATAATAATAATAATAATAATAATAATAATAATAATAATAATAATATAGGCGGCACGGTGGCTGCTGGGTGGAGTTTCCATGTTCCTGTTTAGAAACATGGATTCAAGGTAAATAGACTGCTCTAAATTGCCCCATATAGTGTGTGTGTGTGAGTGAGCGTGTGTCCGGTGATAGTTTGCCCCCCTGTCCTGGGTGTGTCTGCCCAGTGCCCGAGACATTCTCCCCTGGATGGGCACACACTCACTCACACACTCTATATGGGGCAATTTGGAGCATTTAGTTGACCTTGCTCCATGTTTTTGGACTGTGTGAGGAAAGCGGAGAACCCGGAGGAAACCCACGTGGACACGGGGAGGACATGCAAACTCCACCCAGATTGGGATAAAGGTAAATATGTAAATAGACTGGTCTAAATTGCCCCATATAGAGTGTGTCTGGGTGATAGATTGCCCCCCCTGTCCTGGGTGTATCTGCCCAGCGCCCGAAACGTTCTCCCCTGGATGGGCATGGGGAACCCCCCCCCGCGACCCTAGTAGAAGATAATGTGACAGTGGTTTAGCTTGTTCTCCTCTCAGCGCTAAGGATTCCAGGTTCGAATCCCAATCTGGTTGGAGTTTGCATGTTCTCCCCGTGTCCACATGGGTTTCCTCCGGGTTCTCCGGTTTCCTCCCACAGTCCAAAAAACATGGATCAAGGTCAATTAAATGCTCCAAATTGCCCCATATAGAGTGTGTGAGTGAGTGTGAGTACAGATTGATAGATTGAAATCGCCAAATTGCCCCATGTAGAATGTGTTTGTGTGAGTGAGTGTGTGTCCAGTGATAGATTGCACCCCCTTGTCCAGCACCAGAAACGTTCTCCCCTGGATGGGCATGGGGAACCCCCCCCACGACCCTAGTAGAACCCACATGGGTTTCCTCCGGGTTCTCCGGCTTCCTCCCACAGTCCAAAAAACATGGATCAAGGTCAACTAAATGCTCCAAATTGCCCCATATAGAATGTGTTTGTGTGAGTGGGGAACCCCCCCCCCCCCCCCCCATGAATGATGCCGGCCGGTTCTTACCCGTTCTCTGCCCTGCTCCTGTGCCCACGTTCTACGTTCCTCAGCTTGGTGCCCTTTCGACCCCCTCTGCGGTGTGGGGTTGTGCCCCACATTTGGAAGGTTCAGGGTTTTGGGTCTCCCGTCATGGCGATGTGGGGGTGGGTAGCGCCTGGGCTCTCTCTTGGGTTCCACGTCGGCCTGGTAGAGCCCGGACATGATGGGAACGTCATCGGCGCTGGGTTCCACGCCACCGTTCAGGCTCCCCATGCTCATGCTCATCTTGATCTCCGCCACGATCTGATCGATGTCCTCCTCCGTCTCCTCGCCCGGTTCCCCCTCGAGACCCCTGCGGGTGCTGTACACGAGGTTCCCGTTGTCCTCCGCGCCGTAACAGTCCCCGGCGTAGGCCTCGCCGTCCCGCTCGGCTTCGGGTCCGTCCTCCGGGGCGCCGTCCCCCTCGCTCTCGTCGTCGTCGTCGTCGTCGTCCTCGCGGCTCCTCGGGACCCCCGGGTACCGCCGGTGGTCGAGGACGGGCTCGGGCCTGCCGTCGTAGATCTGCTGCTCAAAGTTCTGCTCCAGGACCTCGCAGCGCACCTCGCCCCCGTTCTCCGTCCACTCCTCCACCGCCTCGCCGTCCGAGGGAGGCGGCTCGGGACGCCGGTAGCGCCCCCCGGTGGTCTCCACGGCCTCCGGGTAGCCGTCGTCCTCCGGGTGGTAGCGGATGTAGTAGGTCACCCCCTCGTCCTCCTCGGGCATCGCCTCGTTGTAGTCGTCCTCGTCCTCCGACGTGTTGTTGACGTAGTCGGAACTCGAGTCCCCGTCCAGGCTCTCGGGACGGGCGTGGTACACGGCGCCAGGGCGGTCCGGGGCCGCCTCCTCCTCCTCCTCGCGGTACGGAGGCACGGCGGGTTCGTCGGGGTGGCGGGGGGCAGGGGGCGCCGCTGAGGCCATCGGGCTGCTGCTCGCCCCGGGCTTCTTTCGCTGAGCCATGACGGTCACGCTCACTGGACTTTCATCTCCGACCGTCTTCAAACCTGACGCCAAAAACAAAACGGTCAAACGGGTCACACGGGTCACACGGGTCAAACGCCAAGACAACTTAGTGACCAGGCGTCCCCCATACGGTGGACCGGTCAATGGACTGGTCAATCATATGACCACTGTATTTAAATACTTACGCACACCGTGAGTCGTGCTGAATCTCCATCTCTATCCCCATGTGAGTGACCTCTGCCCCCCCGTCCCTCTCTCTCTATTCCCTCTATTGGATCAAGGTGAATAGAGTTCTCCAAATTGCCCCATATAGAGTGTGTGTGTGTGTGCAAGTGAGTGTTTGTCCAGTGTTAGATCCAGTGCCCCCCTGTCCTGGGAGTATCTGCCCAGCGCCCGAAACGATTTGAATGCTCCAAATTGCCCCATATAGAGTGTGTGTGTCCAGTGATAAATTGGCACCCCTGGATGGGGTGCCAATTTATCACTGGACACACACACTCTATATGGGGCAATTTGGAACATTCAATTGACTTGATCCATGTTTTTTGGGCTGTGGGAGGAAAACGGAGAACCCGGAGGAAACCCACGCAGACACGGGGAGGACATGCAAACTCCACCCAGATTGGGGATTCGAACCGGGAATCCCTAGCGCTGAGAGGAGAACATGCTAAACCACTAAGCCACCGTGCCGCCCCTTTTGTAATATCCATCCATTATCTAACGCTTTATCCTCTATTAGGGTCGCGGGGGGGGGGGGGGGGTGTCCCTATGTCCATCCAGGGGAGAACGTTTCGGGTGCTGGGCAGATACACCCAGGACAGGGGGGCAATCTATCACTGGACACACTCACTCACACACACACTCTCTATATGGGGCAATTTGGAGAACTCAATTGACTTGATCCATGTTTTTGGACTGTGGCAGGAAACCGGAGAACCTGGAGGAAACCCACGCGGGGAAAACGTTTCGGGCTCTGGGCAGCTACACCCAGGACAGGGGGGCAATCTATCGCTGGGCACACACTTACTCACACTCTATATGGGGCAATTTGGAGAATTCAATTGATCTTGATCCATGTTTTTGGACTGTGGCAGGAAACCGGAGAACCTGGAGGAAACCCACACGGACACGGGGAGGACAGGGAAACCCTAGAGCTGAGAGGAGAACATGCCAACCATTAAGCCACCGTGCCACCCCCCCCCATTTAAATCATTCATTCATTCATTATCTCCCGCTTTGTCCTCTAGTAGGGTCGCGGGGGGGTTCCCCATGCCCATCCAGGGGAGAACGTTTCGGGCGCTGGGCAGGGGGCAATCTATCACTGGACACACACTCACTCACACAGACACACTCTATATGGGGCAATTTGAAGAATTCAATTGACTTGATCCATGTTTTTGGACTATGGGAGGAAACCCACGTGGACACGGGGAGAACATGGAAACGCCACCCAGATGGGGATTCGAACCGGGAATCCCTAGCACTGAGAGGAGAACATGCCAAACCACTAAGCCACCATTAAAATCAGTTAATCATAAATTATCCAATCACCTTCAGTGTATACAACATCCCAATTCATCTCAATCCCGAAACAACCGACAACTGAGAAAAATAAAGAATAAAAATAAAACCCCAATTTATATTGGTCACATATTGGTCATATTGGTCAAGGCCACTCGCCGGACCGCAGGATTTATCGATCCCGCCGAGTCCACAGCGAGGAGGAGAGTGACACGGCTAAAGAGACCCGATTAATTACATATCCCAGAATTCCACTCGGTGAGGGCGTGGCAGTAGAACGGAGAGAACGGTAATCGACATCTAAGCAGTAACACCATCACCCTCCATGCCCTGATGACATCACAGCGCTCAACACGACCGGCTGGCCAACAATAACACGAGTGAGCCCGATAATATATTAATAACATATTAATTAATTCATTTGAATATTATAATGATTCATT
>JAFMOC010000807.1:67500-79942 GCA_019802505.1 Corydoras sp. C115
TTAATTTCCTGTAGGGGGCGCATGCTCTTAGTAGTAGAGCAGTTAGAGGTAAAAGTAGCGCCACCTGCTGTATGCTCCTATTTTCTGTAGGCTTATTATTATTTTATAGAGAAATAAACCATTAGGGTGGCACAATGGCTTAGTGGTTTGGCATGTTCTCCTCTCAGCGCTAGGGATTCCCGGTTTGAATCCCAATCTGGGTGGAGTTTCCATGTTCTCCCTGTGTCCACGTGGGTTTCCTCTGTGTTCTCCAGTTTCCTCCCGCAGTCCAAAAACATGGATCAAGGTCAATTGAAATTGCCAAATTGCCCCATATAGAATGTGTTTGTGTGAGTGAGTGTGTGTCCAGTGATAGATTGCCCCCCCTGTCCTGGGTGTATCTGCCCAGCGCCCTAAACGTTCTCCCCTGGATGGATGATGTGACAGTGGTTTAGCATGTTCTCCTCTCAGCGCTAGGGATTCCTGGTTCGAATCCCAATCTGGGTGGAGTTTCAATGTTCTCCCTGTGTCCACATGGGTTTCCTCCGGGTTCTCCGGTTTCCTCCCACAGTCCAAAAAACATGGATCAAGGTCAATTAAATGCTCCAAATTGCCCCATATAGAGTGTGTGTGTGAGTGAGTGAGTGTGAGTACAGATTGATAGATTGAAATCGCCAAATTGCCCCATATAGAGTGTGCCTGTGTGAGTGAGTGTGTTCCCAGTCACAGATTGCCCCCCCTGTCCTGGGTGTATCTGCCCTGCGCGTGAAATGTTCTCCCCTGGATGGGCATGAGGAACCCCCCCCCCCCCAGCGACCCTAGTAGAAGATAATGGATGGATAACTAAGTGACAGTGGTTTGGCATGTTCTCCTCTCAGCACTAGAGATTCCCGGTTCGAATCCCAATCTGGGTGGAGTTTGCATGTCCCACAGTCCAAAAAACATGGATCAAGGTCAATTGAGTTCTCCAAATTGCCCCATATAGTCTGTGTGAGTGATAGATTGCCCCCCTGTCCTGGGTGTATCTGCCCAGCGCCCGAAACGTTCTCCCCTGGATGGGCATGGGGAACCCCCCCTGAGACACTAGTTTTCCCTGTCCTCCCTGTATCCATGTGGGGTTCCTCCGGGTTCTCCGCTTTCCTCGCACAGTCGAAAAAATATGGCTCAAGGTCAATTAAATGCTCCAGATTGCCCCATATAGAGTCCTATACTGTATGAAGTTCCGTCTTCTTTGCTTTGTACTTCATTTTTCCGGCTGCTGCATCCATTATGGATCAATCAGACATCATTAATTAAAAGTCTGTTGTTTGATCTGTGACCGGCGCCCCCCCCACTTTCACTCGTGTGTATTTTATTCGTCCTATTAAAGCTTAATGGGTCCTA
Source organism: Corydoras sp. C115 (assembly GCA_019802505.1). NCBI lineage: Eukaryota > Metazoa > Chordata > Actinopteri > Siluriformes > Callichthyidae > Corydoras > Corydoras sp. C115. The sequence goes on from JAFMOC010000807.1 coordinate 68,863, forward strand.
TCCCAGCCGTCTGCGGAACGGCGTGCAGCCGTTTCCTCTCGAACGCAGCTGCTGCAGGGGCTTTAAGACCAGCGTGTGGATTTAATTGGGGCTTTTGTTGGAAGCTGCAGCCCTGTGCATGAGCTCACGGCCCGTAAACGTGTGCATGCTCGACCACATGAGAGAGACGGCGCGAGAAACATAATAAATCAAAACGATGCCTTCAATAAGCACATGACCCCTACTGCCCAAACCCCACCACAGGTGGCGCTACACTTACTTTACCTCACAGGGCGCGTCCACACAACATTAAATAAAGAGAAGAAATGAAAAGCAAAAATAAATAAATCTGGGTCTGATGCTGCTGCACTGACCATGCCGTGACACTAGGGGAGCCCTTGACACCGTGAGCCAAGACAATTAGCAATTTCATCCATCCATTATCTTCAGCTTTATCCACTACTAGGGTTACGGGGGGGGGGGGGGGGGGGGGTTCCCCATGCCCATCCAGGACAGGGGGGCAATCTATCGCTGGACACACACTCACTCACACAGACACACTCTATATGGGGCAATTTGGAGCATTCAATTCACCTTGATCCATGTTTTTGGACTGTGGGAGGAAACCGGAGAACCCGGAGGAAACCCACGCGGACACGGGGAGAACATGGAAACTCCACCCAGATTGGGATTCGAACCAGGACTCCCCTGGGCCGAGAGGAGAACATGCCAAACCACTGTCACTTAGTTATCCATCCATCCATCCATTGTCTTCTACTAGGGTCGCGGGGGGGTGGGGGGGGGGTTCTCCATGCCCATCCAGGGGAGAACGTTTCGGGCACTGGGCAGATACACCCAGGACAGGGGGGCAATCTATCACTGGACACACACTCACTCACACACGCACTCTATATGGGGCAATTTGGAGAATTCAATTCACCTTGATCCATGTTTTTTGAGTGTGTGAGGAAATCGGAGAACCCGGAGGAAACCCACGTGGACACGGAGAGGACATGGAAACTCCACCCAGATTGGGATTCCAACCAGGAATTCCTAGCACTGAGAGGAGAACATACCAAACACTAAACCACCATGTCGCCCTCACTGCTAACGTCCATCCATCCATGATCTTCATCTTTATCCTCTACTAGGGTCACAGGGGGGTAGGGGGGGTTCTCCATGCCCATCCAGGGGAGAACGTTTCGGGCGCTGGGCAGATACACCCAGGACAGGGGGGCAATCTATCACTGGACACTCACTCACACACGCACTCTATATGGGGCAATTTGGAGAACTCAATTGCCCTTGATCCCTGTTTTTGGAGTGTGGGAGGAAACCGGAGAACCCGGAGGAATCCCACGTGGACACGGGGAGGACATGGAAACTCCACCCAGATTGGGATTCCAACCAGGAATCCCTAGTGCTGAGAGGAGAACATGCCAACCACTAAGCTGACAATGGGGGGAGCCCTTGTCCCCTGGCGGCATGATGGGAGATACTACAGCCAGCAGGTTGATTCAGACTTTGCTGGGTTGTGGAGCCTATCCCAGCACTCATAAGACGAAAGACAAAGACAAAAGACAACAGCACCCCCTGTAGCATGACCTCGGCACTGCAGGGTGTTCTTGACTCGGTGTCTTGTACTGAATGCAGCAGCTACAGGGAGCCAATGAGAGAGGAGAGGTGGAGTCACATGACTTTGCCTGGGCTGCTGCTGGGCCATGTGGACCGCGCCTACGTTCTCCACAGATGTTCCTCAGAGCCGTGATCGTGATGATTATGGAGTTAGTATGGCCTCTAGAACTGATTCAGAACTCCGCAGCCCGACTCGTGTTCAACCACCCAAGTGAGTCATGTGACTCCACCTCTCCCCTCTCATTGGCTCGCTGTAGCTGCTGCATTCAGCACACTGACTCTGATCTTCAGGATCTCTAGATCTGGCCCCTCGGATATTCACTCTAGACGTTCTAGAATCTAGATTCTCCATTGACCAATGGTGGAACAGTCTTCCCAATTCTGTCCATAAGGCGGAGACACTGAGCGTCTTTGAGAAACCACTTAAGAAAACTAAACTCTCAGTGTCGGATCTAGACTCTAGACGTTCTAGAGTCTAGACTCTCCATTGACCAATGGATGAACCGTCTTCCCAATTCTGTCCATAAGGCGGAGACACTGAGCGTCTTTGAGAAACCACTTAAGAAGACTAAACTCTCAGTGTCGGATCTAGACTCTAGACGTTCTAGAGACTAGACTCTCCATTGACCAATGGCTGAACAGTCTTCCCAATTCTGTCCATAAGGCGGAGACACTGAGCGTCTTTGAGAAACCACTTAAGAAGACTAAACTCTCAGTGGCGGATCTAGACTCTAGACGTTCTAGAGACTAGACTCTCCTTTGACCAATGGTGGAACCATCTTCCCAATTCTGTCCATAAGGCGGAGACACTGAGCGTCTTTGAGAAACCACTTAAGAAGACTAAACTCTCAGTGTCGGATCTAGACTGTAGACGTTCTGGAGTCTAGACTCTCCATTGACCAATGGATGAACAGTCTTCCCAATTCTGTCCATAAGGCGGAGACACTGAGCGTCTTTGAGAAACCACTTAAGAAAACTAAACTCTCAGTGTCGGATCTAGACTCTAGACGTTCTGGAGTCTAGACTCTCCATTGACCAATGGTGGAACCGTCTTCCCAATTCTGTCCATAAGGCAAAGACACTGAGCGTCTTTGAGAAACCACTTAAGAAAACTAAACTCTCAGTGTCGGATCTAGACTCCAGACGTTCTGGAGTCTAGACTCTCCATTGACCAATGGATGAACAGTCTTCCCAATTCTGTCCATAAGGCGGAGACACTGAGCGTCTTTGAGAAACCACTTAAGAAAACTAAACTCTCAGTGTCGGATCTAGACTCTAGACGTTCTAGAATCTAGACTCTCCATTGACCAATGGATGAACCGTCTTCCCAATTCTGTCCATAAGGTGGAGACACTGAGCGTCTTTGAGAAACCACTTAAGAAGACTAAACTCTCAGTGTCGGATCTAGACTCTAGACGTTCTAGAGTCTAGACTCTCCATTGACCAATGGATGAACCGTCTTCCCAATTCTGTCCATAAGGCGGAGACACTGAGCGTCTTTGAGAAACCACTTAAGAAGACTAAACTCTCAGTGTCGGATCTAGACTCTAGACGTTCTAGAGACTAGACTCTCCATTGACCAATGGCTGAACAGTCTTCCCAATTCTGTCCATAAGGCGGAGACACTGAGCGTCTTTGAGAAACCACTTAAGAAGACTAAACTCTCAGTGGCGGATCTAGACTCTAGACGTTCTAGAGACTAGACTCTCCTTTGACCAATGGTGGAACCATCTTCCCAATTCTGTCCATAAGGCGGAGACACTGAGCGTCTTTGAGAAACCACTTAAGAAGACTAAACTCTCAGTGTCGGATCTAGACTGTAGACGTTCTGGAGTCTAGACTCTCCATTGACCAATGGATGAACAGTCTTCTCAATTCTGTCCATAAGGCGGAGACACTGAGCGTCTTTGAGAAACCACTTAAGAAAACTAAACTCTCAGTGTCGGATCTAGACTCTAGACGTTCTGGAGTCTAGACTCTCCATTGACCAATGGTGGAACCGTCTTCCCAATTCTGTCCATAAGGCAAAGACACTGAGCGTCTTTGAGAAACCACTTAAGAAAACTAAACTCTCAGTGTCGGATCTAGACTCCAGACGTTCTGGAGTCTAGACTCTCCATTGACCAATGGATGAACAGTCTTCCCAATTCTGTCCATAAGGCGGAGACACTGAGCGTCTTTGAGAAACCACTGAAGAAAACTAAACTCTCAGTGTCGGATCTAGACTCTAGATGTTCTAAAATCTAGACTCTCCATTGACCAATGGTGGAACCGTCTTCCCAACTCTGTCCATAAGGCGGAGACACTGAGCGTCTTTGAGAAACCACTTAAGAAGGCTAAACTCTCAGTGACGGATCTAGACTCTAGACGTTCTAGAGACTAGACTCTCCATTGACCAATGGCGGAACCGTCTTCCCAACTCTGTCCATAAGGCGGAGACACTGAGCGTCTTTGAGAAACCACTTAAGAAAACTAAACTCTGTTTAATTGTTGCTGTTCTAATTAATAAGTCGTTTTGGATAAAAACTCGTCTTCTAAATGACGGAATGTCAATGTTCTTGGACATGAATCTGGACGTGGTTCCACTGGATACCGTGCGGAACCGCAGAACCGCAGAACTGACATGGCGATACAGGACAAAGCCTGCTGTTCGTTTGAGGATTTCTGGGTCTTCGGATTGAGAGCGACTAAAAATAACGGAGGCACTAAAAAGAGAATGAATTATTAATAAAAGATGACCGAGTGCTGCGAGAGGGCAGGGTTCTGCAGACTAACACCTCTGCATAGTAAAGAACGGGAAGGAAGGACGAACACCCACGCGGACACGGGGAGAACATGCAAACTCCACCCAGATTGGGATTCGAACTGGGAATCCGAAGCGCTGAGAGGAGAACATTCCAACCTCGTATTTATCCATCCATCCATTATCTTCTGCTTTATCCTCTATTAGGTTCGCGGGGGGGGGGGGGGGGGGTTCCCCATGCCCATCCAGGGGAGAACGTTTCGGGCACTGGGCATACACACTCTATATGGGGCAATTTGGAGAACTCAATTGATCTTGAATCCATGTTTTTAGACTGTGGGAGGAAACCGGAGAACCCGGAGGTGACCCATGTGGACATGGGGAGAACATGGAAACTCCACCCAGATTGGGATTCACTGAGAGGAGAACATGCCAACCATTAAGCCACCGTGGTGCCCCCCCCCCCCAAGAATAACATCGCGAGGGGGTTCCCCATAGCCATCCATGGAAGAACGTTTCAGGCGCTGGGTAAATACACCCAGGACAGGGGGGCAATCTATCACTGGACACACACTCACTCACTCACACACACACTCTATATGGGGCAATTTGGAGAATACAATTGACTTGAATCCATGTTTTTGGTCTGTGGGAGGAAACCGGAGAACCCGGAGGAAACCCATGTGGACATGGGGAGGACATGGAAACTCCACCCAGATTGGGATTCGAACCGGGAATCCCTAGTGCTGAGAGGAGAACATGCAAAAACCACTAAGCCACCATATAATTGTTGGCGGCACGGTGTCTTAGTGGTTAGCACGTTCTCCTCTCAGCGCTAGGGATTCCCGGTTCAAATCCCCATCTGGGTGGAGTTTCCATGTTCTCCCCGTGTCCACGTGGGTTTCCTCCGGGTTCTCCGGTTTCCTCCCACAGTCCAAAAACATGGATCAAGTCAATTGAGTTCTCCAAATTGCCCCATATAGAGTGTGTGTGTGAGTGAGTGCGTGCCCAGCGATAGATTGCCCCCCTGTCCTGGGTGTATCTTCCCAGCGCCCAAAACGTTCTCCCCTGGATGGGCATGGGGAACCCCCCCCCCCCTGCGACCCTAATAGAGGATAAAGCGGGAGATAATGAATATTCGAGTGTTTTATTTGACAATATTTCCAACAATATAAAGCACTGTAGATTATATGTGGAACGAATACAGTACAGCAGGTGGCGCTGCTCTTACTAATGCGCAAGCATAACAGCATGTACCTCGAGCTTGCGCCTCCTACAGGAAATGTTTTAAAAAGCAACAAAAACAAAAGCGGGAGCATACCAACGTAACTCAGGCGCTGCAGTGAACATGTCGAGACGCTAGGGGGTGCTCTAAATCAGAGGTTCTCACATGTTTTCCTGGTCATTAAGTTGCGAATCACTTTTCTAGAACACAAACCAATCAAATTTAATTAATAAAAATCATTTAAACACACATTCACAAAACGTCGCCGTCATCAGAAACCTAAAGAGAAGGGTAACCGGCAACCGAATGGTGGTTACCATGGCGACAATACCAAATCAGACGAGCATTAATTATTACATTTTTTTAATTAATTGATTAATTTTTACCATTGGGTCGCCGCCCGCCAGTTGAGAATCGGTGACTTACAGCAGTGTGCCACCTGCGTCCACCCAAAATCCCGGGGACACCGCAGTGTCCAACTGTCCCCAGAAGGGACAACGCGAGACGCAACTCATACGCAGTGACATGCGCACAGGAGAGACCTCTACTGGCTGCTTTGGGTATCAACTCTATGTGCAGAACATCGGAGGACGGAGGAAGCTCTCTGTATTCATATGGATTTATCGATTTAATCATTTTGATCGATTAAACGATTAATCTGCAGCCTCGACTTAGAATCGGCGGCACGGTGCCTTAGTGGTTTGGCATGTTCTCCTCTCAGCACTAGGGATTCCCGGTTCGAATCCCAATCTGGGTGGAGTTTCCATGTCCTCCCCGTGTCTGCGTGGGTTTCCTCCGGGTTCTCCGGTTTCCTCCCACAGTCCAAAAACATGGATCAAGTCATAGATTGAGTTCTCCAAATTGCCCCATATATAGTTTGTCTGTGTGAGTGAGTGTGTGTGTCCTGTGATAGATTGCCCCCCTGTCCTGGGTGTATCTGCCCGGCGCCCGAGACGTTCTCCCCTGGATGGGCATGGAGAACGTGGGAGGAGGACGGGGAGGACTTACCGGCAGATGAAGGTGGAAGTGGTTTTCTTATCTCTCGACCAAAAACAGACCTGAAACACAAACACAAGCTTTAAGATTACATCACACACACACACACACACTCACACACACACACACACACACACACACACACACACACACACTCACACACACACACACTCACACACACACACACACACACACACACACACACACACTCACACACACACACACACACACACACACACACACACACACACTCACACACACACAAACACACACACACACACACTCACACACACACACACACACTCTCACACACACACACACACATATACACACACTGTATTCTTATTATAATAAACATGACCTAAAATAGGGCGGCACGGTGGCTTAGTGGTTTGGCATGTTCTCCTCTCAGCGCTGGGGATTCCCGGTTCGAATCCCTATCTGGGTGGAGTTTCCATGTTCTCCACGTGTCTGCGTGGGTTTCCTCCGGGTTCTCCGGTTTCCTCCCACAGTCCAAAAACATGAATCAAGGTCAATTGAGTTCTCCAAATTGCCCCATATAGAATGTGTGTGTGTGAGTGAGTGAGTGTCCAGTGATAGATTGCCCCCCTGTCCTGGGTGTATCTGCCCAGCGCCCGAGACATTCTCCCCTGGATGGACATGGGGAACCCCCCCCCGCGACCCTAATAGAGGATAAAGCTGCAGATAATGGATGATGCTGTAAGGAGGAGGCATGGTGGACATGATGTGCAGTACCAGCTCCAACCACACGAGACAGAAAACCCATCTCATCTCCATCCATTATCTTCAGCTTTATCCTCTACTAGGGTTGCGAGGGGGGGGGTTCCCCATGCCCATCCAGGGGAGAACGTTTCGGGCGCTGGGCAGATACACCCAGGACAGGGGGGCAATCTATCACTGGACACACACTCCCTCACACACATACTCTATATGGGGCAATTTGGAGAACTCAATCCATCCAACACACCATCCAACACATCAAACACAACGCAAACACAATGAACACACCATCTAACACAATGTCCAACACAATGTCCAACACAACGTCCAACACAACGTCCAACAATACAGCCAACACAATGAACACAACATCAAACACAACAAACACAATGTCCAACACAATGAACACAACATCCAACACAACATCAAACACAACGTCCAACACAACATCAAACACAACGTCCTACACAATGTCAAAAACACAACGTCCTACACAACGTCCAACACAACGTCCAACACAATGTCCAACACAACATCAAACACAACGTCCTACACAACGTCCTACACAATGTCAAAAACACAACGTCCAACACAATGTCCAACACAACATCAAACACAACGTCCTACACAACGTCAAAAACACGACGTCCAACACAATGTCCAACACAACATCAAACACAACGTCCAACACAACGTCCTACACAACATCAAACACAACGTCCAACACAATGTCCAACACAACATCAAACACAACGTCCTACACAACGTCAAAAACACAACGTCCAACACAACATCAAACACAACGTCCTACACAGCGTCCTACACAACGTCAAAAACACAATGTCCAACACAACGTCCAACACAATGTCCAACACAAAAAAGAAAACGTCCAACCCAAAATTCAACACAACGTCAAACACAACATCCAACACAACAAAGAAAATGTCCAACCCAAAATTCAACACGTCAAACACAACATCCAAAACAACAAAGAAAATGTCCAACACAACGTCCAACACAACAAACACATCGTCAAACATCCAACACAACGTCCAACAAAAAACGCCCAACACATTGACCAACACAACAAAGAAAATGTCAAACACAACATCCAACACAATGTTAAAAACACAATGTCCAACACAACAAAGAAAATGTCAAACACAACATCCAACACAATGTTAAAAACACAATGTCCAACACAACAAAGAAAATGTCAAACACAACAAACACAACATCCAACACAACAAAGAAAATGTCAAACACAACTTCCAACACAACAAAGATAATGTCCAACACAATAAAGAAAATGTCAAACAACATCCAACACAACATCCAACACAACGTCCAACAAAAAATGCCCAACACATTGTCCAACACATCAAAGAAAATGTCCAACACAACAAACACAATATCCAACACAACAAAGAAAATGTCAAACATAACGTCCAACACAACAAACACAACATCCAACACAACAAAGAAAATGTCCAACACAACGTCCAACACAACAAAGAAAAGGTCCAACCCAAAATCCAACACAATGTTAAAAACACAACGTCCAACACAACAAAGAAAATGTCAAACACAACAAACACAACAAACACAACGTCCAACACAATAAAGAAAATGTCAAACACAACAAACACAACGTCCAACACAATAAAGAAAATGTCAAACACAACGTCAAACACAACAAACACAACGTCCAACACAACAAAGAAAATGTCCAACACAACGTCAAACACAACAAACACAATGTCCAACACAACAAAGAAAATGTCAAACACAACGTCAAACACAAGAAACACAACGTCCAACACAACGTCCAACACAACAAAGAAAATGTCCAACACAATGTCAAACACAAAAAACACAACGTCAAACAACATCCAACACAATGTCCAACAAAAAACGTCCAACACAACAAAGAAAATGTCCAACACAACGTCAAACACAACAAACACAACGTCCAACACAACAAAGAAAATGTCAAACACAACGTCAAACACAACAAACACAACGTCCAACACAACGTCCAACACAACAAAGAAAATGTCCAACACAACGTCAAACACAACAAACACAACGTCAAACAACATCCAACACAATGTCCAACAAAAAACGTCCAACACAACAAAGAAAATGTCAAACACAACGTCAAACACAACAAACACAACGTCAAACAACATCCAACACAATGTCCAACAAAAAACGTCCAACACAACAAAGAAAATGTCAAACACAACGTCAAACACAACAAACACAACGTCCAACACAACAAACACAACATCCAACACAACAAACACAACGTCCAACACAACAAACACAACGTCCAACACAACAAACACAACATCCAACACAACAAACACAACGTCAAACACAACAAACACAACAAACACAACGTCCAACACAACAAAGAAAATGTCAAACACAACAAACACAACGTCCAACACAACGTCCAACACAACAAAGAAAATGTCAAACACAACGTCAAACACAACAAACACAACGTCCAACACAACGTCCAACACAACAAAGAAAATGTCCAACACAACGTCAAACACAACAAACACAACGTCCAACACAACAAAGAAAATGTCAAACACAACGTCAAACACAACAAACACAACGTCCAACACAACGTCCAACACAACAAAGAAAATGTCCAACACAATGTCAAACACAACAAACACAACGTCAAACAACATCCAACACAATGTCCAACAAAAAACGTCCAACACAACAAAGAAAATGTCCAACACAACGTCAAACACAACAAACACAACGTCCAACACAACAAAGAAAATGTCAAACACAACGTCAAACACAACAAACACAACGTCCAACACAACGTCCAACACAACAAAGAAAATGTCCAACACAACGTCAAACACAACAAACACAACGTCAAACAACATCCAACACAATGTCCAACAAAAAACGTCCAACACAACAAAGAAAATGTCAAACACAACGTCAAACACAACAAACACAACGTCAAACAACATCCAACACAATGTCCAACAAAAAACGTCCAACACAACAAAGAAAATGTCAAACACAACGTCAAACACAACAAACACAACGTCCAACACAACAAACACAACATCCAACACAACAAACACAACGTCCAACACAACAACAAACACAACGTCCAACACAACACAACAAACACAACATCCAACACAACAAACACAACGTCAAACACAACAAACACAACAAACACAACGTCCAACACAACAAAGAAAATGTCAAACACAACAAACACAACGTCCAACACAACGTCCAACACAACAAAGAAAATGTCAAACACAACGTCAAACACAACAAACACAACGTCCAACACAACGTCCAACACAACAAAGAAAATGTCCAACACAACGTCAAACACAACAAACACAACGTCCAACACAACAAAAAGAAAATGTCAAACACAACGTCAAACACAACAAACACAACGTCCAACACAACGTCCAACACAACAAAGAAAATGTCCAACACAATGTCAAACACAACAAACACAACGTCAAACAACATCCAACACAATGTCCAACAAAAAACGTCCAACACAACAAAGAAAATGTCCAACACAACGTCAAACACAACAAACACAACGTCCAACACAACAAAGAAAATGTCAAACACAACGTCAAACACAACAACACAACGTCCACAACAAACACAACGTCCAACACAACAAATAAAATGTCCAACACAACGTCAAACACAACAAACACAACGTCCAACAACATCCAACA
>JAFMOC010000808.1:0-20000 GCA_019802505.1 Corydoras sp. C115
GTTTTTGGGTTTCGCACGCTGCCTTCGCTCTGATTAAATGGACATCCCTCCTTTGAAGTGTGAACATGATGGATACCGGAACCCCTCTCGCGGATGGGGGGGGGGGGGGGGCATTTGGAGTCTCGCCCTCACAGGGCCATTTAGACGGGCCCCGCACGCCATGACGAACTGTGGAGTTGAAAAATGATAGGGGCATGTGGCCTGATGGTGGTGCTGGCATCCAGCATTAGCTTCTGACTTTGATCAGAGCCCCGGTCTGATTGTTGAGCGTGCAGCCTGGCCTCACCACGCCACGCCAATGATTCATCCTGTTAACGGCGAGGACAGCACAGCGGTACAACACAGACCCTCGGTTCTCTTTCTCTCTCTCTCTCTCTCTCACACACACACACACCTTCTTCGGTTCAGGTCAGAATAACATGCCACATATTGGGGAGGCGAGGTGTGAACTGTTCTCCATGCCGTGTGTCATGCCGGAGTTGCCAGATACTGCAAAACAAAACCCAGGGGTTTGTGTGTGTGTGTGAATAAGTGTCTGGGCAAATACACCAAGGACAAGGTGCCAATCTATCGCTGGGTGCACATTTACTCACACACACTAAATGGGGCAATTCAGAGCAGCTAATTCACCTTAAACCCATGTTTTTGGACTGTGGGAGCAAACCCATGCAGACACGGGGAGAACATGGAAACTCCACCCAGGTTGGGATATGAACCTGGATCTCCAGTGGTGAGAGGAGAACATGCAAACCTCTACACCACTGTACCGCTCATAATTTAATAAAGCAATACGTTGTTAATCTGATCCTCTGCAACGTAAACTAATCTGGTTTTTATAGTGAACGCTGAACACCTAGTAACAGGATACTTGTTTCTTTGACAATCAAAAATCAAAATACTGTCACCTAGAGGCCAAATTACAGAACACAATTTATATAAAAATAAAAAAAAATTAAAAACATCGGGAAATAATGTATGACCCATTTTAATAATATAACAGCTTGTATAGATATAATATTGAGACGTCCCAATAGTTTTGTGTGTATTGTGTTTTAGATTTTTGAAGGAGGACATATTTAGAAGTTCTGAAACTGGTCTGAGGTCAGGTTTTCGGTTCTTTTGTCTTTGACTCAGAGGGGAACGTGGTTGCGATCGTCCTTACGACATAGCGATCCGAACGGGACGCGTTCTGAAGCCGCTGTAGATCGTTCCGCATGGTACAAATGACAGGAACGTTCAGACACACTGCGGTTCTCCTGCTGTTTCTCCATCGTGCTTCTCCACCAGAAGCTTTTCAGTCTGGAACCTCTTAACACAGCTGCCCGGGTCCAAGCCTCCCCCCCCCCCCCACTATCTCATTCCTCTCTCCACATTGTTTGAATCTGGGTTCTCCGAGGCGAAGCTCTCCTGTCAGGGGATATTAGAGTGGAGGGTCATTGGTCAAGCCCAGAGGAAGCACTTTTTTCCACACAACAGCCATCTTAGCCTCGGGAGTGGAATCTTAGGCTTTTTTTTGGTTCCCCTCCCTGAACAAATTAATTTGGGGGACTGGTCGTCGTTAGGATTGGAATCCCAAGTAAACAGCGTAGCGTAGATAAGTGTCTCCCGCCTGTGTGTTCAGGAAAAAAAGAAAAGAGGTTTGGCCTCCGAGGAACCGACGTGGATGGAGCTGTAGTGAAACGACTTTATTCACACGCGGCGTTTCGAAAAAAGTGGAGATTATAGCGCGGGGTGAGAGCGGGGACATGAAAGGCGCTTTAAAGTGGTGACGATTCCGGCCCGAGATGAGGACGCCGAGCACGGCGAGAGAGAAAAAAAGACAATTTCCTGCTGAGATCACCCATTGTGCACCAGCCATCGGTTCTCCTCCGGGGAGTTACTTATTCCTGAGAGAGGGAGGTGGTGCAATCAAACCGGCTGCGGCTGCGGCTGCAGGTCAGACATGACAGGAAGACGGAAAGCAGATGCAGGCGCTTTAATGAGTCCGCCGTGCGTTCAGATCCGGATCAGTCCATCAAAAAGACGCCTCGCTTTTTAAAACGCGCTGCAGAGTCAGGACCACGGTTCAGAATCATCAGAATCAGAAGACTTTATTAACCCCCGGGGGTGGGAGTCAGGGGGGGGGGGGGGGTGCAGTTTTTACAGATGCTCCATTAGTCGTGTTTATATGTACAGTACACAAGCAAAATATATATATATTCATTCATCCATTATCTCCCGCTTTATCCTCTATTAGGGTCGCCGTGGGGTTCCCCATGCCCATCCAGGGGAGAACGTCTCGGGCGCTGGGCAGATAGACCCAGGACAGGGCGCCAATCTATCTCTGGGCACACACTCACTCACACAGACACACTCTATATGGGACAATTTTGAGAATTCAATTGAATTGATCCATGTTTTTGGACTGTGGGAGGAAACCGGAGAACCCGGAGGAAACCCACGCAGACACGGGGAGAACATGGAAACTCGGGAATCCCTAGCACTGAGAGGCGAACGTGCCAACCAGTAAGCCACCGTGCCGCCAAAATATATATATATTTATTATAAAAAATAAATATAAATATAAAATAAATGGTTTCTTGCTTAAAATAACAACTTAACAGGGAGTTTTGTCTTGCCGCTGTCGCTTCGGCTTGCTCTTTGGGGGTTTAGAGGCGTATAACACTGTGAAGCTGCGTTTCACTTCGCTTTACAATTGGCGGCATGGACGTGCACTACATATTGTTTTTAATTGACACCAGATAGCGACACTAACTTGTTCCGGCCATTAGGGGGTGTACACGTCAGTTGGGGGTTAGGAGCCTTACTCAAGGGCCCACGGTTTTGTTAGAACAACACATGTCCACACTGTGTGGTGTTTGGTGTTTGGTGTTAACCGTTCTGCTCTGGGTTTGTGATTTCAGTCCATCCTCGGGGTCCAGTGCGAGGTCCAGCGCCAACTGAAGTCCTTCGTCCGCCTGGAACGCTTCGACCAGATCTACGGAGCGAGCGGCGCCGGCTGCCCCCAGTCGCCGCTGCGTACGTTCTTCGCCTCGGGAACTTGCATGTTCGGCAAGGGCGTCAAGCTGGCCGTCCGCGAGGGCCGCGTGAACGCCGACATCATCAGCCTGGCGAGCGAGGACAGCCGCAGACTGGCCGCCGTGCTGGACCAGTCGGTCTACCTGGAGGACCTTCACGTCACGATCGGCGGCATGGACACGCACTACTTTGTGAAATCCAGCCCGGCGGAGGGCGACCTGGCGCTGCTGGGCATGACGGTGGGCCGGCGAATGCTGGAGACCGGCACCAACGTGACGGTGCAGCAGGTGAACGCGGTGCTGGGTGGACGCGCCCGGCGCCTGACCGACATCCAGCTGCAGCACGGCACGCTGTCCCTGAACGTGCGCTACGGCAGCAGCCCGGACGAGGAGAAGGCCCGCGTGCTGGAGCTGACCCGCCAGCGCATCGTGGCCGCCGCCTGGAATTGGGAGCGGCAGCGGCTGAGGCAGGGGGAGGACGGCTCGCGCGCCTGGACCGACGCCGAGAGGCAGCAGCTGTTCGGCTCGGGGCGCGTGCCGGGCTACGACGGCTACTACGTGGTTCCGGTGGACCAGTTCCCGGAGCTGGCCGACAGCGTCGGGAACATCCACTTCGTGCGGCCGAGCGAGACGGGTCGCAGGTGACAAGAACACGACGGGGGGTCGCCCTCTGGCTCGGCGTCCTGGACCTCTTGCCAAAGACGAGTGACCACGTTGTTCAGTTTCGTTACGTTTCTCTCTATTTGTGCCGACTGCGGATGAAAAAAAAGGGACGCCAGGGAGGTGGCACCGCATCTGACGTTCAAGTGCTCTTTTTCTGTTCGGGGCCGCACTACCGGCTCCGGCCTCCGAGCGAGGCTGCTAGAGCGAGGACATATGGCAGCATTGGTTATTTAGGTCTGACGGTCTAAGGGATCCTGGAGGACGGCCGCTAATGCATTTTGATCACTGGCGGCTCCGGCTGTCAGCCGAGCAGATCGGCATTCCGCTTCACTCCATTCCTGCCTTTTCTCGCCGCACCGCCAAGGAGAGACTTTCCTTTTTTTTTTTTTTAAATCACTTCTTTTTGTACTTGAAGGCCTGTCACACAAAACAAGGACATCAGCGTCTGTCATTCAGGCTTCCTCCCCCCCCAACCCCAACCTGCCGTCGCTACCACCCTTCCGTGCTCGCTCGGCTGCTCGACCGCCCGAATCCTGATCGGAAAGGACGCGGTGGGTCCCAAAATGTGAAAACAGTATATGAAAAAAAAATAAATAAATAAAAAAAAGAACGTAAAGGCAGAATGACTATTAAAAAAAAATCCTTTGTTCAAATAGACGCCGTGTCCTTCGTAGCTACGTGAACGGCCGAGCAGTATGCTTACGATTTAATGTGAAAAAAAAAAAAACCTAAGCGAAATGTGAACCGTCGTCCCATTGGGTTGCTGTCTGTGGTATTTGAATGGCGCTCGGTGTTCGAACACACGGAACAAAGTGTATCTGTATATATGTTTTGAGAACGTCACGTCGCCGAGCCACTCAGTATTTATTTTAGCTGTTTTTACGCCCCGCCTCGCGCTTGTCCAACCCCCCCACCCCCCGCCGCCGACACTTACAAGACGGATCGGGACTGAAGCATGCCCCTCGGACGCCAGCCTCTCCTTCTTTTAACCTGCCGAGGACGAATTCAAACCCCGGCGGGACGCCTGGGGGTCAGAATCTTAAGTGCCCTGATATGAAAGACGAGACCCTGCCGAGTCCCACAGCTGCCCGAGATGCATTAGGGCCTGCGGGGGTGTAGCGCCGCTCTCCGAAACGCAGGAGACAAATGCATGCCAATCTGGCATCTCGCCATGCGGCTGTAAATTCCGGCTTCTTGTGTGTCCTTCGGCTCGACTACCTACCCGACTTCAAAGTACACCCGGTGTAGCCTCCCTCTGGTCCTAAAGCGGCGGCGACGGAACAAAAAGGGCGCGTGTCGGACACGGCGTCGGCGTGGCACGCTCTCTCTGGGAGCGTCCCGTGGTGGAAAACCGTCCAGCATTTCTTTGTTTTTTTTTTTTGTTTTTTTTTATTGGTTCTTTCCTCGATGTAGACGTCAATTGGATGTGGAATACGGTGACACTACATGGTTGTACCTTTAAATTAAAAAAGAAAACAAAACAAACAAAAAAAAAGAATGAAGGAAACATTGCATTGTGGTGACTTGACTGAGAACTGTGTTGTGAGGCTGTAATTACTTTTTAAAGATTTGGACGTTTGATTTAGTTTTTTTTTTTTGTTGTTGTTTTTTTTAAACACTGTGTTTCTAACGCTTCTCCTCGGAACTGTAAATAAGACGACGAGAAATGAGCTGTAAATAAAAAGCCGGTGTAGATACCTTTTAGAGCTACAGCCTACAGCAGTCAATCTGTGTAGTCTTTAGGTAAAAGGGAAAGAAAATAAAGAATATTTTGTGTTTACATTTATTTCATGTCCCAGTCATTCGCCACGCGGGGAAACGCATCTATATGTAAATGGAACGTCGCCGGACGTTCCAGAACCAAAGGGCGGGAAATCGCTTGACAGGCCACGTCGACCACACGGCGCCATGAAATCTTCAGCGCTTTAAATAATAAATACACCGTTCTAACGTTCCAGTGTCCAGATTTACAAAGAGTCATTTCAGGTTCCGTCGTGACGTGGCGTGGGCGTTGTCCTGCGTTGTTCTGCGTTGTTCTTCGGTCTTAAATGAAATTTCTTGATACAGGAGTGAGATGAATTGGAATTACATCAGTGTTTGCCAAAGACATGCCGGAACCACGGTTCAGTTTGTTTACCACCTCGAGTCGAGGATCCGGTTTGATCTTTCAGCCTCGGTCACTGTCTCCATGGAGTTTGCATGTTCTCCCCATGTTGCAGGTTGTTCCACACGCTCTGGTCTCCTCACAACCAAGCGTTCGGGTCAATTCAGGACAGACATCATAATACTAATTCATTCCATTCATTATCTCCCGCTTTATCCTCTATTAGGGTCGCGGTGGGGTTCCCCATGCCCATCCAGGGGAGAACGTCTCGGGTGCTGGGCAGATAGACCCAGGACAGGGCGCCAATCCATCGCTGAGCACACTCTCTCACTCACACAGATACACTCTATATGGCGCAATTGTGAGAATTCAATTGACTTGATCCATGTTTTTGGACTGTGGGAGGAAACCGGAGAACCCGGACGAAACCCACGCAGACACGGGGAGAACATGGAAACTCCACCCAGATGGGGATTCGAACCGGGAATCCCTAGCGCTGAGAGGAGAACGTGCTAACCACTAAGCCACCGTGCCACCCATAATACTAATAATATAATAATAATTCACAATCTGCTGATATTAATGCAGGTGAGTACATTTGCACAGTGGCGTCTCGGTGTCCAAACACTTTGATTCAAGGTAAATTGACAGCTCTGAATTGCCCCTATATAGTCTGTGTGTGTGTGCCCAGCAATAGATTGGCATACTGCGCAGCGCCCGAGATGTTCTCCCCTCTGAATGTGCATGGGAACCCCACTGCGAGCCTATGTGACGATTACACAACCCTCCTGTTTATCCGGTGCTTCACACGGTGGGGGTTAGGTGCCTTATCCAAGGCCACTTCAGCCGTAGTACTAGGGGCAACCTTCAGATCACAAGGCTGGAGCCTTAACCACAATCCTACGACTGCATGAGGAGAACCTGGGCATCAAACTCAGAACCTTCTGGATGTTGCAATGTCCCTGTATAAAATGTGCACTTGAGCAAGGTCCAGACACATGTTCTCATTTTACTCAGCTTAACGCCCAATGTGTTCTATTTTTATTCTGTTTTTGTTTGGGTTTTTTTTTTTTGTCCACAAATATTTCTACATGCACACAAACACAAACACACTACATCACCAGCTCTAATGTATTGTGTATATTTGGTATATCTGTAATGTATTGTGTATATTTGGTATATCTGTAACGTATTGTGTATATTTGGTATATCTGTGGGCTCCCTCGGCCGGTCTCGCAGGAGGATTGCTTTTTATATCTGAATTGGATTGCTGTTACCTTCTTTAATAATTGAAGAAGGCAACCACGGCGTTCGGGTCGGTTCAGGTCGGCCGTAATAATAATAATAATATTATAATAATTCACAATCTGCTGATATTAATGTAGGTGAGTCCATTTGCACAGCGGCGTCTCGGGGCGCGGCGTCCTGCTCGCTCGGTAAACCGACTTTTCATTTTATGGAGGATCTAATCCCGGCGTTCTCTTTACAGCCACCGCTTATCAGCACATATTCGATATTTCCCAGAAGAGGAATGAAGGCAGATCTACTGCGGTTGTGGATGCTGAGGGCAGCAGGCGCTTGGGTTTGGCTTCGGGTTCGAGTTATCTGTCGAAATAAAGGGCCTCCTTATATCTGTACGTTCTAAGTAATGGCTTTCTGTTTCATCCGCAGAGCATCGCAGGTGCCGGGGTGCTCGGAGGTAACGCTACGTCACTTTAATCCATTTCATGCCCCTTTTCCTTCCAACATCAAGCGGCAAATGAACTCCCGGATTCTCCGAATGGGTAATTAAGTTTGGCGCCCACTTGTTTAGCGGGTAATGAAGTGTTCACAAATAACCTGGCTTTTAGACTAAATACCTGAAACATCCCGGCGGAGAAATGAGGACCGTTCACCATCGTATATGTCTTCTCCTTAACAGGTTACTAAAGACCAAACTACAAGTCAAACGAGCTCAAAATTATGTGGACACCCCATCCTAGGTCTTTTTTTTGGGCTTCGCCACAGTGGCAATCCACCGTGTATTAGATATAGCAGTTTTACTCCAGGGCAGCATGGTGGCGTAGTGGTTTGCATGTTTGCCTCTCAGCACTGGGTTCTGGGTGGAGGTTCCATGCTCTTCCCGTGACCATGTAGGTTTTTCCCAGGTTCTCCGGTAACTTTGTTTCAAAGTAAATTGACTGCTCTGAATTGCCCCTATATAGTCTGTGTGTGTGTGTGTGTGTGCCTAACATTAGATTGGCGCCCTGTCCTGGGTGTATCTGCCCAGCGCCCGAGATGTTCTCCCCTGGATGTGCATGGGGAACTCTCCGCGACCCTAGTAGAGGTTTTACAGCCGGTCCCCTTCCCATTGGGATTAGGTGCCTTGTCCAAGGCCACTTCAGCCATAGTATTAGGGGCAACCTTCAGATCACAAGGCTGGTTCCTTAACCACAATCCTACGACTGCATGAGGAGAACCTGGGCATCAAACTTCTGGATGTTGGAATCCAATCCACATACTGACCACCATCGTCCAGTATCTGACCTCATAAATACTTTTTGGCTGAGTATTATTATTATTTTTCTTGAATCTGATTAATTCTTATGTATCTGGAATAAAATCAATTCGTCATAATGCTGTAATGATCAGGTATTTAGCTTTCATGGGCCTGAGAGTAGACAATATTTCATGAGAATATAAAATACTGTTGGTAGGAAAGCGATTACAGTAAGTGAACGTCAGAATGCTGATGCATTAAAGCTTTTCACGTCAGCTGTAACGTTTAAAGTAGATGGTAGCAGTCTAGCCTGTCCCTCCCAACTGGCTTTGCAAGAAGGATTGTTGCAGTGAACCGCGGCGGGGTGGTGCATCAGGAATCATGTAATCCTGTCAGATAAACTCGGCACAAAATGGGAGCGAGTCGCCGCAGCAGGTGAAACTTATCAAAGAACGCCAGCATTATGTTCAACTACAGAACCCTGCATAACCACAGGAGAACCGATACGTAATAAAGCAATACGGTACGAGAGGGCGTGGCATTATTGTGAATAAATCCCATAAAGAGGTGTTATGATTTATTTACAATAATACACAACCTCGAGTGTCTTATCGCTTTTATAAAATGCTTAAAAACACACTATAATAAAAAAGCAAGGTCTAATTCAGAAATTTGTTTATTGAAAACATAATAATCTGGGGGCAGCACAGTGGCTTAGTGGTTTAGCACGTTCTCCTCTCAGCACTAGGGATTCCCGGTTCGAATCCCCATCTGGGTGGAGTTTCCATGTTCTCCCCGTGTCCGCGTGGGTTTCCTCCGGGTTCTCCGGTTTCCTCCCACAGTCCAAAAACATGGATCAAGTCAATTTAATTCTCAAAAAATTGCCCCATATAGAGTGTGTCTGTGTGAGTGATTGTGTGCCCAGCGATGGATTGGTGCTCTGTTCTGGGTCTATCTGCCCAGCTCCCGAAACATTCTGCCCTGGATGGGCATGGGAACCCCACCGCGACCCAAATAGAGGACAAAGCAGAAGGATGCGCATATATATATATATATATATATATATATATATATATATATATATATATATATATATATATATATATATATATATATGTGTGTGTCCAGTGACAGATTGGCTTCCTGTCCTGGGTGTGTTTGTATGTGTGTGTGTGTGTATGTATGTATATATATACATATGTTGAGATATATATATATATATATATATATATATATATATATATATATATATATATATATATATATATATATATATATATGAACATCATTATAAACTTAATTACCATGTTTTTAATGTGATGCTTCTTGGGCACCTCTGATTTAAACAAAATGATACCCTGTTAAAAATAATTAAAAGTGTTTTTTAAATAAATACTTAAATAAAAAACATTTTGACTTTAAGTAAACATAGGTGCATGTACATTTATACCACTAAAAATACAATTATTTTTTATTATTATTCCTTATTACTAGTACTTTTACTCAAGTGAGGGACTTCAGTACTTCTGACATCATCAGGTCGAGATAATACAGCATCAGGTTCTAGAACATGAGAACTTCCTAATGGTGTTCTCGCAGCATCATCCATAAGCCTCCAGATCATTCGTTTCACTTCCAGACCATCATCAGAACGCCGAACGGCTCTGAACACAATGGAGAGGACGTTCCACATCCAGAGGTCTGATGGGAAATGTTCTACCCCCTGCTGGAGTTTTCATTACTCCCAGTTCATGGATCAGTTCAGGGTTCATTTAGCTCTGCCGGTCCGTGTTGCTTTAGTGTTCTGTAATAAAAGCATGACAAATGTTTCGTTTTACCTACTTTGTCATTTTTCAATTACTAAAATGACTTTTTGTTACCGTTTTTATTTGTATTTAAAGAACGTGCTGGAGGTGGTACATCACTGAGAAGACCAGCGGGACACAGGTGAGAAATATAAAGAAATATGTTCTTTATTTATTTATTTATTTATTTATATATATATATATATATATATATATATATATATATATATATATATATATATAATATATAGTTCTCCGGTTTCCTCCCACAGTCCACAAAAAACATGGATCAAGTCATTTGAGTACTCCAAATTGCCCCATATAGAGTGTGTAACCCATTGCTTAGGGCCCTTATCTGATCTGAGGCCTGCAGACAGTGACTGGTTATGAATTAAATGCTGTTTAAAATCTGCGTGAGCGCCACTTTAGATTCTGTGAGGATTGATTAAGTAAAGTACACTGTATCTGGCACTCTTTCTGGGTGGATTGGGAAGAATGGGATGGGAGTTTTTTTAGGTTTCAAAGCTGTACTTTTAAATATTACTCTTGTTAACTTCATTTTGCAATATTTGGCCATTTTTCTGGGGGCCCCCGAATGTCTTGAAGCGGCCGTGATCCCGTCTCTCTCATCCCCTACAGCTCCAATTTCCAGAACCCACCTCGTTTACAAACATTCTGAGTTAAATTCCTTCACAACCCAGCCCATGGCTTCATGGCATCGTTTTTGGGTGTATTCCTCCTAAAAGAGAACAGGGTCTTATCTAAACTCAATCAATGAGATAGAACACATACATATAATGTAATGTTTATGAACTGTGTCTTCATTCATTCATCCATTATCTTCCGCTTTATCCTATATTAGGGTCGCGGGGGGGGTTCCCCATGCCCCCAGGGGAGAACGTTTCGGGCGCTGGGCAAATACACCCAGGACAGGGCGCCAATCTATCGCTGGGCACACACTCACTCACACAGACACGCACACAGACACACTCTATATGGGGCAATTTGGAGAACTCAATTGACTTGATCCATGTTTTTGGACTGTGGGAGGAAACCAGAGAACCCGGAGGAAACCCACGCGGACACGGGAAGAACATGGAAACTCCACCCAGATGGGGATTTGAACCGAGAATCCCTAGCGCTGAGAGGCAAACATGCTAACCCTAAGCCACCGTGCCGCCCCTGTGTCTTAATACTTTATTAAAACTTAATACTGAAATCCTATGAGCAATGATGACGGAACCCCAACTGTGCAGCAACTGATGAGCCACTCTCTCTGATTTTACACCTATAGGGGGCGCAATAAGGTGGGATTGTCTCATCCAGTGTAGATTGGGGGGATACAGGGTTTTAAACCACCAGCAGACCATGTTGGTGTCACTGCAGTACTGAGTATCTTCCACCACCCTAATGACACCTGCTCTGTGGGGGGTCCTGCTCATCAGAGAACTGACTAAAGGGAAATTGTAGGAGTACAGAGTCCATCTGCAGGATCAGTGGTTGTGATTAAATGGAGAGTGAGTGCAGGAATGAGCAGATGTGTCTGATTACGTGTTCAGTGAATGGAGATGTTCGACATCAATACGTATTAATGTAAATAAGAGAAATCTGCAGGTCTGCGTCGCTCTGATGTTCAGCTGCTGTCATTTAGAGCAGGTTTCCATTTTGTGGCCTCCTTTCATTCCTCTTGTGAAGCTGTGAGCACATCTTTATCCGAAGCCCTTCTGAATGAACTGCAGGTGTATTGAACTCGGCTTTACAGATTTTCTTCCCATGTTCTTTGATCCTTGTGATCAAAACATACATTTCATTTTATTATAGACATAGTGCAGGATGTTTAATGTTCATATACCAGACATGACGAAGGAAAGCTGTCAGATGAGCAAAAGGTTAAGTGCATAATTCATTAAATATGTTTTTTTATGTAAAGCATTCACTTAGATGCTGGAATATTTTGATTGTTGTACTCGATAGTTTAAATATCGATGATAACAAGATGTCGATGCTATAAAAATGATTATTTGATCGAGACCCAAAGGACAGTTTCCTCTCAAATTAAATGTCGTTATCGAGGGTTTATGGTTATATATTTATATTTTTTATGTTTTCCAATACTGCATCGTCTCAAAGCAGTGACACAGACTGAACCCTCGGTTCGAATCCTCGGTTGTTTGTGCTCGGCGTCCAGCATCATCTCGTCTTAGTTTCCAGCCTCAGTCCCGTCGTCTAGGTAACGTCCTGGTAACGTTTGGATTATCAGAGTCTGATACAGGAACTGGATTTTGGATGAAGATTTAATCCGTTTACAGAAGTTCGGTGTTCGATAGTTGCTGAGAATTTTCAACAACATCCTTGATTGATTTTTAAGATATTTTCTGCTTCAACAGACTGTCATATATATATATATATATATATATATATATATATATATATATATATATATATATTGGCTCACTGTTTATATTAATCTGTATTAAATTATTTAAAATAATGTATATCACGCATTGATACGATTGTAAAACGCTCAGAGGTGTTTGTTATTGTTAAAGATGTCACGGCTGGATGAACGGCTCGGCCAATCAGATTTAAGTACCCTACTGAACCACTTTTTAAATACCCATCCACCTTCCGCTTTATCCTATATTAGGGTCATGGTGGGGGGGGGGGTTTCCCCCATGCCCATCCAGGGGAGAACGTTTCGGGCACTGGGCAGATACACCCAGGACAGGGCGCCAATCCATCGCTGGGCACACACTCACTCAAGTATAGTGAGTATATATGTATAATATATGGGGCAATTTGGAGAACTCAATTGACTTGATCCATGTTTTTGGACTGTGGGAGGAAACCGGAGAACCCGGAGGAAACCCACGCGGACACGGGGAGAACATGGAAACTCCACCTAGATGGGGATTCGAACCGTGAATCCCTAGCGCTGAGAGGCGAACACTAAGCCAAAAGCACTAAGCCCAATTATAAACTATAAAATAAATTTCAGCAGCTCAGAATTCGGCGTCTCCTCTATGATGTAACACTCTGAGCTTTATTTCCTAATTAGACAAATGCCACTGCTATATACAGAGTTATAAACAGGGGCTCCAGATTAATCTGCGGGCTCCTGAGATGATTAATGGAAGAAGACAAGAACGAGCGACGTGCCGGTACATAAATCTGTTTTCACTTTTTTTGGACTCTTCCTCTAGTCTCTAATTTTTGATGAGGTATTAGATCATCCGAACATTTATTGAAATGAAACCATGTGGGGAGATTTGGAGGGAAAAGGACGGAACTGTTACCGAGTCGACGACCGAGATCTGAGACGTGACCCCGAACACCAGGCAGCGTTGTGTTAGCCGTCAGGAGCCAAAACATTAAAAAGCATTGATTTATTTTTTAACAGTGTGATGAAACTGGAACGTACCTGGTTATTAAGGCCGTGGCGGTAATGCGGTGGAGTTAAAAGGGGCAATTTTCTGTCTGAGTAGAAAGAGGAGAAGTGTGGAGCTGCATCAGATGGAAATACTCGAGTTCAAATACCGCACAAATTGTACTTAAGTATAGAACTCCAATCAGTGTAATCAGTCACTTCTGCAGAGACGCAGGTTCTGTTCTTCTGTTCTAGGATGCTATAGTGTGTGTCTGTGTTTTATTCATTCATTATCTTCCGCTTTATCCTATATTAGGGTCGGGGGGGGGGGGGGTTCCCCATGCCCATCCAGGGGAGAAAGTTTCGGGCGCTGGGCAGATACACCCAGGACAGGGCGCCAATCCATCGCTGGGCACACACTCACTCACACAGACACACTCTATATGGGGCAATTTGGAGAATTCAATTGACTTGATCCATGTTTTTGGACTGTGGGAGGAAACCGGAGAACCCGGAGGAAACCCACGCAAACACGGGGAGAACATGGAAACGTCACTCAGATGGGGATTCGAACCGGGAATCCCTAGCACTGAGAGGAGAGCATGCTAAACACTAAGCCACCGTGCCGCACCTGTGTGTTTTATGTGTATATATATATTTACCTGGGTGGCACGGTGGCTTAGTGGTTGGCATGTTCTCCTCTCAGCGCTAGGGATTCCGGGTTTGAATCCCAATCTGGGTGGAGTTTCCATGTCGTCCCCATGTCCGCGTGGGTCTCCTCCGGGTTCTCCCGTTTCCTCCCGTAGTCCAAACACATGGATCAAGGTCAATTGAGTTCTCCAAATTGCCCCATATAGAGTGTGTCTGTGTGAGTGAGTGAGTGTGTGCAGTGATAGATTGGTGTCCTGTCCTGGGTGTATCTGCTTAGTGCCCAAACCCACGTTCTCCCCTAGATGGGCATGGGGAACCCCCACCCCCGCGACCCTAGTAGAGTATGTTCCATAATCGGAAGATGATGGGTGGATGGAATTAGATCTGATCAGAACCGCATCAGGATGAAGAACGTTTCGGGCGCTGGGCAGATACACTCAGGACAGGACGCCAATCTATCACTGAACACACACTCACTCACACAGACGCACTCTATATGGGGCAATTTGGAGAATTCATTTGACCTTGATCCATGTTTTTTGGACTGTGGGAGTAAACCGGAGAACCCGGAGGAAACCCATGCGGACAAGGGGAGGACATGCAAACTACACCAGATTGGGATTCGAACCGGGAATCCCTAGTGCTGATAGGAGAACATGCCATCCACTAAGCCACCGCAGATCTAAAGATTTTTTTTTTTTTTATTATTATTTTTTTTTTTAATAATCGTGAATTCAAACTTGTGAGTTCGTCAGGCAGCATGTTTTTGTAACGCAGACGGTCAGTTAAGCGTCCCGACGGCACTCTGTCTGATAAATGAATGTACCATCTGCTAAAATGAGCAAATTACCAAAAAAAAAAAAAAAAAACAGCTTCGTGGCCCATGCACCCTTCAGAAGGTCACCCTCGCCGATCCTCCGACTCATTGCACAAGCAGTGTTCTTCATCCTCAGGCCACTGTACATTAGAACACTGCGCTGCGTCTGCTTCTGGCTGCTCGTTAATCACACGGGGTTGGGGTTTTTTTGGTTTTTTTTACACAGTGATGTAATCATTATTTAACCTGTCTCGGTTCTCACGTCGCTTCACGGTTCCCAGATTCCGCCTCATAAATATCATTGGTTTGTGTTAATAAGCGTCAACGGTACCTGTACCCCCTGTACCCGTTCACCCCGCCGCCATCAATTCATCAGAGATATCACACGGCGGGCGTTCAACATTCAGAGGGTTCCAAAAATCCAGAGAGCTAATTTCCGGAGGTTTGGGGCGACGAGTGAGAGTGGGAGTGGGAGGGGAAGGTGGGGGGGGTCACAGCTGTGTTTTCATGCCATGCTGCATTCTTCATGACAGGTGTGAACTATGCTCAGGCCCCTGAGAAATGTCAACTTGCGCGCTCGGTTGGAAGAACAGACACGGCGCGGCGTTCTCCGGCAAGGCCGTCCTCGCGCGTTCATTCGTATTGACGGCAGGGATCACGCTTTTATTAGAGAAATGATGCTCCAGGGGATATCTGGTCCCACACGACCACATGGGAGGGAGAAAACACTCGGGCCACCCACAAGAGCCAGATGGCATCCACCACTCTGTTATTCACCACCGGCGGTGGCGGCGGCAGCAGATTCATGGCATCAGATTGTAGGATGCCGCCACTTAAAAACCCTCTTCAGACCAATTTGTCTGCTTTATTTATCCGTTTAGTTTATTAAGGAGCAGTTCACAGGAACACACGCCATACATACACACACACACACATATACACACACACACACAACCATATAAATGATATAAAATGAACAGCTACCATGACAACCCCCCCAAATAATTGGCTACTGATGACCCATTAACCCATAAACACCCACACATTAACCCCGTCAGGTCACCACCTGTAGAAATAAGGTATAAGAAAAGGATGGGAGATTAAAATTTTTTTTAAAAATTAGAATAATAAACTAATAATAATAAATTATAAGAATAAGAATTTAAATTTAAAAAGAATTGAAATATGTAGCGGGCGGCACGGTGGCTTAGTGGTTGGCACGTTTGCCTCTCAGCACTAGGGATTCCCGGTTCGAATCCCCATCTGGGTGGAGTTTCCATGTTCTCCCCGTGTCCGCGTGGGTTTCCTCCGGGTTCTCCGTTTTCCTCCCACAGTCCAAAAACATGGATCAAGTCAATTGAGTTCTCCAAATTGCCCCATATAGAGTGTGTTTGTGTGAGTGAGTGAGTGTGTGCCCAGCGATATATTGGCGCCCTGTCCTGGGTGTATCTGCCCAGCGCCCTAAACGTTCTCCCCTGGATGGGCATGGGGAACCCCCCCCGCGACCCTAATAGAGGATAAAGCGGAAGATAATGAATGAATGAAATATGTAGCAGAACACCACCAATTTACAGAAATTTTCTGTTGTTACCTTTGATTGAGAATCTTCCATCCATCCATTGAATATCTTTTTATTATTATTATTATTATTATTATTATTTATTATATACAGTAAATTTCCAAAATAAGAAATGCTAAAGTTTCTTTCAGCCACTGAAAAAAAAATTATCTAGAATTTTCAGATTTCTAGAGAAGCGGTAGGCGGCGTCTAGCTCGTCTGTAGGAACCCCAAATAACGCTACAGCTGGACAAATATTAATATTGGTTTTGGAAATAATCCCCATGTCCATCCAGGGGAGAACGTTTCAGGCGCTGGGCAGATACACCGAGGACAGGACGCCAATCTATCGCTGGACTCACACTCACTCACACAAACACACTCTATATGGGGCAATTGAGAACATTTGATTACTTTAAATGGACTGTGGGAGGAAACCTAGGTCTTGTTTTCATCCCATAGCTCCATGTCCCCCCCCCCCCCCTTGTAGAAACGAACACCCCTGTGCTCGGTGTAATTAGTCCCCAAATTGTTTGGGGCAGGTTTGTTTATGTATTTGAAATCTGATTGTAATTTATGCATTAGCGCCATCACTGCAGAAATGACTCAGCATCTGAGTTCCGCTGCGCTTCCTGAAACAGAATGCACTTTGCATGCAACTCATTTACTTTTACGAAGCCGATTTCTAACCTGTAGATGAGAAGCAGTGGCGCCTGAGACAAACCGGCGCTGTCACTTCACTGCTGTTTCAGTCAGAGACGTTCAACCAAACAAGAGATCCAGAAAGATTAACCTTTACTAAGTTCTAACAAACCTTTACAAACCATATCACCTGGACTCCATCCATCCATTATCTTCCGCTTTATCCTCTATTAGGGTCGCGGGGATGGGATGGTGGAGGGGGGTTCCCCATGCCCATCCAGGGTAGAACGTTTCGGGTGCTGGGCAGATACACCCAGGACAGGGTGCAAATCTATCACTGGTCACACACTCGTGTGTGTTGGTTATAATGAGTTATAGAGGGTTTTTATGACCTCATCTCTCGTCCTGGTGGCCATTCTGTCTCGTAGCTCCTCCTAAAATCTGGGTTTAGTTTTGAATTAGCTCTAGTTTTACTCGTGAGTTCAGGATTATAACGTGATGAGTTCAGTACAGGGTTCAAACTTCGGATAAATGTTATTTAACGTTGAATCATTAGCGTTAAAGTAGAACAGAGACAGTTGCTGGTTGCCCCCTCTGACCTCACGCCGGTTCTGAAGCGGGTGAAATGAAATGGCAGGACGCTGGCTGTTTCCACGTTCCACGCCTACGTACATGCGACCCTAATAGAGGATAAAGCGGAAGATAATGGATGGATGATATTACCTTGAATCCATGTTTTTGGACTGTGGGAGGAAACCCACATGGACACGGGGAGATCATAGGAAACTGAAAGAACATGGGACCTGCAGCGCTGAGAGGAGAACGTGCCGAGCACCACGCCACCCTCAGTTTATTTTTAACGTTTTTAGAATCTAAACTCATTAACGCTGCAGCTTTACAGAAACCAAAGCAAACAATAACGAGGCAAAGATCAAAATCACAGACGGGTTCAGTTTAATATTTATAATAAACGGTACCGTGTTCTCTCGTCCTTGCTGTTTTTTTTTCCATATTGTGGTTAAAACTGTCAGAGGAACCTTCGCCCCCCCCCCCCCCCGTTATTTTGACACCTCCTATTATTTTATTCCTTTAATTACCTTCAGATTTGTTTAAAGGTTCTTTGTTTGTATATAAACCTCCTGTTTGCTGCTTTACTTTTTAAGTTTGGTGTATTTATATTTAATTTTCTTGCCCTTTTAGACTTCGGTTTGGTCCTCGCGTTCGTGTGTGTTGGTTATAATGAGTTATAGAGGGTTTTTATGACCTCATCTCTCGTCCTGGTGGCCATTCTGTCTCGTAGCTCCTCCTAAAATCTGGGTTTAGTTTTGATTTAGTTCTAGTTTTACTCGTGAGTTCAGGATTATAACGTGATGAGCTCAGTAAAGGGTTCAAACTTCGGATAAATGTTATTTAACGCTGAATCATTAGCGTTAAAGTGGAACAGAGACAGTTGCTGGTTGCCCCCTCTGACCTCACGCCGGTTCTGAAGCGGGTGAAATGAAATGGCAGGACGCTGGCTGTTTCCACGTTCCACGCCTACGTACACGCAGGCAACACTTTTAAAATAATGATGCGGCTTTTAATGGAAACGGGAACGACGTTACAGACTCAACCTTAAACAACAGACTGAACTGAGTGACCGTCACAGAGTCAAGTCTTTAATATTTGACTTAATAAAACGGGTTACAGAGATCCGAGGTTCGAGGTGAAGGTGTGATGCGCTGGAACATGTGGATTAGACCCAGCAGTGTACTGCGGCTTCATTATATTACCACAGAACACATCCACCGAGCTGCACCTCCTCTGTGCACACTTTGGGGGCTGAAACTTAAATGCACTGGGGGCTGAAACTTAAAGTCCACTTCGGGTCGCAGGCCGAACGGGATAAACATTTATTAAAGATGCTTAAGGTGAATGTTTTCTGAACATAAATGGGAATAAAAGCAGATGGGAATATTTATTATTATTATTATTATTATTATTATTATTATTAATAAATTAAAATACTTTGCCCTATAAAAAAATCTCTTGTCAAAATGTTAAAAGTTACAACTATGAACAAAAAAAAAAACATGAAAAGACAAAATAAAAATGATGCTTTTCCATAAATGTCAAAATAACAAATCAAAGCATTCAGGGTTTTTTTTTTTTTTTTTTTTTTTTCTGCCCTCCACAAAAATGTTCCTGTCAAAATCATATAAAAATGAATAAGAGTGCCGTCCAAAAAAACATATTAATAATAACAATAGATTAGATCGATAAAATACTATATTTATCCTGAAGGTCATTTAGCATCCAGTAGCAGTATCAATACAATAAACAGTATTATAATAAAGGGAATTAATGTGAAAAAAAATAATAAAT
Source organism: Corydoras sp. C115 (assembly GCA_019802505.1). Classification (NCBI taxonomy): domain Eukaryota; kingdom Metazoa; phylum Chordata; class Actinopteri; order Siluriformes; family Callichthyidae; genus Corydoras; species Corydoras sp. C115. Next base: position 19,468 of record JAFMOC010000808.1, read on the forward strand.
AAAATTTTTAAAAATTACATTTACAGATGTATCACAGGTTATTGGATTATTGGAAACTGATTTCATGGGTCGGGTAGAATCGTATCCCGGGCCGGATATGACCCACGGGCCTACAGTTTGATACCTGTGGTCTACAGGATACAGGATTTTTTGGGCGGTTGATTGGATTGGATTCAGTTCAGAAATGTAAGGATGTTTTTAAAAAACGGATCCGTTTACACAAACTTACCGTATCAGTGTCACTGCAGTGCTAAGCTTCACCCTCCACCCAAATGAACCCTGCACTGTGAGGGTCCTGATCATCAGAGGACGGAGTAAAGGCCACTAACACAGTGTGTAGAGAACCGGATGGACTACAGAATGGAACCGTAGGACCACAAAGTCCATCTGAATATTCAGTGTAAATAATAAAATGGAGGGAAATAAATGAGGTGAATGTAATAAAGAGGCCAGTGAGAGTAACAAGTAACTATTTTACAAGAATAGAAGGAAATTAATATAAATGATTCAAGGGGAGATAAATCTGTGAGGTT
>JAFMOC010000808.1:25000-111422 GCA_019802505.1 Corydoras sp. C115
AATCCTGTGAGATATAAACACGTCGGGTTAAAAACGTTAGAATAATTAAAAGAAATGCAGACCAAAGGTAACGAGTCGCTGACGTCAGCCATGACTTTGAAGTGCTGAGTGGATCATTACTGTCACTCTGCTTAATGCACCATAGAAAATTAACAAAACAACATCTATCTAAAGCGTTTATAGTGAAGGTGTCGTATAGTTATTCCACAATATTATTTAATGTGATTACTCAATAGGCAAAAGTATTGGGACGCGCCGCTTATTCACTAAATTCATTCATTCATTATCTCCCGCTTTATCCTCTATTAGTGTCACAGGGGGGTTCCCCATGCCCATCCAAGGGAGAACGTTTCGGGCGCTGGGCAGATAGACCCAGGACAGGGTGCCAATCCATCTCCGCGCACACACTCACTCACACAGACACACTCTATATGGGGCCATTCATAGCATTCAATTTACCTTTAAATCATGTTTTCAAAGTAACATCACTTTAAAAACATCACTTTGGAAGTCAAAGTAACATCACCGCAATGCATAAAAATGTGTGTGTGTGTGTGTGTGTGTGTGTGTGTGTATGTACTAATAGTGTTTGTTGACTAAAACACTTTCATGTGAGTATTCCATATTTTTTTCATTTATTATCTCCCGCTTTATCCTCTATTAGGGTCGCGGTGGGGTTCCCCATGCCCATCCAGGGGAGAACGTTTCGGGCGCTGGGCAGATACACCCAGGACAGGGCGCCAATCTATCACTGGGCACACACTCACTCACACAGACACACTCTATATGAAGCAATTTTGAGAATTCAATTGACTTGATCCATGTTTTTGGACTGTGGGAGGAAACCGGAGAACCCGGAGGAAACCCACGCGGACACGGGGAGAACATGGAAACTCCACCCAGATGGGGATTCGAACCGGGAATCCCTAGTGCTGAGAGGCGTACGTGCTAACCACTAAGCCACCGTGCCGCCCGTATTCCATATTTCGTTTTTCTATTTGGGCCTGAGAGCCCACACGGCCCGATTGCACCTTCATGATGATTTTGCCAACCAGCTGTGTTGGTGTGCGTTGTGTTCTCGTCTCCCACCGTGAGTCGCACGGAGAGGGCCCCGAATTAGGCATTCATGATATCCAAAAAACATTCCACATGCCTGTTAAGGGCATCTGAAATCTCCTGTTAGGAGAAGCGGGAGGTAATGAATCGCAGTGGGAGGAGATGTCCTTTACATTTAACAAGCACCCCCGCCCCCCCCCACCCCGATGAACACTCCTCATCTGCATGCACGTTTGAAGGCAGCGCGCCTGCACCACGACTGCACTGCACGACTGCACTGCACGACTGCGCGTGCCTCGGCTGATTAAACGATGTTACGTTAGTGTATTTATGGAGGTCGCTTTGTTTTGTGCCGGAGCAAATAATGTGCAACGCGACGGGCGGCCTCGGCTGCAGAATGTAATACAAGCAAACGGCGTTTTTATTTCTCTTAGGCAACATGTGGTAAATATATGCATTTGCTGGAAAGAAGTCATCGCCTTCCAAAGCGCAGGTACAGCGCTGTGCTGCAGATGTGCTGTTGTTCATTCATTCATTCATTCATTCATTATCTTCCGCTTTATCCTCTATTAGGGTCGCGGGGGTGGTTCCCCATGCCCATCCAGGGGAGAACGTTTCGGGCGCTGGGCAGATAGACCCAGGACAGGGCGCCAATCTATCGCTGGGCACACACTCACTCATACACACACTCTATATGGGGAAATTTGGAGAACTCCGTTGACTTGATCCATGTTTTTGGACTGTGGGAGGAAACCGGAGAACCCGGAGGAAACCCACGCGGACACGGGGAGAACATGGAAACTCCACCCAGATGGGGATTCGAACCGGGAATCCCTAGCGCTGAGAGGCGAACGTGCTGACCACTAAGCCACCGTGCCGCCCTCCCCCCTGTGCAAAAACATGGATCAAGTCAATTGAGTTCACCAAATTGTCCCATATAGAATGTGTCTGTGTGAGTGAGTGTGTGTCCAGTGATAGATTGGCGTCCTGTCCTGGGTGTATCTGCCCAGCACCCGAAACGTTCTCTCCTGGATGGGCATGCGGAACCCCCCCGCGCGACCCTAGTAGAGGATAAAGCGGAAGATGATGGATGGATAGATGGATGGTATAACAGTTGTGCAGTATCCTTAAGTGTGTAAATGTAGAAAAAATGTATGTTTTAGTTTAGTTTTAGCATTTCATAAAGTTTTATGATTTTATTTTTTGTCAGTTCTCCCACAACGGTGTGTGAGGTATAACGCAGAACAGAACTCTGATGTCCCTTAACACAGAGTAATATATACTTAAGGTTGGGCTCCCTGAACTCATCTCCTGAAATTACACCACTTTATTGCCCTCATCAGAGCTAAACGAGCCATGCTGGCCAAAATCAATGGTCGTCCCGAGACTGCAGAGGGATTGATGATGGTTCCCATGAATAAAAAGTCAATACAGTGTGTATGGCTGGACAGGCAAAAGGTAAGAGGCCTTTGCTCTTGGAGGAGGGCTCTCGTTGCTCCTGCCTTCTAAAACAAGCCTCTTGTTGGTGTTGGCTAATCGTCTATTGACTCAGGTGAAGTGACAAAAGGCAAATGAGGACATCTGAAGCCCTGCCAGATTAAACTCATTCACACAGGGCCTGTGCTGATCCCGTGACGTTGACGTCCTTAATGGATGCCACCTTTAAAGGTGATTAATGCAACAATTTAGTGATGAGTCTTCTTTGTGGGTTTAAATGTCTAATACATCATTAACACTGGTGTAACATCCATGATCCTCAATGGTCATGGAGGGGCGGGGTTTCCCATGCCCATCCAGAGAGAATGTTTCGGACACTGGGAAGATACATCCAGGACAGAGTGCAAATCTCTCACACAAACCAATTTAGAGAAGCCAATTCACCTTGAATCCATGTTTTTTGATTGTGGGAGAAAACCTGAAAATCCACATGGACATGGGGAGGACATGGAAACTTCACCCAGATGGGAATTCGAACCTGGATCCCCAGCACAGAGGGGCAGACGTGCTGACCACTTCACCACTGTGCTACCCCATCTATGATCCTAGCAATGTCATCCATTATCTTCTGCTTAATCCTATACTGGGGTCGTGGAGGTGTTCTCCATGCCCATCCAGAGAAGAGCGTTTCCTCCAGAAAGCTTTGGGCAGATACACCCAGGACAAGGTGCCAATCCATCTCTGGGCACTCTCAAACACACACACACTACATAAGGGTGATTTGGAGCCACCAATTTACCTTAAATCCAAGTTTTTGGACTGTGGGAGGAAATTGGAAGCTCAGAGAGAACCCACGTGGACACGGGGAGAACATGGAACATGAAAACGTCACCCAGGTAGGGATTCCAACCTGGGTCTCCAGCACTGAGAGAACATACTGACCAATACACCACCCAGCTCATCCTTGATCTGAGCAATGAACACAAATGAACCCCTCAAAAGTCAAAACACATGCTGTAGTTTTCAAAAACATTGCTGGCCAATTGAAAATGTCACGTCACGACTCATTAACACCAAACCTTCCTCCCACAGTATGGACGTGGTCACCATGTGATGAAGAAAGCAAGCAGAGATAAATACATTCCACTGACTCGCTGGAGAGCATAGCGGTGGCATTTAGAGACGTGGGATCAGGTCTGCGGAGACGCGCTCCCAACATTAATAAAACATTCTAAAAGATGCTGAGCTGATAAATAAGTCATTATACAGATTTGCCAGTGGCTCGTGCAGCCCTGTCTAGCAATGCAACCGAGCCTAGGTGGAGCTCCTGCGCCACCCAGTGGCTTTCACAGTCATTGCTCACCCTCTTCATCTGTGAGTTGATCAGATTTACACTCAAGATTGCAGTTGACATATTGGAAAATGTAGAGGGAGAAACATTGGGACATTTAAACTGTTCTGTCCGAGGCCCCCCCAAAAAAGCTGACTCGGGTAACGACGCACTGCCGGTTGCTGGTGGAAGGAAGCTGCAGTGTAATCCCTGTTGTACGATCCTGAGAAAGCAATCCTTTTCCGAATGCTGACTAGCAGGAGCTGTAATGCTGCTCTCATCAAATTCAACATTCAACCGATAACGATGTGATAAACACAGCCACCGTGTTGTGCTGACTGCAGTGATGCTGCGGGGCATAAACAAATCTCAGCACGTTGAAGGGGCCGTGAAAAAAAACATAATAATAAAAAGACTGAGAAGCATTTCTTTATTTATTGCAGGTGGGTTCTGGGTGGGTGGGCACTGGGTGGGTGTATTATATGTGCAGATATGTATGTACTGTATTTACCAGCAGTGTAGTAATAAGAGCAGCCATGGAAAACATGCACTGTTCAAATTTATAGTTAAATTTTGTTCTCGACTGAGTTTCACAGTTCGGCAATAAACGTTTACTGTCAAACTGTAAACTTGGAATTAACGGTAAAATTGTAAATTTAACAGTGACAATGTCGTCTATATTGTGCATCACGTCATCTCATTTTGCAGAAAGATTCTCAACTTAGGGCGGCACGGTGGCTTAGTGGTTGGCATGTTCTCCTCTCAGTGCTAGGGATTCCCGGTTCGAATCCCCATCTGGATGGAGTTTCGATGTTCTCCCTGTGTCCGCGTGGGTTTCCTCCGGGTTCTCCGGTTTCCTCCCACAGTCTAAAAACATGGATCAAGTCAATTGAGTTCTCCAAATTGCCCCATATAGAGTGTGTCTGTGTGAGTGAGTGTGTGCCCAGCGATAGATCGGCGACCTGTCCTGGGTGCCCGGAGCCCGAAATGTTCTCACCTGGATGGGCATGGGGAATCCCCTGCGACCCTGATATAGGATAAAGCGGAAGATAATGGATGGATGGATTCTCAACTTAATGGTTGGGGTGAGAGCACAGTGTCAGTCATGATGCATCATTAGCAGTGCAATGCGGGTTCTGAGCTTTGTTCAGAGTCCACTCTGGCAAATCTCATGGACTTGGGGCTTTAACCTCCAAAACCTCCACCTTTTCTGTTCTGAAGTTCGGTCTCTAGGCAGAAAATAGGCCAGTTCCCAGACGGGGATGGCTTTACGTGATGTTTAATAGAAGCAGTTTAATTTCCTTGGGGTATTGTTACTCAGTGTTTAGGAGATTGGTTATGGTTGGCGATTCAAACCCCTGTCCACCAAGGCTGCCAGGCTGGCCCGGTGAGCTGGCCGTTCTGCTGCATGGCGGACCCTGTGCTTTGGCAGGTTGGGACGCTTTGGATTGAAAACATCTACAAAATGATGCAACGTGGTGTAATCTGCAATTTCACCCACAACCACCCACATCTTTGGACTGAGGGCGAAAACTAGAGTTTCCTGAGGAAACCCACGTAAACATGGAATACAGTACAGAAAATGTTCCACGCTTTGTGAACTACAAAATAAGAACCTTCATACATGTGAGAGGTTCATGGTTTACATGAATGTTAAACTATCAACATCTAACCTAATAGTTTAATAGTGACCTTTTCATGGTTTCTGATTGATCTTTAAACCCCAAAACAACATGCAGTTTAAATTTAAAGGTTCAAAAGGTTTAGCTAAGCTATAAACTTAGAACTAACATGATATAAACTTTACATCAAAACACGCTACAGCTCTTCATTTATAGTAAAATTAAACTTCAGAGTTTTATAGTTTGGAGTTGTAATTCATTAAATTGTGAAATGTGGGGTTTAAATGGTTTTTATTTCGTTTATATTCATTAAGAACGGACTTGAGGAGAAGAACTACATTTCCCAGCTGCCCCCACGTCATCGATGACGCGACTTCCAGCCAATAGGACGCAGCCTTGCACGGAAGTCAATGGCACGCGCGTGAATGTCACAGCGTCCCGGACGCTTTAATAGTTTAAGGTTTTTTCCAACGTTATCGTTTAGTTTGTGATCTGTGTTTTATTTTTATTGGCATTCTGGACTTGGTTTAATTGAATTATCGAATCACGCGTGCGTGTAAATAAAGAGGAGGCGTCATGACTTCCGGTGTTGGAACGCTGCTATGGAGATCGGCGCGGCGAGGTTGTGACGTCACAGTGAATCAACAACGCTATTGCAGCTGGGCGAAGAGGAGCAGGGTGTGTGACGTCATCAGCAGCCAAGCCACGGGTTGTGACGTCAGAATCCAGGTATGGGCGGTCAGTGTGGGGGTCAGGTGAGGTCGGCGGCTCGTTTGATCTGACGGTGCGTTTGGTTCCGCAGGGCTGGGTTCGAGCCATCCGCGCTCACAAACACAACCTCTTTCTGCACGTGAACGATGGGAGTTCCCTGAAAGCCCTCCAGGTGGTGGCGGAGCCGGACCTCAACTGCAGGTGAGGACTGACCTCACACCTCCGCTGCAGGTGAGGACTGACCTCAAACCTCCACTGCAGGTGAGGACTGACCTCACACCTCCACTGCAGGTGAGGACTGACCTCATACCTCAACTGCAGATGAGGACTAGGACTGACCTCACACCTCCGCTGCAGGTGAGGACTAGGACTGACCTCAAACCTCCACTGCAGGTGAGGACTAGGACTGACCTCACACCTCCACTGCAGGTGAGGACTGACCTCACACTTGCACTGCAGGTGAGGACTGACCTCAAACCTCCACTGCAGGTGAGGACTAGGACTGACCTCACACCTCCACTGCAGGTGAGGACTGACCTCACACTTGCACTGCAGGTGAGGACTGACCTCAAACCTCCACTGCAGGTGAGGACTGACCTCACACCTCCACTGCAGGTGAGGACTAGGACTGACCTCACACCTCCACTGCAGGTGAGGACTGACCTCACACTTGCACTGCAGGTGAGGACTAGGACTGACCTCACACCTCCACTGCAGGTGAGGACTGACCTCAAACCTCCACTGCAGGTGAGGACTGACCTCAAACCTCCACTGCAGGTGAGGACTAGGACTGACCTCACACCTCCACTGCAGGTGAGGACTGACCTCACACTTGCACTGCAGGTGAGGACTAGGACTGACCTCACACCTCCACTGCAGGTGAGGACTGACCTCAAACCTCCACTGCAGGTGAGGACTGACCTCAAACCTCCACTGCAGATGAGGACTAGGACTGACCTCACACCTCCACTGCAGGTGAGGACTGACCTCACACCTCCACTGCAGGTGAGGACTAGGACTGACCTCACACCTCCACTGCAGGTGAGGACTGACCTCACACCTCCACTGCAGGTGAGGACTGACCTCACACCTCCACTGCAGGTGAGGACTGACCTCATACCTCCACTGCAGGTGAGGACTGACCTCACACCTCCACTGCAGGTGAGGACTGACCTCACACCTCCACTGCAGGTGAGGACTGACCTCAAACCTTCACTGCAGGTGAGGACTGACCTCACACCTCCACTGCAGGTGAGGACTGACCTCACACCTCCACTGCAGGTGAGGATTAGGACTGACCTCACACCTCCACTGCAGGTGAGGATTAGGACTGACCTCACACCTCCACTGCAGGTGAGGACTGACCTCACACCTCCACTGCAGGTGAGGACTGACCTCACACCTCCACTGCAGGTGAGGACTAGGACTGACCTCACACCTCCACTGCAGGTGAGGACTGACCTCACACCTCCACTGCAGGTGAGGACTGACCTCACACCTCCACTGCAGGTGAGGACTGACCTCACACCTCCACTGCAGGTGAGGACTAGGACTGACCTCACACCTCCACTGCAGGTGAGGACTAGGACTGACCTCACACCTCCACTGCAGGTGAGGACTGACCTCACACCTCCACTGCAGGTGAGGACTGACCTCACACCTCCACTGCAGGTGAGGACTAGTGGTGCTGTTACTGTGAACGCTGATCGCTGAGTAACAGGATTCCGGTTTCTCTAACAATCCAACACTGCCATCTAGTGGCCTAATTACAAAACATTGTTTATAAAAATACCGTGTTGTTTATCACGGATTGATCCAGATGTGTGGGTGTGTGTTATTGTTAATGATGTCATGACTCTATATATATATAAGGTCTTGTCTTTGTGGTGTTCCTCACATGAAGAGACCTCACTTTCGGCTGTGCTGTGGACATCACGGGACGCCTGGAGAAGAGTCCGAATCAAAAGCAGAGCGTGGAACTGCAGGCCACTTGCATCGATGTTGTGGGAGAGTGCAACCCATTGGCAAGTTCCATTAATAACAACCCCACCCTCACTGCGTTACACCAGCTCCACTGATCATACACAATCACTGTGACTATCCCAGCTTTCACAATCAGACCTCTTCAACTAATTCAGAACTCTGCAGCTCGACTCGTGTTCAACCAGCCCAAGAACTCACGTCACTCCATTACTCACTTCCCTCCATTGGCTCCCTGTAGCTGCTCGCATTCAGTACTGACTCTGGCCTACAGAACCATTTCTGGATCTTCCCCCTCCTACCTTCACTCTATCTTTTCAAAATACACTCCGACTCGTTCACTTCGCTCCAGTGATGATTGCCGCCTGGCGGTTCCACCTCAGCGAGGAGCTCATTCTCACTCCGTGGCGTTCACCATTGCAAAATGGTGGAACGATCTTCCCAACTCTGTCCGTAAGGCAGAATCACTAAACAGTTTTAAGAAACTACTGAATACGCATCTCTTTAATAAATAACTGTTGTAGAAAAAAAAAATATAATAAAAAAAAAGGGGGGGGGGCCGCAGCATCGAATAACAATCAGGTTTGATGAATTTACAGTATAGTTGGTGTTCTCCATGGCTTCTGACTTGTAATGTTCTCATTTGTAAGTTGCTTTGGATAAAAGCGTCTGCTAAATGTAAATGTATGTAATGTAAATGACGTTCTGCAGTTCCGTTCTGTAGTCCACCGGGGTCCCTACATACTCTGTAAGTCCCTTTACTTTTGTCCCTCACAGAACGGGTATTATTTGGGATAAAATGGACTACAGACTGCAATTGTAGAACTACAAATCCCATCTGTATTTTCTAACTGATTGTGTTGCATTGTTCTGATTTTATTTTCTATTTTTTTTTTTTTTGCAGGATTTTCCGTTTAAGATTAAAGGCCATCATTCTCTGGAGTACATCCGGCAGTTTCCTCACCTGAGATGCCGAACTGATGCGTTCAGCTCGTTGCTGAGGATACGCAGTGAGGCCACGGCTGCCATTCACTCCTATTTCAGGGTAAAGGTTTGACTTTCTGTACGTCGTCTTTAATCTCTTTATTTTTTAAATAATAAAATGTAATGGACTCCTCAGCCCTCAACTGCTGTATCACCAACAGAGTGCACCGTCACACTGTTATAGCTGTTGGGCACGGACTGTGATTCGGTTGACTACCGCACGTCCTCCCCTCCACGCCACCGTCCCTCTGGACAAAAATTTAATACATAATTCATTTTCATTCATTATCTTCCGCTTTATCCTCTATTAGGGTCGTGGTGGGGTTCCCCATGCACATCCAGGGGAGAACATCTCGGGCGCTGGGCAGATAGACCCAGGACAGGGCGCCAATCCATCGCTGGGTACACACTCACAGACTCAAACACACTCTTTATGGGGCAATTTATTGAACTCAATTAACTTGATCCATGTTTTTGGACTGTGGGAGGAAACCGGAGAACCCGGAGGAAACCCACGCGGACACGGGGAGAACATGGAAACTCCACCCAGATGGGGATTCGAACCGGGAATACCTAGCGCTGAGAGGCGAACGTGCTGACCACTAAGCCACCGTGCCGCCCTTAATACATAATATAAACATAAATAAATAATACTACTAATAATAAATATAGCGGCACGGTGGCTTAGTGGTTAGCATGTTCTCCTCTCAGCACTAGGGATTACCGGTTGGAATCCCCATCTGGGTGGAGTTTCCATGTTCTCCCCGTGTCCATGTGGGTTTCCTCCGGGTTCTCCGGTTTCCTCAGTCCAAAAATATGGATCAAGTCAATTGAGTTCTCCAAATTGCCCCATAAAGAGTGTTTGTGTGAGTGAGTGTGTGCCCAGTGATAGATTGGCGCCCTGTCCTGGGTGTATCTGCCCAGCGCCCAAAACGTTCTCCCCTGGATGGGCATGGGGAACCCTAATAGAGGATAAAGCGGAAGATAATGGATGGATGGATAATAAATATAAATATTATCTGGAATTTTTTGGCTCAATGTTTACAGAGATAATGCTGTTATTATGGTGGGCAGGGATTGGAACCCCAATTCTATTAAAAGTTAGAGATGCCCCAAGCTCTGAACACTCATTATTGATGTTGTGGTCAGCATGTCCACCTGTCCGTGCTGGTGATCCAGGTTCGAATCCCGATCTGGGTGGAGTTTCCATGTTCTCCTCAAATTTGTGTGGGTGTTCTCCGGGTTCTCCGGTTTCCTCTTACAGTCCAAAAACATGTATTCAAAGGAAATTTGCTGCTGTATATTGCCTCTATCTAAATTGCCCCTATGAGTAAGTGTGTGTGTCCAGTGATAGATTGGTTAGTCTGCTTCTCAGCCCTGGGGATCTGGGTTCGAATCCCGATCTGAGTGGAGTTTCCATGTTCTCCCTGTGTCCACGTGGGTTTCCTCTGGTTTCCTCCCACAGTCCAAAAACATGGATTCAAGGTGAATCGACTGCTCGAAATTGCCCCTATATTGTGTGTGTGTCCACAATGGATTGGCGCCCTCTCCTGGGTGTATCTGCCTTGCGCCCAAACAAGTCGAAGTTCAAGTTCAAGTAATTTATTTATGTCGCGCTTTTTACAACAGTACATTGTCACAAAGCAGCTTTGCAGAATGAAAAGCCTTTAAACCCCCAAAGAACAAGCCGAAGCGACAGTGGCAAGAAAAAACTCCCTGTTATGTTGTTATTTAAGGAAGAAACCTTGGGAGGACCAAGACTCAGTGGGGGACTCATCCTCCTTGAGCGGCCAGGCAGCAACAACAGTGTCGAACAGCCATGTCCAGATACTAAACAAATGGAAAATCTAACAACTGGAAAACTATATGTGAGTCCATTAGGGGGCGTCCTGCAGGACCGCCTTGTCAGGTTCCATACAGTATTTGTCAGCAGAGCCACCCCCCCCCCCAAATGAGATCCTCAAACTGACCTTTTGTCGTGAATCTGTGGCAGGAAAACGGATTCTTGCAAATCCACACGCCTGTGATCACATCCAACGACTGCGAAGGAGCCGGGGCACTGTTCCAGGTGGAGGTGAGTCCTATAGTACACGTTGTTGTTTTTTTTACATCCAGTGGTCTGCAGAACATTAACAGGAGAACAGGCATCAGTCCCCAGACTCTGTCCCAAACCCGGGGCCTGTGCTGTAAAGAAGAAGGAGAACAGATTAATTTGCGGCGTGATTTCCGTTCTCTGAATCTCGATCCCGAGACGTATGTCTCTGTGAACGCTCGCCGTTCCTCGGCACTCCCATCTGTCCAGCGCCACAATGGAGCTGTCCTTTTTGATAAATGTTCCAATTTCCTTCAGGAAAGACTTCAAAACCTGTGGACCGCCTGCGTCGCCCGGAGCGTTTCCGAGGACGCAGCACAGCTGTATATATTTACACACCTTGATAGAAATACCGAGAGCCGAAGACCGCGGTGTATTTATTAAAGCAGCCGCCGAAATGGGACAGTCCCTCATGTCGGCTGTTTGTACGCCTTCAGCATCGTTCTGACTTTAAATAATAATATGTCTGCTTCACCTGGAAGCCTGCAGGAGGCGATGAGGGGCTGGATAAAGAAAATCCCAATTTCTTCTCGGTGCCCACCTATCTGACGGTCTCGGGGCAACTGCACCTGGAGGTGATGACTGGGTGAGTTCTGATATAGTTGCCCCCCTATGTAGCTCTGTATAATAACGTTCCGTCTTGCTTCGAGATTATGTTCGCGTGACGATTTTTTGCCGTCTACGTAACAACTGTGCTATTTAACCGTGTTGTAAACGAAACACCAGTCAACCCAGGTGAATTTGGGGGCGGAGCTTTGTGAGCACTTTTTAGTGTTTTGTTTTTCATTCATCCATTATCTTCCGCTTAATCCTATACCAGGGTCGTGGGGGGTTCCCCATGCCCATCCAGGGGAGAACGTTTCGGGCGCTGGGCAGATAGACCCAGGACAGGGCGTCAATCTATCACTGTACACACACACACACACACACTATATGGGGCAATTTGGAGAATTCAATTGACTTGATCCATGTTTTTGGACTGTGGGAGGAAACCGGAGAACCCGGAGGAAACCCACGCGGACAACGGGAGAACATGGAAACTCCACCCAGTTGGGGATTCGAACCGGTAATCCCTAGCGCTGAGAGGAGAACATGCTAAACCACTAAGCCACCCAGCCCAGTGTTTTGTTTTTAAGTAATTAATTTATTTGCGTGCGGCACGGTGGCGTAGTGGTTAGCACGTTCGCCTCTCAGCACTAGGGGTTCCCGGTTCGAATCCCTATCTGGGTGGAGTTTCCATGTTCTTTTTTCCTCCGGGTTCTCCGGTTTCCTCCCACAGTCCAAAAACATGGATCAAGTCAATTGAGTTCTCAAAATTGCCCCATATAGAGTGTGACTGTGTGAGTGGGTGTGTGCCCGGCGATGGATTGGCGCCCTGTCCTGGGTCTATCTGCCCAGCGCCCAAGACGTTCTCCCCTGGATGGGCATGGGGAACCCCACCGCGACCCTAATAGAGGATAAAGCGGGAGATAATGAATGAATGAATGAATGAATAATTTATTTGCGGCCGTTGGGACGGCGGAAAATGTGCAGTGCAGTTATAATCTTTAGGATAAAGTCATTGCGTTCCTCTTCTCGGCTCGTCAGCTGCCGCGGTGCACACATCTCAGAATTAATGGCCCGAAAAGAACGTGGTCTCCGATGATCGAACCGTGTGTTCGCAATTATTTGAATGTTATTACCGTCATGGCGTGATGCACGGATTTGCATTTCATAGCAAAATATTCATTCCCAGGAATTTCACACTCCATCCGTTAAGCCTGGACGTTGTCTCGTGATGATGTCATGGCCAACATCTGCACATCTGCACTCCTCCTGGATCTCTGCCGGTCACATGTTTATTTGCAGACAGTTTTAGCAAAGGAAGCAAGAAACCAGGACCTCACCTCCACATACAGTGTATAACGATTACTGATACCTACCGCCAAGTAGAAGTGCACCGTGGACAAAAAATGTCCAACAACACCCAAAATATTTTATTCATTCATTCATTCATTATCTCCCGCTTTATCCTCTATTAGGGTCGCGGGGGGTTCCCCATGCCCATCCAGGGGAGAACGTCTCGGATGCTGGGCAAATACACCCAGGACAGGGCGCCAATCCATCGCTGGGTACACACTCACTCACTCACACAGACACACTCTATATGGGGCAATTTGGAGAACTCAATTGACTTGATCCATGTTTTTGGACTGTGGGAGGAAACCGGAGAACCCGGAGGAAACCCATGTGGACACGGGGAGAACATGGAAACTCCACCCAGATGGGGATTCGAACCGGGAATTCCTAGCGCCGAGAGGAGAACGTGCTAAACACTAAGCCACCATGTCTCCCACACCCAAAATAAACCGTATGAAATACACGCAATACAGACGAGATCAGACAATCCTGACTGGGTTCCCCATTGGTCACACTGCCCTCACACACCGTCACCTTCTGGTGGGCGAGAAGGCTCCAGACTGCCGCTACTGTACAACTCCTCAAACAATAAAACGCATCTTAGTAGAATGCCCCGAAATTGAACAAGCAACTGCTTGTCAAGCCCGCATCCTATCCCGGCTTGATTAATGTAATGCGCTACTTGCTGGTATCCCAGCTTCCACAATCAGACCTCTTCAACTAATTCAAAACTCTGCAGCTCGACTCGTGTTCAACCAGCCCAAGAACTCATGTCCCTCCATTGGCTCCCTGTAGCTGCTCGCATTCAGTACAAGACATTGACTCTGGCCTACAGAACCATTTCTGGATCTTCCCCCTCCGACCTTCACTCTATCTTTTCAAAATACACTCCGACTCGTTCACTTCGCTCCAGTGATGATCGCCCCCTGGCGGTTCCACCTCACCGAGGAGCTCATTCTCACTCTGTGCCGTTCACCACTGCAACATGGTGGAACGATCTTCCCAACTCTGTCCGTAAGGAGGAGTCACTAAGCAGATTTAAGAAACTACTTAAGACGCATCTCTTTAACAAATACCAAAAAAAGCCATCAAATAACAATCAGGTTTGATGAATTTACAGTGTAGTTGGTTTTCTGCATAACTTCTGACTTGTAATGTTCTCATTTGTAAGTCGCTTTGGATAAAAGCGTCGGCTAAATGACTAAATGTGAATTTCAACCACCAGAAATGACTTTTATATGGTTGAAAATATGAAAGAACTCTTCGAAAGGAGCGGCACGGTGGCTTAGTGGTTAGCACGTTCGCCTCTCAGCACTAGGGATTCCCGGTTCGAATCCCCATCTGGGTGGAGTTTCCATGTTCTCCCCGTGTCCGTGTGGGTTTCCTCCGGCTTCTCCGGTTTCCTCCCACAGTCCAAAAACATGGATCAAGTCAATTGAGTTCTCCAAATTGCCCCATATAGAGTGTGTCTGTGTGAGTGAGTGTGTGCCCAGCGATGGATTGGCGTCCTGTCCTGGGTCTATCTGCCCAGCGTCCGAGATGTTCTCCCCTGGAAGGGCATGGGGAACCCCCCCCCCCCCCCCCACGACCCTAATAGAGGATAAAGCGGAAGATAATGAATGAATGAAAGAACGGTTCGAAAGGATCCCACCAACTAAAATACTTTGCTTTGTGGAAGCCATTTGAATAAAGACAGTGATTTAATCTGAGGCATGGGGAATCCCCCCCACGACCCTGATATAGGATGAAGCGGAAGATAATGGATGGATGGATATCACTCTGTGATACTCGGTCACAAAACTTATCAATGCCATAATATAACCAATATGCTGCTGATACGGCAGCTGAACACCAACAAACAAACACAGGTTTATTTCTTTTGTTTGCATTGGAACGCAGAAGAAGCACGAAAACGTGAAACCGGATCTAATTCCACTCAGAAGTCCAAGTGGACAGAACCATTGGTACCCTCAACCCTATATTTATTTTGTGCACCAACTAAAACCATCCACTCTTGATGTACCAACGGCCCCAGGTCTCCAGATTGAATGAATTCCGTCTCTTTAGATCGTTTCATCTGGTTGTTGTTTTTTTTTTTTAGCTTTGCGCCGTCGTCCTGCTGGAGAACACTCGATCTCTGACGGAGACCCGGCTTTCCGACAGCGGGTTCTGTTTTGCCCTCCAGAATTCTTTGATAGTCTTCAGATGATGATGATAATGCCATGCACACGGTCACAGCAGGCAGTGACAGAGGCAGCAAAACAACCCTGAGACAACGTCCTCCTGAGTGGAGATGTCTGGGTCTTTTTTTTCTTCGACACTTCATATCGTGATGCAACAATGTGCCTTTGATCTGATCTGCCTTCATGCCCTTCTCCCAGAAAGGGTTGTTGGCACCTCTTTTATGCTGTTAGTCTTACCTTGGCATCCCGTTTCATTCGGATGCTGATGGACGGCGGCATGCGCTGACGGGGCTGTCCCCCGTCTCTGCAGGCCAGCCCGACTTTGTTTGGAGATTGATGAAGGTTCTCGAGTCGTCATCAGAACGATCTGTTACTGCAGAACCAGAGACCTTCAACATCTGAATGATGGAGCACACAAGAACGTCCAGAGAGCAAGAGACACACATCATCATCACTTCCTTTATTCTGTGTTTAGACAGAGACACAAAGACACTGTGAACAAGAGACACAGAGAGACACACAGAGACAAAGACACGAATCAGAGATGGAGAAAGACACAGAGACACACAAAGACACGAGTCATAGACGGAGAGAGAAACACAAAGACAGATATACATAAAGACGTTAGTCAGAGTGAGAGAGAGAGACACACACAAAGACACAAGTCAGAGACACACAGATAGATACAAGGACACGAGTCATAGACAGAGAGAGACACACAGATAGATACAAAGACACAGGGACCGAGAGACACAAAGACATGTGTCAGAGATGGAGAGAGACACAGAGACACACAAAGACACAAGTCAGAGACAGAGAGAGATACAAAGAGAGACAGAGATGGAGGGAGACACAAAGCGAGACAGAGACGTAAAGACACTGCTCTAGACAGAAAGAGACAGACACACACACACCACGTGACACAGAGAGACACAAGAAACAGTGAGACGGAGAGAGACACGGTGAGACAGAGGGAGGAGTGGACTTTTTGTCTCTGTCTCTGGTTAAATTGTGATTTCTGCGTCGCTGCAGATTTTAAACATCTCCACTAACGGAGTTCCGATTATTTTGGTTCTGTGTTTCGAGGAAATCGGATCAGATTCCTTTTTTCCGAATCGAGAACAAAGAAATAAACATCTGAAAACAGAAGCACCGGCACGTAGACCCGCGTCCTGAGAGAAGTGGAACGTTGTGTTGTCCACGCGGCTTTTCGAATGTCTCTGAATGTTTCATATAGGACGTTTCGGTCAGAACAGAACGTACGGAACGCTTCGGTCAGATCTATTAACTGATTACAGGATGTGAAAAGCTTGATTTCTATTTTGAGTCGGACTGAAGACCCGGCACGTCCTCCTGTTAGTGAAAAGCAGAATGGACGTCTTCCCCATTCCAGAACGTCTGCACGCGTTAATAGTAAATCAACAAAACAAAGTCTCACATCCAGAAGCGGTTCTGGTTTAAAGGTGGAACGTTATTTAACGAGTGTTTTTAAAGAGGGCGGCACGGTGGCTTAGTGGTTAGCATGTTCTCCTCTCAGCACTAGGGATTCCCGGTTCGAATCCCCATCTGGGTGGAGTTTCCATGTTCTCCCCGTGTCCGTGTGGGTTTCCTCCGGGTTCTCCGGTTTCCTCCCACAGTCTAAAAAATTGGATCAAGTTAATTGAGTTCTCCAAATTGCCCCATATAGAGTGTGTTTGTGTGAGTGAGTGTGTGCCCAGTGATGGATTGGCGCCTTGTCCCGGGTCTATCTGCCCAGCGCCCAGGACAGGGCACCAGTCCTTCGCTGGGCAGCAGCTGTTTTTATTTTCATTTTTTATAGAATTTTATATTTTATATTTTATATTTTATAACTTAAGCACGTGTTTGTGACGTACGCGGTGTTTTAGAGACGTTCTGTTTATACACGTCAACTATAGTAACCTCACTCAACACGTTCCAACAGACACCATCTCACACCTGCTATATTTTATATTTTATTTGTTATTGCTACTATATTTTTATATTTAAAGTTTTATTATAATGCTGCTATATTTAAAATTCTAATTTAATTATTTTATTTTTTAACGTAATATTTAAATTTAGGTGGCTTAGTGATTTAGCATGTTCGCCTCTCAGCGCTACAGATTCCCGGTTCGAATCCCCATCTGGGTGGAGTTTCCATGTTCTCCCCGTGTCCGCATGGGTTTCCTCCAGATTCTGTGGTCCAAAAACATGGATCAAGGTCAATTGAGTTCTCCAAATTGCCCCATATAGAGTGTGTCTGTGTGAGTGAGTGTGTGCCCAGTAATAGATTGGCGTCCTGTCCTGGGTGTATCTGCCCAGCGCCCGAAACGTTCTCTCCTGGATGGGCATGGGGATGGGCATGGGCATGCTCGATCCATGTTTTTGGACTGTGGAGGAAGCCGGAGAACCAGGAGGAAACCCACGCGTTCACGGGGAGAACATAGAAACTCCACCCAGATTAGGATTCAAACCGGGAATCCCTAGCACTGAGAGGAGAACATGCTAAACCACTAAGCCACTGTGCCATCCCTGAACACATACAGTTGTTGTTAACTCTGGTGTTCAGATGGAGGGAGTTGAGTCTGTAACTTGTCGAGTTCACGTCTCTCTTTCGGTTCTTCAGGGCGTTCTCTGCCGTCTACACGTTCGGCCCGACGTTCCGTGCCGAGAACTCCCAGAGCAGGAGACACCTGGCCGAGTTTTACATGGTGGAGGCCGAGATCTCGTTCACGGAGTCGCTGCAGGATCTTCTGAAGGTCAGCAGCCGGATGAATGAACCGTTTATAAAAAGATTCACGACTCCTTTTGATTCTGTAGGATTTTGTACTTTATTTTGAGTTGGATTGAGTCATATGGGTGTCGACTCGACACGCAAAGGCCTCGGGTTCAATTACGAGTTTGCATGTTCTCCCCATGTCTGTGTGTGTGTGGGGGGGTGTTCTCTCACAGGCCACAGATCCGTACGCGAGCATGAATAAGAGAACGTCCTGACATGATGCTGACACTTCTGTTCGGTTCCTGACTCTTAGGTCATGGAAGGTCTGTTCAAAACGACGACTGAGCATCTTCTTCATCGCTGTGCTGAAGATCTGGAACTGTTTCACAAATACATCTCCCCCGGACATCAGGTGAGACTCTTTACTCTGACTCCACCCCCTCAAGGGCGGAGAGTTTGATGTTTTAATTGTGTTGGTGTGTTTACAGGAGCGGGTGGACGTCATGCTGAAGAAAAACTTTAACAGGTCTGATGGTGTTTTTTTTATTATTTTTTAAATATTTTTAATTTATTTAAAAATGTGATTCACATAATAACATTTACTCGCTGTTACGCACTCTCCTGTTCCTGAAGTAACGAGCTTTAATTAGGAAAACAGGAGGATGAGTTCGGAATCATGAGGGACGTCACGTCTTGGGTCTCGGAGGAAAATTAAACAAAGAATAAAATTCAGTCATAAATAATAATTAATCTGCTTTAAGACCATGATCTGAAATGAAGTGATTAATAAAAGGAAACTATCGTTAATGAAGACAGTCATTTATCCATCCATCCATTATCTTCCGTTTTATCTTCTACTAGGGTCGGGGGGGGGGGGGGGGGGGCGCTGGGCAGGTACACCCAGCACAGGGTGCCAATCTATCGCTGGACACTCACTCACACAGACACACTCTATATGGGGCAATTTGGAGAACTCCATTGACCTTGATCCATGTTTTTGGACTGTGGGAGGAAACCGGAGAACCCGGAGGAAACCCACGTGGACACGGGGAGAATATGGAAACTCCACCCAGATGGGGATTCGAACCGGGAATGGTATGTTCTCCTCTCAACACTCCTCTCTCCATGTCTGTGTGGGTTTCCTCCGGGTTCTCCGGTTTCCTCCCAAAGTCCAAAAACATGGATCAAGTCAATTGAGTTCTCCAAATTGCCCCATATAGAGTGTGTGTGTGTGTGAGTGAGTGTGTGTTTGTGTGTGAGTGAGTGTGTGCCCAGCAATAGATTGGTGTATCTGCCCAGTGCCCGAGACTCCCCTTAATGGGCATGGGGAACCCCCCCATGACCCTAATAGAGGATAAAGTGGAAGATAATGGATGGATGGACTTTTAAACCACCTCATAATTCAGAGGTTCTAGTGATGAACAGGAGGGAACCTTTTTAGACCATTATGACCATATATGGTGGCGTTTAGACCATTATGACCATTAAGGAACCAGCCTTGCGACCTGAAGGTCCCCGGTTCGATTCCCTGTCCACCAAGTACTCTTTTGCCACCTAACCCCGATTGCCCCTGGGGCATCATGTACCGGGGCTGCCCACCACTCCGGGTGTGTGTGTGTGTGTTTGTATTTGTATGTGTATGTGTGTGTGTGTGTGTGTGTGTTTCACTGCATTTGTTTTGTGTTCTGTAGAATTTCCTACACAGAGGCCATAGACGTTCTGCAGCGTTCTCCAGAGCAATTCACCTTTAAACCTGAGGTGAGTACACTAACACCACCTCATGTGTCCTGACCCCACGCATTTCCTATTTAAAGCTTCAGAAGTAAAGAAATGTGTACCTCTCTCTCTCCCTCTCTCGCCCTCTCTCGCCCTCTCCCTCACCCCTGTCCTCGGTGGCTCCCCCTCACAGTGGGGCTGCGACCTGCAGACGGAGCATGAGAAGTACATAGTGAAGCATTGTGGGAATATCCCCGTCTTCGTGACTGATTATCCGTACGAGTTGAAGCCGTTCTACGTCAGAGATAACCGGGATAGTCCTCGGCACACGGTGGGTGTACAGAGCGAGACGTGATCAGACGCACTTCCTCTTTTTGAACTCGGACATCATTCAGGGTGCTCCCACTCTGTGGTCTGCAGGGCAGATGGGGGGGAGTTCTCTGAGGGTTCATCCAGTGGTCTGCAGCTGGAATTCAATGATGGAATGTCCCCATGCCCATCCAGGGGAGAACATTTCGGGCGCTGGGCAGATACACCCAGTACAGGACACCAAGCTATCACTGGGCACATACACACTCACACAGACACACTCTATATGGGGCAATTTTGGAGAACTCAATTGACTTGATCCATGTTTTTGGACTGTGGGAGGAAACCGGAGAACCCGGAGGAAACCCACGCGGACACAGGGAGAACATGGGAACTCCACCCAGATTGGGATTCTAACCGGGAATCCCTAGCGCTGAGAGGAGAACATGCCAACCACTAAGTCATTGTGCCACCTATGGAATATCGATAATGAATTAATATAAAAAAAAGATGGTGGAATAATAAAAATCGGAAAACAATAGTGTGAATGTCATATATGGCAATCACATTTATATTAATTATATTAATTCTACTTCCAGACATCTAACAAGTGCATCGAATAAAGTTCTATCAGCTTTAGAACTTTAATGCACATCCATCCATCATCTACCTCTTTATCCTCTATTTGGGGGATGGTGGTTCCCCATGCCCATCCAGGGGAGAACGTTTCGGGCGCTGGGCAGATACACCCAGGACAGGACACCAATCTATCACTGGATACACACTCACTCACACAAACACACCCCATTTGTTTGGGTTTGGAGAACTCAATTGACTTTATCCATGTTTTTGGACTGTGGGAGGAAACCGGAGAACCCGGAGGAAACCCACACGGACACGGGGAGAACATGGAAACTCCACCCAGATTGGGATTCGAACCGGGAATCCCTAGAACTGAGAGGAGAACATGCTAAACCACTAAGCCACCGTTGTGGAGTTGGTTACAGTGGAAGTGGTGCTGTGTTTATTTGTATTTGCATTTTTTTTTCCCCGGTGGTTTTACTGTAAGTCAATCATTAAATGAACGAGGAAACGCTGGGCTTATGGAAAATTCTCGTAATGCGCGTTACAATTTATAACTACGGCTGCTAACAACTTCTAGTCGACTCTCTCTCGACCTCACACTCTCTCTCTCTCTCTCTTATTTAAGTGTGATATATGAATGTGCAGAACACAGATCTAACGTTGGTTCTTTACTTTTTTTCATTCATTCTTTCATTATCTTCCACTTTATCCTCTATTAGGGTCGCGGTGGGGTTCCCCATGCCCATCCAGGGGAGAAAATTTCGGGCGCTGGGCAGTTACACCCAGGACAGGGCGCCAATCCATTGCTGTGCACACACTCACTCACACAAACACACTCTATATGGGGCAATTTGGAGAATTCAATTGACTTCAGCCATGTTTTTGGACTGTGGGAGCAAAACGGAGAACCCGGAGGAAACCCACTCGGACACGGGGAGAACATGGAAACTCCACCCAGATGGGGATTCGAACCGGGAATCCCCAGTGCTGAGAGGAGAACATGCTAAACACTAAACCACCGTGCCGCCCCGGTTCTTTAATTTGATTGATTATTTAGTTTCTGGTTCTAGATGAGCAAAGTCTGTGACAGTGTTTTAATTTCATACAGTACGTTGATGGTGATGATGGTGATGATGATGATGATGATGATGATGATGATGTTCTCAGGTCGCTGCGGTGGATCTGTTGGTTCCGGGTGTGGGCGAGCTGTGTGGTGGTTCACTCAGAGAGGAAAGACCAGAGCTTCTAAAGTCTCGACTTGCAGAGTAAGAGCACAGCTGATGTACCGTATGACATCACAGTAAGAGCACAGCTGATGTGTACCGTATGACATCACAGTAAGAGCACAGCTGATGTGTACCGTATGACATCACAGTAAGAGCACAGCTGATGTGTACCGTATGACATCACAATAAGAGCACAGCTGATGTGTACCGTATGACATCACAGTAAGAGCACAGCTGATGTGTACCGTATGACATCACAGTAAGAGCACAGCTGATGTGTACCGTATGACATCACAGTAAGAGCACAGCTGATGTGTACCGTATGACATCACAGTAAGAGTACAGCTGATGTGTACCGTATGACATCACAGTAAGAGTACAGCTGATGTGTACCGTATGACATCACAGTAAGAGCACAGCTGATGTGTACCGTATGACATCACAGTAAGAGTACAGCTGATGTGTACCGTATGACATCACAGTAAGAGCACAGCTGATGTGTACTGTATGACATCACATGTTGCTTATTAAACGTATTAAACGTGTAAAAAAAAAATTTATAAAATTAATTTTTTCAGACTAGGGATTAGGGATTCCCGGTTCAAATCCCAATCTGGGTGGAGTTTCCATGTTCTCCCCGTGTCCACTTGGGTTTCCTCCGGGTTCTCTGGTTTCCTCCCACAGTCCAAAAACATGGATCAAGGTCAATTGAGTTCTCCAAATTGCCCCATATAGAGTGTGTGTGTGAGTGTGTGTTCAGTGGCTCCCTGTCCTGGGTGTATCTGCCCAGCGCCCGAAATGTTCTCCCCTGTTTGGACACACACACACCCCCCCCCCCCCCGCAACCCTAGTAGAGGATAAAGCTGAAGATAATGGATGGATTATAATATATTATTACAGATTTTACATTCTATACACATGCCACTTTTGGCATACGCACTTTTTATTGTGTATTTTTAATATATTTAGTGTAATTTTAATGCGCTTATTGTTAATTTTTTTAAGTCCCCTTTTGTGTATATAAACACGACTAATGGAGCATCTGTTAAAAACTGCAATTTCCCCCCCGAGGAATAATAAACTATTTTGATTCTGAGAATTGTTTTAATAATATTTATAATAACATAATCTGCACAACTTGTTCGTCTTTTTCTTTGATCTTAACTTTATTTTTCTTAGTATGTTTTGCCCCGAAGTTCCTCGAAATAAAACCCACGTTGCCAGAAAATGCTATTAATCATTATTCATGAGTGAACTATTATTATTACTTCATTCTAAAATAACTTCCCCGTCGTCTCTCTCCCCCGCAGGGCCGGACTGGAGGACCCGTACGCATGGTACGCTCAGCAGCAGGTCACATGACGTTCTCACCGCGTTGGGCTCTGATGAGTTAGAACTGAAGTCCCCGAATCTGTCTCGTGTTTCAGGTACCTGCAGCTGAGAGAATTCGGGTCCGTCCCGCATGGAGGCTTCGGGATGGGGTTCGAGAGGTACCTGCAGTGTGTCTTAGGAATCGACAACATCAAGGACACTATTCCCTTCGCCAGGTTTTCCCACTCCTGTGTTTTATGAAGCAGATGTTGGGTTTGGGTTCGGGTCTGGCAGTTCTGGAGGTTCTGGAGGTTCCGGCAGGTCGAATGCTTTATGTTTATATAACTAGAGTGAAGGTTTAGATGTTCACCAGCAGATGGCGTGAGGAAAAAAGTGAATGATTCTGTGTTTCATGAAGACGAGCGGGGTCTTTTGGTTTCCAGATGTTTCTTGGAACTTTGCTCCTCGTCGTTATTAAATTATCTGAAGAATTAATTAGAAGTCCGAGCCTCATGTTCTCATCGTGATGTCTGTGGAGAACCGATCTGTGTTCTTACTTGCGTTTACATTAATGCTGCAGTGTGAACGTTTCAGAACGAAATGGACTTAAAAGCTAGATGTAAATGAGTACAGATTGATCTACAGGCTCCTCCCCCTCTCTGATGGTCCAGCTTGGTGTCCAGGTCTCCTCCATCTAAAGAACTTCTCTGGATTAAAGACACTGCGCTTGACGGGGTGAGAAAATGCTCGAGAACCTGAGGACTAGAGTACCACATGGTCAGCCACCCAACATGTGATCCGCAAAGTTTTGAGTGAAAATTGTTTAAGGTGTTGGGCTAACGGTCTGAAGGTTGGGGGTTCAAATCCCAGGTCCAGTGAAGTTACCAAGGTGGGTCCTGCTCCAGGGGGTTGGATCATGATTAACCCCGTGCTCTGACCCCAGGTATCAAGTTGGGATAGTTGTAAGTCCATCCGTTATCTTCCACTTTATTCTCCACTAAGGGGGGGTTCCCCACGCCCATCCAGGGGAGGACGTTTCGGGCGCTGGCCAGATACACCCAGGACAGGACGCCAATCTATCACTGGGCACATACACACACGCACTATATGGGGCAATTTGGAGGGCATCTATGTTGACCTTCATCCATGTTTTTGGACTGTGGAAGGAAACCGGAGAACCCGAGGAAACCCATGAGGAGAACATGGAAACGCCACCCAGATTGGGATTCGAACCGGGAATCCCTAGCGCTGAGAGGAGAACGTGCCAACCACTAAGCCACTGTGGGGGGGTGGAGGGTGTGGGGGGGCTGGATCGTCTCAGCCGCGTTTGACAGAATTAAATGCCCCCATCGTTCTAGTACTCCAATTGGGGTCAAATCACAAAGGAGTTGGTCTGTCAGTCTAAATGTTGGAGTGTGATCCCCCAAATCCACCAGACGTTGCCAGTACGCCAAGCTCTCGAGCAAACGGCCTGACCCTCACTCTTCCAGGAGGTTGATTCATGGTCAACCCTGCGCTCTGACCCCAGCCAGCAGGTTAGTATCATTGTAAGTCACTTTAGATAAAAGCATCATCAAAGTGACCTCATGTTCCATGACGATGGACTCTCCATCAGACCCATCACCCGCTCGTTGGTTGGGTGTGGTAGTTAAGTGGTTAGGGTGTTGGGCTGTCAGTGGGAAGGTTAGTAGTTCAACCCCCAGAGTTCACCAAGTCTCCACTGGTCCCTTGAGCAAGACCCTTAACCTTTATTGCTCCACGGTGTGCCCTGTAATGGGCGACCCTGTGCTCTGACCCCAGCCATCTCACTTTAGATAAAAGCGTCTGCACAATGACGTCATGTAAACGATATGGGGGCCGGATGTTCCTGTGGATGACGTCAGGAGTGTTGGGTGGAGATCAGCTGTCTCATGGACATTTAGGGCAATAAACACATAACCAGCTAAATAAACGGACAGGAATGTGATGGATACGTCATCCAATCAGCTGTTTAACATGAAAACAATCCAATCGCTTTTTTAAAACACGTTGTATGTTGTTTAATAAAGTGTCGGATCTCGACGGTTTAATGTCGGTTCGCAGGCTGGTCATAAAGTCGAAATGTCGGCAGGAAAGCGTCTGTAGATGCGCCATCGTCGCTGATATTGACTTTGTGACAGCTTTGTGTTCGAACATTAATAAAAACATGAACCAGCCAGAGGGTGGCACGCCTGCAGTACCTCAGCGGAACGCTAGATGGCAGCTCTTGCAACAGATTGGCGGAGGTTTGGTTAACGAACGACAACAAACGACGCAAAAGCTACGAAATAGCTTCGTTTATTCCTCTATTTCCCTTTAATCTTATAAACACACTGCTGATTGGTTGGTTGGTTGTTTCACGTCAAATTATTTTTGGGGGGCTGCATTTTCCCTTGTTCTTTATGTCAGATAATCTATTATAAAATATTATATTATATAAATAAACAATTTAGTAGAAGATATTTATTCAAATACAGTTTTGAGTAGTTTATACTTTTATGGCTGCGTACAAGTTGATCTGGCAACTTTAGTTAGTTTAGTTGAAACTTTTACACCCTGACTTTAAAAATCCAGCACATTGTTTAAGATTAAACCTGCGGCTTCCAACTTTATTGGATTCTGCCATTTAATTTTAATCTCTTAAAATGGAAACAAGTTCGGCACGGTGGCTTAGTGGTTAGCACGTTCGCCTCTCAGCACTAGGGATTCCCGGTTCGAATCCCCATCTGGGTGGAGTTTCCATGTTCTCCCCGTGTCTGCGTGGGTTTACTCCGGGTTCTCCGGTTTCCTCCCACAGTCCAAAAACATGGATCAAGTCAATTGAATTTTCAAAAAAAATTGCCCCGTATAGAGTGTGTTTGTGTGAGTGAGTGTGTGCCCAGCGATGGATTGGCGCCCTGTCATGGGTGTATCTGCCCAGTGCCCGAGACGTTCTCCCCTGGATGGGCATGGGGAACCCCACCGCTACCCTAATAGAGGATAAAGCGGGAGATAATGAATGAATGAATGAATGAATGAATGAATGAAAATGGAAACAAGGAGGGGTATCTGACAACAATGTATTTAACAATTATCCATCCATCCATTATCTTCTACTTTATCCTATTTTAGGGTCGCGTGGAGGGTTCCCCATGCCCATCCAGGGGAGGAAGTTTTAGGCGCTGGGCAGATACACCCAGGACAAAATGCCAATCTATCACTGGGCACACACTCACTCACAGACACTATATGGGGCAATTTGAACTGTTTTTAGACTGTGGGAGGAAACCGGAGAACCCGGAGGAAACCCACGCGGACACGAGGAGAACATGGAAACTCCATCCAGATTGGGATTCGAACTGGGAATCCCTAGCACTGAGAGGAGAACATGCTAAACCACTAAGCCACCATGGTGCCCATGTTACAATGATTATTATTATTATAATATAAAATATTAATGAAAATGATAGTAAACATAATGGGGGTAGAAAGAAGGAAATCATTAGGAGGTGAAGGAGGGGCAGCTGGAGTGGAGTCAGTGGGAGAGGAGGAGGAGGAGGAGGAGGCAGTGGCAGGGTTGTTGCTTTGTTTTTCCTCTCTATTCTCTTTCTGTTTATCAGAAACTGTTACTTGGAATTACGTAGCGCGGATTCCGGGGGGGTGTTGGGGGGGTGGAGGGTGTGGGGGGCTGGATCGTCTCAGCCGCGTTTGACAGAATTAAATGCCCCCCCCCCGTTTTTTTTTTTTTTTTTTTTTTTTTTTTTTACAAACAGCCCCGTGCCGATTGGAAGCCACGCCCCCTGCCCCCGACTCCTCCCGCACGCGTCTGTGATTGGCTGGAGACGCGTACGGGACGCGCGTGTGTGTGTGTATGTGTGTATGTGTGTGTGTGTGTGTGTGTGTGTGTGTGTGTGTGTGTGTGTGTGTGTGTGGAGCGCGCCGTGGAGCTCGTCGGGTTTCAGCCGAGAGTCGGGTCGCTGCAGCCGGGTGTGAACGTCCCGCCGCGTGTCCCTCCTCCCTCCTCCTCTTCCTCCTCATCCGTGGCGGTTGCCCCGGGTGCGTCGCGGTTGCCCCGGGTGCGTCTCCGGAGCGCAGCGTTCGGACGTGCGCGCCTCCCGACGCCGACTTCCTAAATGGACGCGCGCCTGCGGCTCCGCCGGACCCGACTGTGACCTCCACCCTCCACCCTCCACCCGAGCGAACATGAGCGGAGGAGAGATCATCTGCCAGGGCTGGCTGAGGAAGTCCCCCCCCGAGAAGAAGCTGCGCCGATACGTGAGTCCATTACCGCCTCCGACTTTCTTTAAATCCACTTTGTTTCGATTGCGCTTCACAAGCGTGACGTCATTAAGTTTATTCTAAGCGTCGCTGTTCGGCGGCAGGTGCGTCTCCGCGCGGCGCTCCTTATTTCTGATGAGAATAAAACCAACTCCCATCATCCATCAGGTTCCATCATCCACCAGGTTCCACCAGGTTCCATCATCCGTCAGGTTCCATCATCCATCAGGTTCCATCATCCACCAGGTTCCACCAGGTTCCATCATCCGTCAGGTTCCATCATCCGTCAGGTTCCATCATCCATCAGGTTCCACCAGGTTCCATCTGTGTGTAGTGCTGGAACATCTCTGGTGTACTGAGTAACCATTCAATTATAAGAGTAATTAGTAGTAGTTTAGCATTACGACTCTAACAAGTAATTAAGTATCAATTCCATACTAATAAAAATAATGATTTCTTAGATTGGTGGCACGGTGGCTTAGTGGTTTAGCATGTTCTCCTCCCAGCACTAGGGATTCCCGGTTCAAATCCCCATCTGGGTGGAGTTTCCATGTTCTCCCCGTGTCCGCGTGGGTTTCCTCCGGGTTCTCCGGTTTCCTCCCACAGTCCAAAAACATGTCTGTGTGAGTGAGTGTGTGTCCAGCGATAGGTTGGCACCCTGTCCTGGGTGTATCTGCCCAGCGCCCAAAACGTTCTCTCCTGGATGGGCATGGGGAACCCCCCATCGCCCCACCACCCCCCGCGACTCTAATAGAGGATAAAGCGGAAGATAATGGATGGATGAATGGATTTGTTAGATTTAATACAGACCTTCACTTTGACCTTTGTTCACCGATTCGCCTCCTTTTATGATCAATTACTGCCCTGCTGCTCAGCATGTAATAATAATAATTATTATTATGATTATGATTATGATGATGATTATTATTATTATAAGATAATGTGAGTTGATGTGAGTTAAGTCCCGGTTCGAATCCCAATCTGGGTGGAGTTTCCATGTTCTCCCCGTGTCCGCATGGGTTTCCTCCGGGTTCTCCAGTTTCCTGCCCCATATAGAGTGTGAGAGTGTGTTTGTGTGAGTGAGTGTGTGTCCAGCAATAGATTGGCGTCCTGTCCTGGGTGTATCTGCCCAGCGCCCAAAACGTTCTCTCCTGGATTCTCTCCCCCCCCCCCCCCGCGACCCTAGTAGAGGATAAAGCGGAAGATAATGGATGGATAATAATAATATTAATAATAACTATTATTATTATTATTATTGTGCTGATATATGAGTTCATGAGAGTTAAGGTGGCTTAGTGGTTTAGCATGTTCTCCTCTCAGTGCTAGGGATTCCCAGTTCGAATCCCAATCTGGGTGGAGTTTCCATGTTCTCCCCGTGTCCACATGGGTTTAATAATAATAATAATAATAATAATAATAATAATAATTATTATTATTATTATTATAATAGTGTTCAGTTTTTCTTTAGTCTCTTTGCCTCTGTGTTGCAGTAAAGTCTTGGTATCTCACTCACAGTCTTATTTTTATACCAGAATGACAAAAATCTAAGCTTTGAACTGACCATTCCGTGTCCGTTTGTTCACTCGGTTCGGACAGCTGTCCGTGCAACTGTTCCTGTAAAGCCTGCAATCTGCTGCCTCTCGTTTGCTACCCCAGCACAGCCTCACAAGTCCGACTAGAAGATCCAGCCTTTGTGTCCCGACGCTGGGGACTCATGTTTTCCATTTTGCATGACCAGATAATATTTTCTTTCCCACAAAAGCAGAAGTCCGGTCTCTCATAAATACAGCTGGCTGGTGTTTATCTCCAGCGTTGCGTTACTGGACCTCTGTCCTCCTACCTAACTTTGCCATGATGTCATTTTTTTTGTTTTTTTTTGTTTTCGCTCTCTCTCTCTCTCTTCCTGACCTCTGGGCTGCGCTGCTGACGGCGTGCTTCTTGACTTCGGCCCCTGGTTTCGTGTTCGCAGCATCCAGACGATGCGTTGGGTACGATGCGAGTCCGCCGCTGAATGCCAGCCCTCATTGATTTTTCCGGCAGGCGTGATGATGATGTAAGGACGGTCTAAAAATACGGCCCAGCCTTTCCATGCACTTGCCGTTTTCAGGAAGTACACAATAAGATGAGCCAGCAAGTGCGGCGCAGTCCCGTCCTGAAGACGCTGCCGCCGTTCGGAGAGGGTGCGTGTAACGTTCCAGGCCTCCTCCTCCTCCTCCTCCTCCTCCACCTCCGTGTGGGATAGGTCTCATCATGAATCACCGTCACCTTGCAAATCACATGCAAATATCTCACGCGCTTGTCAGTTAGTGCCCCGTAGCAGCGGCTGGGAAAGGGTGGGATCTGCCGTCGCAGGTCCTCAGAGCGTCCCCGCGTTCGGAGCCGGGAACTCATTTGCACGTGGCCTCTGGTCAGTGCTACGCCTCAGGCCTGCTGGATTCCGTGGGCAGTTTGGGAATCACCCCTCCACCCGGTGGTTTGCTGCAGGTGGTTGTGAATGTGTTTCTCTGCCTTCCCCACTGCCCTCCACTCTGGGACCGTGTGCGAGTGTCCTGTTTCCTATCCCGTCAGTGATGGGATTTCCCTCGCAGCTGATTGGAGCTTCACTTTGGGTGGCTGACTCATCTTCACTATTCGTTCTAAATCCAGCTTCTCTGGACCGTGTGCGGGTGCGCTGGTCGGATCTCTAATTTTAGGATGCGTCCCACGGGGGGGGGGGGGGGGGGGGGTCTCGTTGTCATTCTTCTTTGTACTAGTTATTTATATTAATATTTGTGGTTTTTGTTAAAATACAGGAACATATAACATCAAAGGGCAATTAAATTCTGCCACAGCTGATATTTAATAATTATTCATTTATTATCTCCCACTTCTATTATCTACTATTATTATATACTACTATTATCTCCCTGAGGAGACCCACGCAGACACGGGGAGAACATGGAAACTCCACCCAGATGGGGATTCGAACTGGGAATCCCTACAGCTGAGAGGCGAACTTGCTAACCACTAAGCCACCGTGCCGCCTCCGATATTTAATATAATAAATAATTTTATATTGTTTTTAAGTAAATATGTCGAGTTTAGGGCGGCACGGTGGCTTAGTGGTTAGCACGTTCGCCCAGTGATGGATTGGCGCCCTGTCCTGGGTCTATCTGCCCAGCGCCCGAGACGTTCTCCCCTGGATGGGCATGGGGAACCCCACCGTGACCCTAATAGAGGATAAAGCGGGAGATAATGGATGAATGAATGAATGTCGAGTTTATTGCTGTGTGCTTATACAATCAGTGGGTGGAGCTACTGAGAAATGGGGCGGTTCAGTGTAATGAGTGTGGTGGTGCAGGGTGGTGTTGTGTATGTGTGGTGGTGCAGGGTGTTGTTGTGTATGTGTGGTGGTGCAGGGTGGTGTTGTGTATGTGTGGTGGTGCAGGGTGTTGTTGTGTATGTGTGGTTGTTGTGTATGTGTGGTGGTGCAGGGTGTTGTTGTGTATGTGTGGTGGTGCAGGGTGTTGTTGTGTATGTGTGGTGGTGCAGGGTGTTGTTGTGTATGTGTGGTGGTGCAGGGTGGTGTTGTGTATGTGTGGTGGTGCAGGGTGTTGTTGTGTATGTGTGGTTGTTGTGTATGTGTGGTGGTGCAGGGTGTTGTTGTGTATGTGTGGTGGTGCAGGGTGTTGTTGTGTATGTGTGGTGGTGCAGGGTGTTGTTGTGTATGTGTGGTGGTGCAGGGTGTTGTTGTGTATGTGTGGTGGTGCAGGGTGTTGTTGTGTATGTGTGGTGGTGCAGGGTGTTGTTGTGTATGTGTGGTGGTGCAGGGTGTTGTTGTGTATGTGTGGTTGTTGTGTATGTGTGGTGGTGCAGGGTGTTGTTGTGTATGTGTGGTGGTGCAGGGTGTTGTTGTGTATGTGTGGTTGTTGTGTATGTGTGGTGGTGCAGGGTGTTGTTGTGTATGTGTGGTGGTGCAGGGTGTTGTTGTGTATGTGTGGTGGTGCAGGGTGGTGTTGTGTATGTGTGGTGGTGCAGGGTGTTGTTGTGTATGTGTGGTGGTGCAGGGTGTTGTTGTGTATGTGTGGTGGTGCAGGGTGGTGTTGTGTATGTGTGGTGGTGCAGGGTGTTGTTGTGTATGTGTGGTGGTGCAGGGTGGTGTTGAACACATGGCCATGTTGTTGTGTATGTGTGAACACAAACAAACACTATAAGGGCAATTTAGAACATTCAATTTACCTTGAATCCATGTTTTTGGACTCAAGCTGCTTTTAAACCTGATGTGGACGTGTCGGTACGGCAGAGCGGCTTTAGTGCTGATGGTTCCGTCACGCTCCTCGTTTTGTTGTTTGTAAATGTTAGCAGCGTATTTCAGGCGGGGGGGGGGGGGGGGGGGGCGCTTGTGAAATGATTGCAACATTAACGATCTGTGGGAAAGAAAAGAGAACAGTACAGCTCGTCCCGCGTCTCGCTCCTCACTCATCGGGAGAGGACGCCGAACTGATCGATGCCCCGAAGCACTCCGCTCAACATTTAAGACGAGTTCTGCTGAACTGTCCCACGTTCCACCCACTGAACTGTCCCACGTTCCACTCCACTGAAGTGTCCCACGTCCTGCCACAGAGACACTGATTAGAACAAAATCAAACCAGAATACTTACAGCGTACAGCATCTTCTGAAACCATATTTTAAGAAAAGCGTTAAAAGGGGGGGAGTTCCCCATGCCCATCCAGGGGAGAACGTTTCGGGCGCTGGGCAGATACCCCCAGGACAGGACGCCAATCTATCGCTGGACACACACTCACTCACACACAGACACACTCTATATGGGGCAATTTGGAGAACTCAATTGACTTGATCCATGTTTTTGGACTGTGGGAGGAAACCGGAGAACCCGGAGGAGACCCACATGGACATGGGGAGAACATGGAAACTCCACCCAGGTTGAGTTTTGAACCGGGAATCCCTGGCGCTGAGAGGAGAACATGCTAAACCACTAAGCCACCGTGCCGCCCGGCGTGACGTCCTGAAAACAGAACCAGATCCGGTTCGCTCATTTCCTCCAACTGCCAGAAACGTTCCGGTTGCGTTATTAACCCGAGAGGTACGCAGAACCGGAGAACGTCTGTGAGGCGGGACGACTCGAAAAACCCGCCGTTCTGCGCGGGTTAACCCGCTGTCCCGAGCGCGGAAACGTTCTCAGTGTGGACGCTGCCTAGAATAAAAGCCTTCCTGCTGGTGTGTGTGTGTGTGTGTATATGTGTGTGTGTGTGTGTGTGTGTGTATGTATATGTGTGTGTATCATGTATGTATGTGTGTGAATATGTGTGTGTGTGTGTGTTTGTGTATATATGTGTGTATATATGTGTGTGTGTGTGTGTGTTTGTGTGTGTATGTATGTGTGTGTGTGTATATGTGTGTGTGTATTATGTATGTATGTGTGTATATATGTGTGTGTTTGTGTGTGTATGTATGTGTGTGTGTTTGTGTGTGTATATGTGTGTTTGTGTGTATGTCTGTATGTGTTAATGTGTGTGTGTGTGTGTGTGTGTGTGTGTGTGTGTGTGTGTGTGTGTGTGTGTGTGTGTGTATGTATGTATGTGTATGTGTGTATGTCTGTGTATGGCTGTGTGTATGTCTGTCTGTGTGTGTGTGTATGTATACAGTATGTGTATATGTGTGTGTGTATATATGTGTATGTGTGTTTGTGTGTGTGTTTGTATGTGTATGTCTGTATGTGTGTGTGTGTGTGTGTGTGTGTGTATGTGTGTGTTTGTATATGTGTATATGTGTGTGTGTGTGTATATGTGTATATGTGTATGTGTGTTTGTATGTGTATGTCTGTGTGTGTGTGTGTGTGTGTGTGTGTGTGTGTGTGTGTGTGTGTGTGTGTGTGTGTAACATGAGTCCTCTGGTTCTCTGGTGCCTCCCGCACTCCTGCCTGTCTGCCTCTGACATCATCTCGGAGCCAGGGCAGTTTGCGTAACACATCAGAGGATTCCAGACCGATGGTATCGCCGTTCTCCGTTCGTACCTCATTTCCTGAATCCGTTCCGTCCCAGGCGTAGGGGGCGCTGGGTGGAGGCGAGGACTACGTTCTCATTCAGGGTTCCTCGTGTGTTGTCTAGGACTGCGTCCTCGGTCGGCAGCGTCTGACCCCGGGTCGGGGGGTTTTCGCAGGCCCAACGCTCTTTGTTTTTCGGCGGGTCCGGGCCCCGCAGGTCAGCGGCAGACTCCGCCCTGTTCCTGCTTTGATAGACAGCGTTGTGGTGACTGATGTGTTCCTCGTTCCGCTCGATCACGGAGCCTGAGGAGAGAACGTTATTCTGAAGACATCACGGATTTCACATCAATAACAACCTTCAGCACAAGCCATATTTCAATAATATGAGGGCGTGGCATTATTGTGAATAAGTCACGGGAAAGCGGGGTCATTCGTCCCAACTAAACTTACACACTATAATTAATAACGCGGTTTGATTCATAAATACTTTTTTATTATTTACTTTTATTAAAAACATAATCATTAATAATCTGCTCTTCTGCGACGACCGGTTTTAACAGTGAAAGCTGATCGCTGAGTAACAGGATACCAGTTTCTCTACGACGTTTGCCTCTCAGCGCTAGGGATTCCAGGTTCGAATCCCCATCTGGGTGGAGTTTCCATGTTCTCCCCGTGTCTGCGTGGGTTTCCTCCGGGTTCTCCAGTTTCCTCCCACAGTCCAAAAACATGGATCAAGTCAATTGAATTCTCAAAATTGCCCCATATAGAGTGTGTCTGTGTGAGTGAGTGTGTGCCCAGCGATGGATTGGCGCCCTGTCCTGGGTCTATCTGCCCAGTGCCCGAGACGTTCTCCCCTGGATGGGCATGGGGAACCCCACCGCGACCCTAATAGAGGATAAAGCGGGAGATAATGAATGAATGAATGAATATAACGTAATAAGAATAAAGTATCAATAAGCGCTTATTTAATAGAATTTAATGATTTAAATACAACAATAGGAATCGATTCCCAGTTCGAATCCCCATCTGGGTGGAGTTTCCATGTTCTCCCCGTGTCCGCGTGGGTTTCCTCCGGGTTCTCCGTTTTCCTCCCACAGTCCAAAAACATGGATCAAGTCAATTGAATTCTCCAAATTGCCCCATATAGTGTGTGTCTGTGTGAGTGAGTGTGTGCCCAGCGATGGATTGGCGTCCTGTCCTGGGTGTATCTGCCCAGCGCCCGAAACCTTCTCCCCTGGATGGGCATGGGGAACCTCCCCCACCCCACCCCCCACTCCCCCACCCTAATAGAGGAAAAAAAATAAAGCGGAATATAATGGATGGATGGTCAAAATAAAGTCTAGAAAATAAACTATATTATTATAAAGATAAATAAAAAAAACATACTCTATAAAATAGAATAAAATAAATATAAAAACCAGTCTGATTTGTGTTCTTTAAACTTCTGTTATTTGTTTGTTCAGTCCTCATTATGTGTTCATCAGTAACGAGCCGTGACCTCATTTCGCTTCGTTACCTCATGTGTACAAATGAGGAAGGCAGTATATTTAAATTGTTGGGTAATAAGGAAGTAAACATCCCCAAATGGAACTGACACAGCTTCCCTAAATCAACCCCCCCACCCCCCCACCCCACCCCACTGAGTCAGGATGTGACCGGAGACGACGTGTTTGATCTTTATATAGCGCGGCCCGTCCTTCGGCACGTCCTCGTCCTCGGGTCGTACCTGTTTGTGCGACCGCCCAAAAGTAAACTGCAGCGGCAGCAAACTCCAGACTTCCTCTGCATGACACCCACAGGAAGGACTGCACCACGACGGGGGCGCCACGCGGGGGGAGGGGGCAATTCATTTAAATTGTGTGTTATCCATCCATTATCTTCCACTTTATCCTCTATTAGGGTCGCGGGGGGTTCCCCATGCCCATCCAGGGGAGAACGTTTTGGGCGCGGGGCAGATACGCCCAGGACAGGGGGACAATCTATCACTGGGCACACACTCACTCACACAGACACACTCTATATGGGGCAATTTGGAGAATTCAATTGACCTCGATCCATGTTTTTGGACTGTGGAAGGAAACCGGAGAACCCGGAGGAAACCCACGCAGACACGACGAGAACATGGAAACTCCACCCAGATTGGGATTCGAACCAGCGCTGAGAGGAGAACATGCCAACCACTAAACCACCGTGCCGCCCGCTTCATTGCACCAGTACTGTACTCCTCAAATGCACTGACCTCTTCCAGCAGATTAATTCACTCTGCCCCCCCCCCCCCCACCCCCTAATCATGTTCCCTCAGTGGTTCCAAACTCTAGGTTCAGTCTAATCCTCTGTGTGTTTGCTGGGAGAACAAATCAGATGCATTAAGATCCACCTTGTACCTTACGGTACTTAGTTCCAGTCACGGCGGGGAACCTTTAGAGGTCTTGTGGAGTCCATTAAAAAAAAACCCCGATGGGACATGACCTTCCCGTGTGATTTGGGACGGAGCCGGCTGATCGGTAATGGAAGCTTGCGCTCGCGGCAGTGACACCGAATCAAACTCTAAATATCGTCCTTCTTTTTCATTCATTCATTCATTATCTTCCGCTTTATCCTCTATTAGGGTCGCGGGGGGTTCCCCATGCCCATCCAGGGGAGAACGTCTCGGGCGCTGGGCAGATACACCCAGGACAGGGCGCCAATCTATCGCTGGGCACACACTCACTCACAGACACACAGACACACTCTATATGGGGCAATTTTTAGAGAATTCAATTGACTTGATCCATGTTTTTGGATTGTGGGAGGAAACCGGAGAACCCGGAGTAAACCCACGCGGACACGGGGAGAACATGGAAACTCGTCCCAGATGGGGATTCGAACCAGGAATCCCTAGTGCTGAGAGGAGAACGTGCTAACCACTAAGCCACTGTGCCGCCCCTTCTTTTTTTAATTTTTATTGCTATTTTTGAATGGAATTCGAAACCTTAACGAAGTTAGCGAGTATTAAACGTTTGGGGGGCTGGGCAGATAGACCCAGGACAGGACGCCAATCCATCACTGGTCACACACTCACTCACACAGACACACTCTATATGGGGCAATTTGGAGAATTCAATCCATGTTTTTGGACTGTGGGAGGAAACCGGAGATCCCGGAGGAAACCCACACGGACCTTTAGAGGTCTTGTGCAGTCCATTTAAAAAACCCGATGGAACATGACCTTCCCGTATGATTTGGGACGGAGCCGGCTTGCGCTCGCGGCAGTGACACCGAATCAAACTCTAAATATCGTCCTTCTTTTTTAAAATTTTTGTTTCTATTTTTGAATGGCATTCGAAACCTTAACGAAGTTAGCGAGTATTAAAAGCACACAGTACGGATTCAGCTGAGACTCGCTGCTTATTTTAGACACTAATTTACGAGCGAGTGCCGTTTATTTGCCCCGCAGGCGTGTCTCCAGGGTCTCCAGGGTCTCCCGCCCGTCGCGTTTGTTGGGTCTGAAGTCTTCCCCTGGCCTGCGTGCGATATAAAGAGACTCGTAGTTTTACGACATCTAACGAGTTGTTACTAAAAATGTCTCGCACCGCGTTCCTGCTTTCCATTCCAGAAGACAATTGGATTAGCCGGACCATGTGGTCTTTCGGGACACCGTGTGGTTCACGACACCGAGCTCATGACACTCATCTGCGGCGGGTCACGACCTCGGCGCCGCGGGTTACAAAACCAAACCGTCGGTCGCAAAGCTAATATTTAATATTAGTCTAAATGAGGGCGGCTTAGTGGTTTAGCATGTTCTCCTCTCAGGACTAGGGATTCCAGATTAGAATCTCAATCTGGGTGGAGTTTCCATGTTCTCCCCATGTCCGCGTGGGTTTCCTCCGGGTTCTCCGGTTTCCTCCCACAGTCCAAAAACATGGATCAAGTCAATCGAATTCTCCAAATTGCCCCATATAGAGTGTGTGTGTGAGTGAGTGTGTGCCCAGCGATAGATTGGCACCCTGTCCTGGGTCTGTCTGCCCGGCGCCCGGGACGTTCTCCCCTGGATGGGCATGGGGAACCCCACCGCGACCCTAATAGAGGATAAAGCGGGAGATAATGAATGAATGAATGAATAAATGAGGGTGGCTTAGTGGTTTAGCATGTTCTGCTCTCAGGACTAGGGACTCCAGGTTCGAATCCCCATCTGGGTGGAGTTTCCATGTTCTCCCCGTGTCCGTGTGGGTTTCCTCCGGGTTCTCCGGTTTCCTCCCACAGTCCAAAAACATGGATCAAGTCAATCGAATTCTCCAAATTGCCCCATATAGAGTGTGTGTATGAGTTAGTGTGTGCCCAGTGATAGATTGGTGCCCTGTCCTGGGTCTGTCTGCCCGGCGCCCGGGACGTTCTCCCCTGGATGGGCATGGGGAACCCCACCGCGACCCTAATAGAGGATAAAGCGGGAGATAATGAATGAATGAATGAATAAATGAGGGTGGCTTAGTGGTTTAGCATGTTCTGCTCTCAGGACTAGGGACTCCAGGTTCGAATCCCCATCTGGGTGGAGTTTCCATGTTCTCCCCGTTTCCGTGTGGGTTTCCTCTGGGTTCTCCGGTTTCCTCCCACAGTCCAAAAACATGGATCAAGTCAATCGAATTCTCCAAATTGCCCCATATAGAGTGTGTGTATGAGTTAGTGTGTGCCCAGCGATAGATTGGTGCCCTGTCCTGGGTCTATCTGCCCAGTGCCCGGGACGTTCTCCCCTGGATGGGCATGGGGAACCCCACCGCGAACCTAATAGAGGATAAAGCGGGAGATAATGAATGAATGAATAAATGAGGGTGGCTTAGTGGTTTAGCATGTTCTCCTCTCAGGACTAGGGACTCCAGGTTAGAATCCCCATCTGGGTGGAGTTTCCATGTCCTCCCCGTGTCCGCGTGGGTTTCCTCTGGGTTCACCGGTTTCCTCCCACAGTCCAAAAACATGGAACAAGGTCAATTGAATTCTCCAAATTGGCCCATATAGAGTGTGTATGTGAGTGAGTGTGTGCCCAGCGATAGATTGGCGTCCTGTCCTGGGTGTATCTGCCCTGCCTGTCCTGTCCTGGGTGTATCTCAATCCCCCGCCCCCCGCGACCCTAGTAAAGGGGATAAAGTGGAAGATAACTGTCTAAATGACCTTAAATGATCCCAGTCATTATCTTCCATTTAATCCTCTACTAGGGTCGTGGTGGGGGGGGGGGTTCCTATGCCTATCCAGGGGAGAACGTTTTGGGCGCTGGGCAGATACACCCAGGACAGGACGCCAATCCATCACTCACCCACACATACACACTCTATATGGGGCAATTTGGAGAACTCAATTGACCTTGATCCATGTTTTTGGACTGTGGGAGGAAACCGGAGAACCCGGAGGAAACCCACGCGGACACGGGGAGAACATGCAAACTCCACCCAGATTGGGATTCGAACCTAACCACTAAGCCACCGTGTCGCCCTGTGTCCCGTATTATAGTATTTTAATAATCTGATCTAATCTAATAATCTAACCTTTAATTAAAAGAAGCCGCAGCTCTCAGTGTGAAGGCAGATATTTGAATATAATTAAAGTCACGGATATTTAATTTTAATTAGTTTATTAATCGGTTCACGATTTCCCTCGTATTTAAAAAAACGGGGGTTTTATTTGGACAGACAGATCGCCCCGTTTAAGGTGATGTCACGCTCGGGTGCTGATCTGCCTGCTGTGTGTACAGGAGAGTGTGAATGTGTGTTAGACAGATGACGGGGGGCGGGGGGGGGGGGGGGCAACGCGGTCGACAGATTGTTAAGCAGGAGGGTCTTGATTAAAAGTGCTCCATGCGGTTTGTCCCCGATGGGGGTGGGGGTTGAAGGGGGGGGGGGGTGAAGGGGGTGGGGGTTGAAGGGGGGGGGGGGGGGGTGAAGGGGGTGAAGGGGGTGAAGGGGGTTGGGGTTGGAGTCGTTGGCCCTGCTCCATCCCTGCACGAGCCCTCCGTCCAAAACGAAGCGCCGACGGAGCCCCGCCTTCCGACTGAAATATCACCTCCCCAAGAAAACCAGTCATGAGGGCTGGAAACGGGAGCCCGCAAACCGGAGAACGGGTTTCGTTCAGAACACGGCACTGTGACCTCACAACGTACCAGAAGCAACGACCAATGTTCGGACAGAACGGAACCCAACGCCGTGCCACTGTTCTGCGGGTCGGTAATGGTTCTCATGTTCGTATCAAACGTTATTATTGTTTATTGGACTTTGTTAGATCCACCGTAGTGCGTTGGCATGTTCTCCCCTCAGCAACAAATTACCAATCTGGGTGGAGTTTCCATGCTCTTCCCATGTCCATGTGGGGGGTAAATAGACTTTAAGGTAAATTTAATACTCTAAATTGCCCCATATAGTGTGTGTGTGTGTGTGTGTGTGTGTGTGTGAGTTTGTGCCCAGAGATGGATTGGCACCCTGTCCTGCGCCCGAAACGTACTTGGATGGGCACACACACACACACAACTTAATCTTCTCTCACTCACACTATATGGGGCAATTTGGAGAATTCAATTTACCCTGAATCTACATTTGTGGACTGTGGGAACCCGGAGAACCCGGAGGAAACCCACATGGACACAGAGAGGACATACTCCACCCAGATTATGATTCTGAGAGGAGAACATGCTCACACGATGCCAACATGCCGCCCATTATTTAAATTTATTATTCTAATATAAATAAATAAAAGGTATTTTTTTTTATTGCACGTCTTGCGTGTTCCGTCCGTCCGTTCGTTTCGTTAATTAATCGGCGAATGCGCTCGTCCCACGTGCAGGACCGTCTCAGCTTCTCAGGCCTAAACGCGGTGCTTCGTAGAACACGAGGCATCATTAGCGTTCCATAAAATATTCAGAGTGTTGAATAGCTGGTGAGAGGAACGGAGTGGGGGGGGGGGGGGGGTGTGGGGAGATGAAATCGCTGACATTCATGCGTTCGTTTCAGTCTGCGTCGTGAACTAAAGGATCAGCGGCTGCACAGATGTTTCTGAGCGCCGCCGGCCGCACAAAGCCATCTGATTGGAGCACGGCGCTCCGGCTCGAGGTGGTCGACCGAAACGTCTTTGTGAAGAGACGCAGGAGCCCGTTCACCAGAGTTCTCCTCAAGTGCTTCCCGTATAATAGATCTGATTGGACCGAATTCCCAGCGTCATCCCTTCGTTTGTTGAAGTCTTCATATCGTTTTTTATGGTCTTTTCTTGTTGCTGCGTCTTTTGAACTCTTTTCTGTATCTCTCAGATGCGGCGTCGGCGTTTGGGGCGTGTCTGGGGCGTGTTTTGGTCGTGTTTGGGGCATGTTTTGGGGCGTTCGCCGTGTCCTTGGTTGGGTGGGAGGCCGTGCTCCCGTGTTTGTGTAGGAACATGGATCTTGGGGGCGTCCCTGATGTCCAACCCGGCGCAGCTGTAGGTCTTCCGAGCGCTGTTATGACTGTTGGGGGACGCGCCGGTCTCGTGTGCGGTGCAGAGGGACGTTAATGCATCCGCCCAACGCGGACCCCTCACTCGTTTTTGTTCTGCGCTCTCCTCTGTTTAATCTGGCCTCCTGTTTATTTCCTGAGTTCTGTGGAATGGAATGCTGCCATCGCCAATTCAGGGCTTCTGGATCTTGTCAAGCTAACAGGACGATTACACAGCGGAGCCGTTAGAAGACGGGATAAGCCTCGAGCCCTACAGCCACCGAAGGCATTCGTTCTGGGGAACACATGTCCCAAAGTGCTATCTGCTTAACCAAACACACACCATCCTCACATTTACCTGTAAACTTTCAGCAACTTTCATAACGACGTACACACACACACACACACACACACACACACACACACACACACACACACTTCGTTCGACTGTACCGTAACCTTTCCATGACCTACATCCCATCACGTATGTACATGGATGTAGATGACATCATCAGGACTGTGGTTATAGGGGAATCATACAGAGCAGGACTACAGTACATCAGGGATGAGACGATTAATCGGTCTTGCATTTAATCGTGATTAAAATCTTACAATTGATTTATCGCAAGAGCGATTTAAAATAGTCATGATGACATTCACAAGACACATAGGTTTAGGCCAAGTGGGTCAACTTGAACGAACGGAACGAAGATAAAGTTCCACTGGCAGCACACTTGTCTGTTTACTTTGTCCTCACAGAAAAAAAAAATTAGTTTACTTTTTAAAAACAATGTTGATATGGACTTTAAAGAGACACAGACTTTTTTCGATTTTCACAATATTTTTAATAATATTTATATATTGCGTTAACAATCGTAATGATTATAAAGCAATAAGGTGCGAGAGGGCGTGGCATTATTGTCA
This sequence comes from Corydoras sp. C115, assembly GCA_019802505.1. Lineage (NCBI taxonomy): Eukaryota > Metazoa > Chordata > Actinopteri > Siluriformes > Callichthyidae > Corydoras > Corydoras sp. C115. The sequence goes on from JAFMOC010000808.1 coordinate 66,762, forward strand.
ATAAATCATGAGAAAGATGTATTGGTCCCGGCGTGTAGCGGAGTAGAGTTCCACCTCTTTCCCATGATTTATTCACAATAATACACAACCTCGAGTCTCTTATTACTATAAAAAAAAACACATACATACTATAATAAAAAACAAGGTTTGATTTATAAATGCATTTATTACAAAAGAAATCGTGAATAATCAAGTGTTCTGTGACGTAATCTAGTCCGTTTTTTAAAGTGAACGCTGATCGTTGAGTAACAAGATTCCGGTTTCTCTAACAATCAATTTAATTAATACTAAATTACAGAGCGCAGATTATAAAAACAGTAACAGGTTTTGCGCTGATCTCTGTTTATATGAATCTGTATTTTATTATTTAAAATAATGTATTGTATTTCACGCATTGATACGAATGTGAAGCGCTCAGAGACGTGCGTTATTGTCAATAGTCACGGCTGGACAAACGGCTCAGCCAATCCGATTTAAGGTTGGGACGACTTGTTTCGTGATCGTGACGGTTATCGTACCGTTCAGATCTGTAATGGTCTCCTCGTCGTTTCAGTGAACGTGTGTGCGAGTTTGCGCTCTGAACCTGAACGTTATTCCACGTTTTTAATCTGAGTCAGTCGTGCAGTTGACATCAACAGTGGAATGATTGTTGGCGCCAGATGGGCAGGTCTTTTCTGTAACTGTTGATGTTCTTAGTGTTTCTTGCTGCAAGAACGTTTTAGATGTTGCTCAAAATAGTGCAATAAAGAAAAAGCATCCAGCGAGCAGGAAGGAAACGGCGTGCTGACGGCAGAGAAGGACTGAACTGCTGAGAGCTGACAGGAAGGTTACGGCGTCTCCGATAACCCGCCTGTGGAACTGCAGAGAGGAGAACGTAGGGTGCAGAACGTCGAGACGAGGACATGGAGACCGGATTCGGTATTGATATAGACGCTGAAGATGATGATGATAACAATCAGACTTCAGTGATTTCATTCATTCATTCCATTCATCATCTTCCGCTTTATCCTCTATTAGGGTCGCGGGGGGGTTCCCCATGCCCATCCAGGGGAGAACGTTTCGGGCGCTGGGCAGATACACCCAGGACAGGCCGCCAATCTATCACTGGACACACACTCACTCACACACACACACTATATGGGGCAATTTGGAGACCTGAATTGACCTTGGACTGTGGGAGGAAACCGGAGAACCCGGAGGAAACCCACGCGGACACGGGGAGAACATGGAAACTCCACCCAGATGGGGATTCGAACCGGGAATCCCTAGTGCTGAGAGGAGAACGTGCTAAACACTAAGCCACCGTGCCACCCCAGTGATTTCAGTGATGTCATAAAATGCTGATTATAATTAAAAATGTAATTTAATCACAGGGGCGGCACGGTGGCTTAGTGGTTAGCACGTTCTCCTCTCAGTGCTAGGGATTCCCGGTTCGAATCCCCATCTGGGTGGAGTTTGCATGTTCTCCCCGTGTCTGCATGGGTTTCCTCCGGGTTCTCCGGTTTCCTCCCACAGTCCAAAAACATGGAACAAGTCAATTGAGTTCTCCAAATTGCCCCATATAGAGTGTGTGTGTGTGAGTGAGTGTGCGCCCAGCGATGGATTGGCACCCTGTCCTAGGTGTATCTGCCCAGCGCCCGAAACGTTCTCCCCTGGATGGGCATGGGGAACCCCCCCATGACCCTAATAGAGGATAAAGCGGAAGATAATGAATGAATGAATATTATTTATATTATATATTATATATATATAAAATTAGCACCCTATCCTGGGTGTATCTTCCCAGCACCCGAAACGTTCTCCCCTGGATGGGTATGGGGAACCCCCCCTGCGAGGGGTTCCTATCTTAGGATTAAGCGCAACATGATGGATGGATGGATGGATGGATGGATGGAAGAAACCATAAGAGCTTGGTGATGATGGGGGGGGGGGTCTGTGGAGAACCACCACACCGGTCAAAATAACATGGGTTGGGATGGAGGGGGGGGGGTGTTTGGGAGGGGGGGTGTATTTAATGTTCCTCTGTTACTGTACTGATTTCTGAACCTCCTCGCTGATGAGTCCTGCACCTTGCGGTTGCACATTATTCATCCCTGTGCTTGTCTTGTTCTCGTGACGTGCTGTAATTACCCGGGGTGAGTCTCGCTGAGGTCTGGCAACCCGTAACCGAAATGTAAGTGTAGTTCAGGTTACAGGCTTTGATGTTGCCCCCGCTCGTGCTCGGTACGCCTGAGATCATCGGAGGGCGCGGGACGAGTCTGTTGTTTAAAGTATTCAGTCAAATCCTTTCCCTTCAGAGCGGCGTGTCCCAACCGTCGCCGTCATCCAGCTGGGGTTCTGATACGGCGGCAGGTAGACCGGCGGGGGGGGGAGGTGGGGGCTGGACACTCGGCTTAACCTCAGCGTACAATTCTGTTTGCTCAGCTGTACGTGTGTGTGTGCGTGTGTGTGTGTGTGCGTGTGTGTGTTTGTGTTTTGTACGAGGCCGTTAACTGGTGGGGAGTGAGCGTAACCTGAATCAGGCCCCTCCCCCTGCGAGCGGTTCCCCACGCCCGGCTCGGCTGTGAAGTGGGCTGGAAGCAACACACGGGGCCTGTTTGGTTTAGCGTGTTTGCGCAGCGTACGTGCAACAACACGCTGACTGATGCTTATCTCTCCGTCTCCCGGCGCTGTGGTTCTGTATTTCATGTTTAAAGGCCTGTAACTGTCACGGAACGAGAACGTGGAGGCCGCATCGCGCTGAGCTCGCGTCTCCGTAAACCTGCTGCCATATCCATTCACTTTGTACTTCTACTGTTACATCCATCCATCCACTGTCTTCAGCTTTGTACTCCACCGGGGGGGAGGGGATGGGGGGGGGGGGTCAGTGGACGATGGTGACGGGATAAGGTTTGAAGGCTTTGCAGACTTAAGGTTTGAACCTTCAGCCTTAGATACACCACAACGACCCCGGTGGCACATGACGTAGTGGTTACCACGTTCGCAGTAGGGTGTAGTTTGGGTGTGGTTTGGGTGTAGTTTGAGTGCAGATCAGGTGAAGTAGGGTGCACTTTGGTTGCCGTGGGGTGTAGTTTGGGTGCTGTGGGGTGCACTTTGGGTGCAGTTCAGGTGCAGTGGGGTGTAGTTTGAGTGCAGATCAGGTGCAGTAGGGTGCACTTTGGTTGCCGTGGGGTGTAGTTTGGGTGCTGTGGGGTGCACTTTGGGTGCAGTTCAGGTGCAGTGGGGTGTAGTTTGGGTGCACTTTGGGTGCAGTGGGTGCACTTTGCGTGCAGTGGGGTGTAGTTTGGGTGCAGTGGGTGCACTTTGCGTGCAGTGGGGTGTAGTTTGGGTGCAGTGGGGTGTAGTTTGAGTGCAGTGGGGTGCACTCTGGGTGAAGAGGGGTGTAGTTTGGGTGCAGTGGTGTGTAGGTTGGGTGCAATGGGGTGTAGTTTGGGTGCAGTTCAGGTGCAGTGGGGTGTAGTTTGGGTGCAGTTCAGGTGCAGTGGGGTGTGGTTTGGGTGCAGTTCAGGTGCAGTGAGGTGTAGTTTGGGTGCAGTTTGTTGCAGTAGGGTGTAGTTTGGGTGGAGTTTGTTGCAGTAGGGTGTAGTTTTGGTGCTGTTCGGTGCAGTGGGGTGTAGTTTGGGTACAGTTTGGTACAGTGGGGAGTAGTTTGGGTGCAGTTCGGTGCAGTGGGGTGAAGTTTGGTACAGTGGGGTGTAGTTTGAGTGAAGTTTGATACAGTGGGGTGTAGTTTGGGTGCAGTTTAGGTGCAGTAGGGTGTAGTTTGGGTGCAGTTTGGTACAGTGGGGTGTAGTTTGGGTGCAGTTTAGGTGCAGTAGGGTGTAGTTTGGGTGCAGTTTGGTACAGTGGGGTGTAGTTTGGGTGCAGTTTAGGTGCAGTAGGGTGTAGTTCGGTGCAGTTTGTATGAGGTAGCCCCGGTCATGGTGACCTCGCTCCACGTACCCGGGCAGAGCTCCAACCCTGGATAAGGCCGAGACGTTCCGAGGGCGAGGGCGAGGCCGGCCCGCGCTGCTCTAATAAAAGATGGAGAAGCGAAGCGCTCGGCCCTCGGCTCGTGACTTTCATCCCCCCGTCCCCCGCTCGCCGTTTCATTTCCTTGTGTTCTGAAGATTGAGATCGGATCTCTCGCCCCGGGGTGTGTTTGTGTCTCAGGGTCTGTGTGCTCTGCGAGGTGAGACCGGAGGGAGGGAGCAGGAACAGCGGGAGTCGCGTTCCGGAGGGGGCTGTACTGCCGCGGAGGTTTGCTGTTATTTAACGGTGATGTTTGTTTTTGTTGTGCGGTATCAGTTACACAACGCACACTGATGTAACTGCACACAGCACTGTAAACACCTTAATGCACAGTGTGTGTGTGTGTGGGTGTGTGTGTGTGTGTGTGTGTGTGTGTGTGTGTTTACCTCTCTGTGTTTGTTATGGTCTGAATAGCGATCGGGTCATCGGGCCGTTTTGGTGGGAACCGCTTTGTGATGAATGTAACGAGTCGTTGTGTATATTCATTAGTGCTAAAGACGTAAACACAAAAACATGCAGCCAATCCGGTCGCATCGTGAGCTCAGCGTACATGAGACAGAAACGAAATAATGACCCCGTTTACCCCGTTCTATTAAAATTACATTTTAAAAGAATATAAAATATAAAATACGATATTAATATTCATTCATTTATTCATTCATTATCTTCCGCTTTATCCTCTATTAGGGTCGCGGTGGGGTTCCCCATGCCCATCCAGGGGAGAACGTCTCGGGCGCTAGGCAGATAGACCCAGGACAGGGCGCCAATCCATCGCTGATGATATTTGTATGTAATATGTAAAATATAATACACAATATACAACTATAAACAACTATCCAGCCATCTATCCATTATCTTCCGCTTTATTCTATATTAGAGTCGCGGGGGGGGGTAAAAAAGACAGGGTTTGACTCATAAATGCGTTTATTAAAAACAAAATCTAACCTAATCTGTTCTAGTCTGGTTCTTAAAATGAATGCCGATCGCTGAGTAACAGGATGTCAGGTTTCTCCAAGAATTCTAAAAATGCCATCTAGTGGCATTTATTTCTATATTTTTTCATTAATTTGTTTTATTTTATTGCTTATTATTGATCTATGTTCTATGATATTAAAATAATGTTTTGTATATCACTCACGCGCTCAGAGGTGTGCGTTATTGTCAGCAATGTCACGTCTGGACGAACGTCTCAGCCAATCAGGTTTAAGAACCCGAGGTACCCGTTTTATAATTATATATATAAAAAAAGAAGAAGCAGGTTTTGAGGGTTTCACCTGCTGTTTATTAAAGTTCCATCCATCAGCAGACCTGTGTGGCTGAAGCCGGGGTGTGGGGGGTGGGGGGGGGTGTCAGCGGTGATGAACTGGTGTTTCATTCCTCGTCTTCAGTCCGTCTGTGACACTCCCAGCTATTATTTATCATTCAGGCAGATATTGAGTAAGGAACCTGGAGGGAGGCGTCGGCCGGCTCCAGATGCTCGCGCTCGGTTCAGAGGTCCGGTCTGCGATTCCACAATTCAGCTGGAATTCATTTGCTGCCAAGAGAAGCATGTTAGTAAGATGAAAGGAACTCGGGAACTCAGCCATGCATTTTTACATTCTCTAAAGTCTGAGACGGACGTTTAAAATCTAAAAGGATGGCTGAGGATGCGTGAACACAGGGTGGGTCACTTCAGTGGACCTGGGATTTGAACCCACAACCTTCAGGTTGATAGCCCAACACCCAAACCACTGGACTACCACACCCTGGAGTTTTAATTACTGAGCTCTAATGAGCTGCATACAGACATTAACTGTAAATCGTTTGTTATGTGGAGGTTTTGTATCTTGCAGAACCTGCACTGTGCCGACTGTAAAGTCACGTGTAGGAAGAGCTAGTTGTTTTTTAAAGACGGCTCTCAGGAACCTTATCTGCTTCAGCTGTCCTATATTTAGTCTTATATTCTATCACATCACGTCGTGGCATCATACATTCTAAATACAGTTCCCCACAAAAGTTAGGCCACGCCCACTTCTTGCTCCATCCTCCATTTCCTCCACTTATCATATAGATGGAGTTTGTAGTTTTATAATTACAGACTGTAGTCCATCTGTGTTCTTTGTTGTTGGTTCTCTGTTCTCCATTGGTCAGGTGTAATTTGGGTGGTGGATTGTTTATGGTCAGTTCTGCAGTGACACTGATGTGGTGAGGGGGGGGGGGGGGGGGTTAGTGCAGCAGTGCTGCTGGAGTTTAATTTCTCCACCTCAGTGACACTGCTGGGATAGGAATAATGCCCCCACCCAATAACCCCTGCTCTGTGGGGGTACTATTGGGGTTCTGACCATTAGAACAGAGAACACAGTGTGTACTGTGGAACACACACACAGATGGACTACAGAGTGGAATTGTAGAACTACAAAGTCCATCTTTATAGTTGATTTAATATACAGTACCAAACATTAGGCCACGCCCTTTTTGCTCCTTTCTCTATGTCCTCCACTTATCATATAGATGGACTTTGTAGTTCTACAATTATAGACTGTAGTCCATCTGTGTTCTTTGTTGTTGGTTCTCTGTTCTCTATTGGTCAGGTGTAATTTGGGTGGTGGATTGTTGATGGTCAGTTCTGCAGTGACACTGATGTGGTGGTTAGTGCAGCAGTGCTGCTGGAGTTTCATTTCTCCACCTCAGTGACACTGCTGGGATAGGAATAATGCCCCCACCCAATAACCCCTGCTCTGTGGTGGTACCATTGGGGTTCTGACCATTAGAACAGAGAACACGTAACACAAACAGGTGGACAATAGAGTGGAATTGTAGAACTACAAAGTCCATTGTTATGGTTAGTGGAACTGAACATGGAGCAGAAAGGGGGCACATACGATATTGGTGCCTATCCCGGCAGCAATGTGGGAAAAAATGCACAGCAAAAAGAATGTAATGGAACCAAAGCGCAGCGTCTTCGGCCCCGGACATGTTTTTCTTTCCGAGTCAGGCGGTGAATCCATCCGCCTCGCTTTGGAATAATTTGCTAATGGACGTGTTGTGATGGCGGAGCTGTGAGAGCGGTGCGAGGACAGCGATCGAAGCGGAGGTCAGCGGCAGGCTTGAGAAAACACAGGATGTGCAGCGGGATTCGTTTTTCCGCTTCCTGCTGGACAGTGAGACTGAATGAAGGAAAGGGAAGAGGGGTGAGGGGGGGGGTGTCCTTGATTCCCTGCTTTGGTGGCGGAGGTGGTCGTGTGTGTGTGTGTGTGTGTGTGTGTGTGTGTGTGTGTGTTGATGGAGTTGGAGTCTGCAGGATCCAGTGTCAGCGCAGTGGGTGAGGGAGAGAACGAGGCTGGACGGAAGTGGACGCTTGGCGGCGAGCCAGGCAGCTCCTCTCCATCATCTCCAGCCTCCGCCTTCCTCTGGTTTTACAAAACGCTTTTCCGTCTCCGAGCCCCCCCCCCGCCCCCCCGCCAGCGCCGACGTTCTCCTGTATCTGTGTTTCAGATCGTACGGATAAATATTTGGACGTTACGGCGTTTCCGTTTACAGGGACTTTCTCTCCGCACCTTAAATAACCCAGGAAGTCCGATCTCGAGCTGGACGTTTATTAAACACGTATTTAGTATTCAAATGTCCACCGCTGTCTGCAGTTCGCCGGAATGTAAACTTGGCTCATCCAAAAAAACACTGCATTGTGTCCTCCGAATGGAACACGGTTCTCTGATACTGAAGAAATGGACGACACGGTGACTCCAGTTTCCTCCCACAGTCCAAAAACATGGACCAAGGTCAATTGAATTCTCCAAATTGCCCCATATAGAGTGTGTGTGTGTGAGTGAGTGTATCTGCCCAGTGCCCGAAACCCCTGGAAGGGCATGTGGAACCCCCCCCCCCCCCACGACCCTAATAGAGGATAATGGATGGATGGACGATTTCAGATATTTTCCTGCCCCCCTCTTTTTTGTCCTCTAACAAATATATATGTCCATCCATCCATCATCTTCTGCTTTATCCTCTATCCTCCTACTAGGGTCATGGGGGGGGGTTCCCCATGCCCATCCAGGGGAGAACATACACCCAGGACAGGGCACCAATCTATCACTGGACACACACTCACTCACACAGACACACTCCATATGGGACAATTTGGAGAACTCAGTTGACCTTGATCCATGTTTTTGGACTGTGGGAGGAAACCGGAGAACCTGGAGGAAACCCACGCGGACATGGGGAGAACATGGAAACTCCACCCAGATTGGGATTCGAACCGGGAATCCCTAGCGCTGAGAGGAGAACATGCTAAACCAGAAAGCAGACTTGTTGCTGATGTGTCCGGCAGATAAACCTGAAGTCGTAAAACTGTGAGGACGTTTGTCTCGCTGTTTTCATCGCAGAGCGTCTGAAATACTGCAGATGAACATTAATGACTAAACGGAAAGTCACAGCCGAGGCAGGTGTGTGTGTGTGTGTGTGTGTGTGTGTGTGTGTGTGTGTGTGTGTGTGTGTGTGTGTGTACATCCGCGTGTGTATTTCTGTGTGTTTACTCTTAGCGTACGTACCTCATCAGCTGGATCTGAAACAGGAAACACTGCAGGGGAGGAACACCTGTCCCCAGACAAGACACGCACACGCAGACGCAGACGCACTTCGCACACGCCCGCCTGCCAACTTCATCTAGGTTTAGTTTATCAGTCTGATCTGTGTACCAACCCAAACACACACTTTACGTTTTACTGCTCCGCTGAAATCGCGTTCACGTCACCAGAAAGCAAACAGTCCCAACGTCCCCGGAGCGAGACAAACGCTGGGACAACCCGATTTCAACCCCAAAATAACCTTTCACAATCAGCATGCTCTCACATTCACGTGAACAGTGTCACACACAGGTTTGGAGAACCCTGAGGAACGTCCATGCTGTCCCTCGTTGTTCTACGGTAAACACGTGCCGCACAGTTTGAGGACGAGACGATTACTGATTTTGACGGCAATATTACTGTGTGAGAAATAATTACGATGATACGATTATTATGCAGTAATTTATTATATATATATTTTTAAAAAGGGCCAGAAATCACAGAAATAACACACAGTTTCTCATGTTTATTATTAAGTTCATTTAAAAACAGAATTAAATAAATCAGGCAGCACGGTGGCTTAGTGGTTGGCATGTTCTCCTCTCAGCGCTACGGATTCCAGGTTCGAATCCCAATCTGGGTGGAGTTTCCATGATCTCCCCATGTCCGGATCAAGTCAATTGAATTCTCCAAATTGCCCCATATAGAGTGTGTCTGTGTGAGTGAGTGTGTGATAGATTGGCGTCCTGTCCTGGGTGTATCTGCCCAGCGCCCGAAACATTCTCCCCTGGATGGGCATGGGAACCCCGCGACCCTGAGGATAAAGCGGAGTATAATGGATGGATGGGTGGAATTAAATAAATGGAAAAAAACAACCCAGAGCTTTAGCTGAATACGAAAACGAAAACAAAAAATATTTTTATAACACGATTATAACAATTATTTTGTAAAAATCCGTGTCTGTGACAGACTAGTTTTAAAATTCCCGTCTACAAAACCTATAATAGGTATTTTTCTTATGAAAGCTGCCATGACGATTTTGAGGCGCTCTTATGATTAATTAATCGTCGCATTTTAAATCGTGACTAATTGCAAAAACGATTAATCGTCTCATCCGCAGCACGGTTACTGTTTAATTATGAGCTGGAGTCGTGTGTCGGTCTGTAGTCCTCATTACGCTGAGATCATCTGGTTTGTGGATCATTCTCAGCACTGCCGTGACATTGATGTGTGGGTGGTGGTGGTATGTGTTTATGTGTGTGTGTGTGTGTGTGTGTGTGTGTGTGCTGTGCTAGTATAATGGAATCACACAGCTTAGTGACACTGCTGACCCGAGAACAAACCACCAACCACAAACCGAAGATGTTCAACCACCAGCATGTTGTATGAAGGATAACAGGATGACGAACACAAAAACTCACAATAAAGCAATAACACACCAGAGGGCGGCGTTATCGTCAAAAAATCATGGGAATTTTTGTGTTTTTGTGCACGATGTGACCCGAAACAGACTATAAAAAAAAAACAAGGTCTAATTCATAATGTGTTTATCGAAAAATTAAAATAATAATAATCTAACGTCCATTTTTTATTTAATATGAACACTGATCGCTGAGTAACAGGATACCGGTATCTCTAACAATCAAAAACCTGCCATCTAGTGGCCAAATTCTATAACACAACAAATAATATTAATCTGTATTTAATGAGGCGGCATGCTGGCTTAGTGGTTGGCACGTTCGCCTCTCAGCGCTAGGGATTCCCGTTCGATTCCCCATCTGGGTGGAGTTTCCATGTTCTCCCCGTGTCTGTGTGGGTTTCCTCCGGGTTCTCCGGTTTCCTCCCACAGTCCAAAAACATGGATCAAGTCAATTGAATTCTCAAAATTTCCCCATATAGAGTGTGTCTGTGTGAGTGAGTGTGTGCCCAGCGATGGATTGGCGCCCTGTCCTGGGTCTATCTGTCTAGCGCCTGAGACGTTCTCCCCTGGATGGGCATGGGGAACCCCACCGCGACCCTAATAGAGGATAAAGCGGGAGATAATGAATGAATGTGTGATTGATACAATACATTCATTTAAATCATTAAATACAATCACACATTGATACGAATGTAAAGTGCTCAGAGGGGTGTGTTATTGTCGATGATGTCACGGCTGGACAAACGGCTCAGCCAATCAGATTTAAGGACCGGGACAAACCGTTTTTTAATTCACATTAACCACCACCATGTTAGTGTCATGACACTCAAACATCTGATTTGTGGTGGTGCTCAAAGTGAAGAGGTCAAAATAAAGTATGTAGAGAAACAGATGGACTACAGTTTGTAGCAGTAGAACTACAAAGTCCATCTGTACGGTCGCTGAGGCTGCGGTTGGGCCGGTGTCTCACGTTGTGGATCCTGTAAACTCTTCGGTGGTTTATGATGCGTATGCAGGTTGAGGTATTTTGGTTGTAATATAATATCGTCGCTCTGATGATCCTCAGGCCTGGAAGAAGCGCTGGTTCATCCTGCGCAGTGGGCGTATGAGTGGAGACCCAGATGTTCTCGAGTACTACAAGAACGACCACGCCAAGAAGCCCATCCGCATCATAGACCTGCACTGCTGCGAGCAGGTCGACGCCGGGCTCACGTTCAAGCGCAAAGAGTTCCAGGACAGCTTCGTCTTCGACATCAAGACCGCCGAACGGACCTTCTACCTGGTGGCAGAGACGGAAGAAGAGATGAAACGCTGGGTCCAATCCATCTGCCAGCTGTGCGGGTTCAACCAGTCTGAAGACAACCACGGTGAGTGGACGGGACGGTCGGGAACCCGCAGGAAGACGATGGCGTGTTTATATCAGAGGTTCTAAAGATGCAGCACAGCTTTAAAATAATAAGCATTTAATAATTTATTGGGCGGCACGGTGGCTTAGTGGTTTAGCATGTTCTCCTCTCAGTACTAGGGATTCCCGGTTCAAATCCCCATCTGGGTGGAGGTTCCATGTTCTCTCCGTGTCCGTGTGGGTTTCCTCCGGGTTCTCCGGATTCCTCCCACAGTCCAAAAACATGGATCAAGTCAATTGAGTTCTCCAAATTGCCCCATATAGAGTGTGTGTGTGTGTGAGTGAGTGTGTGCCCAGCGATAGATTGCCCCCCTGTCCTGGGTGTATCTGCCCAGCTCCCGAGACGTTCTCCCCTGGATGGGCATGGGGAACCCCCCCGCGACACTAATAGAGGATAAAGCGGAAGATAATGTATGAATGAATGATTATTTATTAATATTTTTGTTAGATTTTTAATATTTTTATTTATTAATATATTTTAAATAATTATGACTTCATTTTGATCTTTAGTAGTAACGTTTCAGGTTCAAATTTTCTCGTTTTTTTTTTTTTGTTTTGGTAATGCTTAGTGGCACCGCACCACGCCCTCACCGGCCACTTTATTAGGTACCTCATTGTTCTGCAAACCTCAGGAGGTCAAGATCACTGCATTACAGTAAACAACATGAGGATTAAATTACAGACGCAAGTTTATTTAAACGTATTTAAAAAGAACTAATAAGGGAATAAGGGAGGGTGTGCGTTATTGTGAATGTCCCGTGATTTATTAATAATAATTCACAACCTTGAGCATCGTATTTACTAAAAAGCTTACAATACACTATAAACGAGGTAGATTCAGAAACGTATTTATTAAAAGCAAAATCGTTAATAATCTGGTCTTCCGTGACGTAATCTAGTGCGGTTTATCAGATTTAGTGCTCGCTGTATTATACTGTATTTTATGATTTAAATTAATGTATTGTATATCACGCATTGATACGATTGTGAAGCACTCAGAGGTGTGTGTGTTATTGTTAATGATGTCACGGCTGGACGAACGGCTCAGCCAATCAGATTTAAGGAGCCGAACTATCCGTTTTACAATAAGGATTTGTCCAGATCCGTCCTCTGATGGACGTGAAATAGAGCTTTTTGGAATCAACACCCAGACAGGCGTGTGAACAGCACCGCCACCCCCTCTGAAGCCGGGTGGTGGATCTGCGAGTTCACAAGCACGGACTCGCGGACCTCGCGATGTGTAAGAATCCGCAGACTGTATTCCGAGGGAACGGCTCAGATCCCTTGCCATGTGTTCTGTAAACATTAGAGGAGTGGACTTCCAGCTGCGATGTGTTCAAAGGCCGGCTGCACAATGTGCCTGATGAAGGGGTGCCAACATTTTTGTGAGGGATGAAAGAAAAATATTTATTCGATTCTAGAACTTTGGGTTTAGAACTCGTGGGGGAAAGATGCTCGTTTGGTCATATTCGAAAACGATGGGACAGAATGTCATGTGCTTGTTCCGGAGAGGGCGCAGAGGGCAGTGTTTATCGAATGTAGTCCAGGGAGGGTACAGTGGTAAACCGAAGACGGGGGGCGCCGGCGCCCAAGACACAGGGATTGCCGACTGATGAGCTCCTGAAGATCAGATGGTTGAAGAAGCTCACACGGACTCGGATAGAACGGTGACATCACAGTGCATCACGGTTTGTCCTCTATGAAGCTGTAAAGTCAGGGTTCCCATGCTGTCCCTGAGGGGTGTGGCCTGTTTCAGGAGGCTAACGCTCTGACGACGAAGCAAAAATTGTTCCTGATGGTTTGAGAAGAACAACAACCAGTTTGAAATGAGGTGTTGCTAATGGAGGCATGGTCAGATCTTCATCATGGTTCTGCGACATGGTTCTATTGGACCGGCGGTCCTGCAGGACGTCCTCAATGGATTTATATAGTGTTTCAATTGTTAAATACGGGTCACGTGATCACCACACTATCTGTACATGGCTGTCCTACACTGTTGATGCTCAAGGAGGATGAGTCCCCCACTGAGCCCCGGTCCTCATAAGGTTTCTTCCTGAAGATAACCACATGGAACAGGGAGTTTTGTCTTGCCACTGTCGCGTCGTCTTGCTTTTTGGAGGTTTAAAGGTTTATAAAATTGTGAAGCTGCCTTGTGACAAGGTGCTATTGTAAAAACACGCTCTATAAATAATTGACTTGAACTTGAACTCATGTTGAGGGAGTGGTAGCTCAGTGGTCAGGGTGTTGGGCTTCATTCAGAAGGTTGGGGGTTCAAATCCCATGACCGTTGAAGTTCCCAAGTCTGCCCATGTGGGTCCATTGCAACCCTCATTGCAACCCTCATTGCAACCCTCCGGGGATGCTGTATGATCAACCCTGTGTTCTGAATCCCAATCAAGTTGGTATGCTGTAAATCGCTTTGGATAAAATCTAAATTAATAAATAAATTTCATTTAAACTCTTCAGATCGCAATCCAGTCCAACATCTGGGGCTCTGCTGGACAAACATGTCCAATCCACCAAAGCTCCACCTCCAACTTATCAGAGTTAAAGGATCTGCTGGTAACATCTTGGTGCCTGATGCCACAGCACACCTTCCGGGTCTAGAGGACTTTATGGACGGCACATTCATTCATTCATGCATTATCTTCCGCTTCATCCTATATTAGGGTCGCGAGGGGGGTTCCCCATGCCCATCCAGGGGAGAACGTTTTGGACGCTGGGCAGATACACCCAGTACAGGGTGCCAATGTAATTTGGAGAACTCAATTGACTTGATCCATGTTTTTGGACTGTGGGAGGAAACCTGAGAACCCGGAGGAAACCCACGTGTACACGGGGAGAACATGGAGACTCCACCCAAATTGGGATTCGAACCGGGAACCCCTAGTGCCGAGAGGCGAACGTGCTAAACCACTAAGCCAACGTGTGCCGCCTGGACGGCACATTCCTTTCTCATATTAATATTAAATTCCTCATTAAAGGCGTGTAGCTACAGCATGAGCGTGACATCATCACATCCGCAGAGTTCTCCGTCAGCCTGGCGTGATGTTTATCCGCGGCTCTGCTCGGCTCGATCGAGCTTTAGTCATAACTAATCATTTTCCTTCCTGTGCTCGTACGTAAATATACATTTCTTTGTTTTCTCCTGCGCGCCGCTCATTCTCTCTTTTCCTGATGATCACATGTTCGCTCCAGATGAAAAGCTTAATTGTCAGAGCTTTCAGGAGAACGAGGCTGGTCCCGCTCCTCGTGCCCGAGGACGCCGCCATGTGTCCCGTCTCCGGGACTCAGGACGCGATCGGCCGTTATTAGATAAAGCGACCCTTGAGTTTCGGGCTGATTCTCCTGTTTACGTCTAATTCAAAAGGAGTCGGGATATAAAAATAGTAAGGAATTTGCAGAGGGGGTAATTCCTCCTCCAGGGGCCGGGGCTAATGTTCTCCTAGAATTGATAAAAAGCCAGATAGAACACACTGAAAGGCAACATGATAGGATTATTCGTAGCTCTTCCTCCCCCCCCCCTTCCCCCCCGATGCCTCTCATCGGTGTTATTTGAGAAAGTTGGGCAGGAGCGACCCGGCCAAATGGATGCTGCGTCTGAAAGCTATCGATCTTTCTCTCCCTCTCTTTGTTTGGTTAAAGAAAAGGACTGATCGCTGTCCATCACACCCAGTGTAATAGCAGAGAGTGTATGGCGGGGGGGGTGGGGGGTCGGAGTGGGGCGGGGGAGGGGGTCTAATGTTGCCTCGGGGAGGATTCAGATGATTTTTTTGTGTTCGATATGTAAAAAGCACGTTTGGCTATGAATATCATCCATCCATCATCTTCCGCTTTATCCTCTATTAGGGTCGGGGGGGGGGGGTTCCCCATGCCCATCCAGGGGAGAACGTTTCGGGCACTGGGCAGATACACCCAGGACAGGATGCCAATCTATCACTGAACACACACTCACACACACACACACACTCTATATGGGGCAATTTGGAGACCTGAATTGACCTTGAATCCATGTTTTTGGACTGTGGGAGGAAACCGGAGAACCCGGAGGAAACCCATGTAACATCTTTGATTCGAACCTTGTATACTTCCATCCATCCATTATCTTACGCTTTATCTTCTACTAGGGTCGCGGGGTGGGGGGTGGGGGGTGTTCCCCATGCCCATCCAGGGGAGAACGTGTTTCGGGCGCTGGGCAGATACACCCAGGACAGGGCGCCAATCTATCCCTGGACACACACTCACTCACACAGACACACTCTATATGGGGCAATTTGGAGAACTCAATTGACCTTGATCCGTGTTTTTGGTCTGTGGGAGGAAACCGGAGAACCCGGAGGAAATCCATGTGGACACGGGGAGGACATGGAAACTCCACCCAGATTGGGATTCGAACCGGGAATCCCTAGCGCGGAGAGGAGAACATGCTAAAGCACTAAGCCACGGTGCCGCATGAATATAATAATTGTTTTATGAAATTGTTTTTAACACTGTGAGTGTGAAACGCAGCGCGAGGCCTGCGGGGGGCGTCAGTGTGGATGTCGTGTGGAGTTGATTGTGTAAACGGCGTGAGGACGCCTGAGCGACGCGTTCCGTTGGGATGTCATTTTTATGGAAATTCGGTGGCTTCAGGCAAAGTGTGCATCGGCTTTATCCATCACCACGCGGCTGCTCCGTCCGTCTGCGCAGCTCCGTCCGTCTGCGCAGTTCCATCCGTCTGCGCAGCTCCGTCCGTCTGCGCAACTCCGTCCGTCTGCGCAGCTCTGTCCGTCTGCGGCTACTCTGTCCGTCTGCGCAGCTCCGTCCGTCTGCGCAACTCCGTCTGTCTGCGCAACTCCGTCCGTCTGCGCAGCTCCGTCCGTCTGCGGCTGCTCCGTCCGTCTGCGCAGCTCCGTCCGTCTGCGCAACTCCGTCAGTCTGCGGCAGCTCCGTCCGTCTGCGGCTGCTCCGTCCGTCTGCGCAGCTCCGTCCGTCTGCGCAGCTCTGTCCGTCTGCGGCTACTCCGTCCGTCTGCGCAGCTCCGTCCGTCTGCGCAGCTCCGTCAACGTGGATTCATCATGTTACAACAAAAGATTAACAATGGAAGTGAGAAACTCCGCCTTATCCAATCAAACCTTATCCGTCTGTGCAGCTCTGTCCGTCTGCGCAGCTCTTTCCATCTGCGCAGCTCCGTCCGTCTGCGGCTGCTCCGTCCGTCTGCGCAGCTCCGTCCGTCTAAAAAGCACCAACCACCGCAATTAACCGCCGCATTAACTGCCACACCAACCGCTGCATTAAACGGCGCACCAACTTCCATACCATCCGCCGCATTAACCTCAGCACCAAACGTCGCATTTACCGCCGCACCAACCACCGCAATTAACCGCCGCATTAACTGCCACACCAACCGCTGCATTAACCGCCACACCAACCTCCGCATTAAACGCCGCATTAAACGCCACATCAACTGCCATACTATCCTCCGCATTAACCGACACAACATCCGCCGCATTAACCATCGCATTACCGGCAAACCAACCCCCGCACCTACTGCCACATTAACAGCCGCACCAACCACCGCATCAAACGCCGACGTCACTTCCACATTAACCGCCACACCAACCACCGCATTAACCGCCGCACCAACCGCCGCATTAACTGCCGCACCAACCACCGCATTAAACGCCACACCAACTGCCATACCATCCGCCGCATTAACCTCAGCACCAACCGCCGCACCAACCACCGCAATTAACTGCCGCATTAACTGCCACACCAACCACCGCATTAAACGCCACACCAACTGCCATACCATCCGCCGCATTAACCGACACAACACCCGCCACATTAACCACCAGACCAACTGCCACACCAACCTCAAATATGTAGGACCTCGTAAGCCAGAATCTGAGTGTATCTGTAAATACATTGCACCCCTCATGTGATGTGACCTCGGGTTACGCCGATTTGCATAACTACTTTGCGAATAGTAGCGCTGCCACTTGATTTGAATGGTTGTAATAAGTCTCTATTCAAATGTCAATTTATTAATTCACTCTTCCAGCCCACGGCGAGAGCTGAGGCTTGACGTAGACGGTTCTGAGTGAGAACATGATCTGGTTCATGTGTGGGTGAATCATTCCGACGGTCCGGCCGAGGCCTCAGGAGCCAGGTGTTCTCTATGCTTTAAGCTTCACAGGTGCAGCTGGATTGGATTTCACCTTTAACGGCTTTCAGCTCCGCATTGTCTGAAGTTGACCAGGTCGAATCCACATCTGCTATATTAATAACATTACTGCTTTAGGTAACATGGACCATAGACTCTGAGTGTGTGTGTGTGTGTGTGTGTGTGTGTGTGTGTGTGTGTGTGCATATACCATATATGTAGCTCTACACTTGCAGACTGCAGTCCATGGTTAAGATGATTAGAACCCTAACAGGACCACACCTCATGGAGGTTCTAGACTATTGCCCTGGGGAGAGGGCAGACTGGGGCCGCCGGGTTTGATAATGGGGTTAGTTAATACAGTACCTTCCGGTGTGTTGTGGACAATAAGGGGCAAAAAATATCAAAGGGGCCAAGGAGGTAATATCTCCTCTCATTAATTTATATTCCTATGCTATGGATTAAGGTCGTGGGGGGGCATCCAGGACAGGGCCCCTGTCCATCGCTGGACACACACTATGCAGGGGCAATTTAGAGCAAGCAATTTACCTTGAATCCATGTTATTAATAGTGTGTGGTTTGTGTGTCTTTCGGTCATGGTGTGCACACATGCGGAATGAAACACAGCCAGTTGTGCACGTTCTCAAAATGGCTGGATGTGCCGACGATTCCAAAAGATAACGAAGAAATGACGTTAATGGAACATTAATACAACGTAAGGGACAGAATCTGTTATCTACCTTGTTGTAACAGAATCCATCCATCCATCATCTTCCACTTTTTCCTCTATTGGGGTGGCGGGGGGGGGGGGAGAACGTTTTGGGTGCTGGACAGGACACCAATCTATCACTGGACACACACTCACTCACACACACACTCTATATGGGGCAATTTGGAGAATTCAATTGACCTTGATGCATGTTTTTGGACCGTGGGAGGAAAACGGAGAACCCGGAGGAAACCCACATGGACACAGGAGAACATGGAAACTCCACCCAGATTGGGATTCGAACCGGGAATCCCTAGCGCTGAGAGGAGAACATGCCAACCACTAAGCCACCGTATCAGAATCCTGTTTAATGTCTAAATGGATTGTGTGTGCGTAACGTGGTGGCGCTCGTGTTGGGTTTATTACTAAGTGATGTAACTTCAAGTAAAAATAAATAAAACCATCATTGATCTTCTTATACCAACACACACACACACACACACACACACACACACACACACACCCGTGCATAAATATCCCCGCCCCCCCGGTGCAGTTGTGCGTTTATCTAAATGGCCTCCCCGGGCGAGAGGCTGATTCTCTGATTTGAAGTCGAGCGATTTTATGAGCGAATGCAGAGAATAAAACACTGGCACGCCGGGACTGCGATGTAGATCAGAGCGCCCCCCTCCCCCCGCCCCACTCCCCAGATGAATGCCCTCGCTGACCCCTCATTTCCCTCGGCTAGTATCAAGTTGTCAGCTGCACTACACCCAGCGAAAAAAAAATAAAATGGTCCAGAGCCTCTGTGCCTCGGAGGCACGGCAGCGACGTTCACACCGCGGCGGTTCTGCGCCCCGCCACTGCGTGCGCTTCACGTTTTGTTTTCTGAATAGAGAAATAGAACAGAGCCAGTCTAATCCCTCCCATTTAAAAGCAATGCTTTAATGATGCCGTTACTGCTGGATGTCTTTCATCGTTTTAATTAGTTAATTATTTAGTTGTCGGGGATCGTGCACATGAAGCAACATTTCAATGTGAATGTGCTAAAGGTTTTTCCGTCTGTGGCCCTTGGGCGAGTCATGACGCACAAAACACACCAACCGTAAACATAACACCTATAACACAACATGTAACAAGAGCCGGGCGGCACGGGGGCTTAGTGGTTTAGCATGTTCTCCTCTCAGCGCTGGGGATTCCAGGTTCAACATGGATCAAGTCAATTGAGTTCTCCAAATTGCCCCATATAGAGTGTGTGTGTGTGTGAGTGAGTGTGTGCCCAGGGAAAGATTGGTGTCCTGTCCTGGGTGTATCTGCCCAGTGCCGAAACGTTCTCCCCTGGGTGGGCATCGGGAACCCCCACCCCCCACCGCGCAACCCTTGTAGAGGATAAAGCAGGAGATAATGGATGGATGGATAATAAGAGCCTGAAAAAAGAGACCAGGATGTATTTAACTATGGTTACAGGTTTGGTTCATTTTAATCCATAAATCTGAAGGTGTGGCACGGTGGCTTAGTGGTTGGCATGTTCTCCTTTCAGCACGTGGGCATGGGGAACCCCCCCGCGACCCTAATAGAGGATAAAGCGGAAGATAATGAATGAATGAATTAATGAAATCTGAAGGTTGGGGGTTCAAATCCCAGGTCCACTGAAGTTACCAATGTGGGTCCCTGAGCGAGACCCTTAACCCTCATTGCTCCAGGGATGTTGTGATGAACCCTGTGCTCACTTAATTAAATGAGAGTTTGTGGAATATACTAATGATGGACCCTGACTGATTTCTGATTTCTGCTGCATCACACCGGGCTGGACTCATCTGATCCACCGTGGTGTAACCGTGGTGGTGGTGATGCGGTATAATACACAGGTGATTTGCACAAGTCGTGAGTGGGCGTGCTGCAGGTAATTTACTGGTTTTGCAATCACCACCACGCCCGACTTTAGAGTTCCTGAGTAATTCAGAATCATTTCGTGTTAGATTACCGACGGCTCTGCATGATCCCCGGACCAGATCGCTCTCCACCCAAACACTCCATCATCTACCTCATTTTACTCTTATACACATAGTTTCTGATTTATTCACATTTATATCATCTGATATTATATTTATGGTTGTATATTCAATATTATATATATTTATTGTTGTATATTGTTTATTCTGTATTTTATATACTCTATATATATGTTCTCCTCTCAGCACTGGGGATTCCCGGCCCAAAACGTTCTCCCCTGGATGGGCATGGGGATCCCCCCCGACCCTAGTAGAGGATTAAGTGGAAGATGATGGATGGAAGGCTTAGTGGTTGGCATGTTCTCCTCTCAGCACTGGGGATTCCCGGTTCGAATCCCAATCTGGGTGGAGTGTCCATGTTCTCCCCATGTCCATGTGGGTTTCCTCCGGGTTCTCCGGTTTCCTCCCACAGTCCAAAAAACATGGATCAAGGTCTATTGAATTCTCCAAATTGCCCCATATAGAGTGTGTCTCTTTGAGTGAGTGTGTGTCCAGTGATAAATTGGCTTCCTGTCCTGGGTGTATCTGCCCAGCGCCCGAAACGTTCTCCCCTGGATGGGCCCCCCACCCCACGGCCCTAATAGAGGATAAAGCAGAAGATAATGGAAGGATGGAATATCGTATAAGGGATGACTAACATGGACTGTGCAGCAACAGCTGAGCTGCTGTGGGGCAACGAGGTGGATGTGCGTAGTGGGCAGCTGTTGGCTTGGGGTTACGGAACCAGCCTTGCGACCTGAGGGTCCCCGGTTCGATTCCCGGTCCCAACAAGTACTAAGACTGAAATGAACTTGGGCAAGGTACCTAACCCCCATTGCTCTCTGGGCGCCATATACAGGGCAACCCCCCACTTTGGGCATGTGTGTGGTTCACTGCACATATGGATTAAAGGTGAAAACAAGATAAAAGAGAAAGATAATGGAGTGGGTACAGAGTTTAAAAACAACTGTAATACACTAACACACCACCACCGCCATGTCAGCGCCATCGCAGTAATGAGCTTGATCCACCACCCAAGTACTTCCTGCTCTGTGGGGGTCCTGATCATCGGAGAACCTTGTAAAGGGGACTAACAGAGAGGAGTAGAGAAAGAAATGGACTACAGAATAGAACTGTAGAACTACAGTTCTGATTTAATGGGCGATGAGAGTGGAGTTCAGGTGGTAGAGCTACACTGGTGGTGGTGAGTGGGTGGGTTGGGTGAGTGGGTGGGTTGGGTGAGTGGGTAGGTTGGGTGGGTGGTGTATTCCAGCACACGAGTCCCCTGATACGTTCCGTGTGAATGTTTCTGAGTAATTACCCCGCAGAAGGTTTCTGTGTGTTTTGGAAATGTTGTGTATTCGTGTCATTGTGGGTTTAAGGAGTTTCCTGAGAACTTGACATAATGAGACAGATGACTCCACGTCTGCTGAATTTGCCCCCCAGACGCACCGTCTCACTCTTTCCGTCGTCCCGGACATTCCCGAGGCGAGCGCTCCTCGCTCCCGAGGATGTTTTCCTTCGCTGGAGCGTGAGGTGTCGTGATTACGATGTTGTGTCTCTCGGGGTCCGATCGTGTCCGCAGATATGTGCGCGCACAAGGGCGTACTTGTTGTCTGAAATGAAGCGAGGTGGGTTTGGGGAGGACGCCCCGCTGTGGACTCATCAGCTGGCCCTGTTTACGGGACGTCTGGAATTCCAGAGAGATCTGAAAACGTTTGGACCGCGCAGCTGCGGGGGGATTCCGGGGATGACGGGGCGAGAGGATGACGGAGCTTTTTATTTTAGACCAAGAGCAGCACCACGGATGGAGTGATGAGGATGAGGATGATGATGATGATGATGATGATGATGATGATGATTCGGAGGTCTGACCTCATCATGCGTTTAATGATTCATCTTTAGGTGGAAAACGAAGCGCATGTATCTTAAGCTTTGTTTTGGTGCAACTCCTCTGTAATGGTGTGCTCTGTGAGGGGGGGGGTTTAGGAGCGAGGTTAATTGGGGTTCCCCATGCCCATCCAGGGGAGAACGTTTCGGGCGCTGGGCAGATACACCCAGGACAGGGCGCCAATCTATCACTGGACACACACTCACACGCACACAAACACACTCTGTATGGGGCAATTTGGAGAACTCAATTGACTTGATCCATGTTTTTGGACTGTGGGAGGAAACCGGAGAACCCGGAGGAAACCCACACGGACACGGGGAGAACATGGAAACTCCATCCAGATGGGGATTCGAACCGGGAATCCCTAGTGCTGAGAGGCGAACGTGCTAAACCACTAAGCCACCGTGCCACCCCGAGGTTAATTAATCACCATTAATTGCAAACACGGGCGGCACGGTGGCTTAGTGGTTGGCATGTTCTCCTCTCAGTGCTCGGGATTCCCTGTCCGAATCCCAATCTGGGTGGAGTTTGCATGTACTTGCCTTGTCCACGTGGGTTTCCTCCCTTTTACCCTCCCACGTGGGTTTCCTCATTTTACACTTATATACATAGTTTCTGCTATATTTATATCTGATACTAAATTATATATATATATATAGGGCGGCATGCTGGCTTAGTGGTTTAGCATGTTCTCCTCTCAGCACTAGGTCTTCCCGTTTCGAATCCCCATCTGGGTGGAGTTTCCATGTCCTCACCATGTCCGCGTGGGTTTCCTCCAGGTTCTCCGGTTTCCTCCCACAGTCCAAAAACATGGATCAAGTCAATTGAGTTCTCCAAATTGCCCCATATAGAGTGTGTGTGTGTTTGTGTGTGTGCCCAGCGATAGATTGGCGTCCTGTCCTGGGTGTATCTGCCCAGCTACCGAGACGTTCTCCCCTGGATGGGCATGGGGAACCCCACCGCGACCCTAATAGAGGATAAAGCAGAAGATAATGAATGAATATATATATATAGTTGAATATTCTATATTTATATTTTACATATCAATATCATATTCATGATATTGGCTTAGTGGTTTAGCCTGTTCTCCTCTTAGTGCTGGGGATTCCCGTTTGGAATCCCAATCTCGGTGGAGTTTGCATGTTCTCCCCATGTCCATGTGGGTTTCCTCCGGGTTCTCCGGTTTCCTCCCACAGTCCAAAAACATGGATCAAGGTCAATTGAATTCTCCAAATTGCCCCATATAGAGTGTGTCTCTGTGAGTGTGTGCCCAGTGATAGATTGGTGTCCTGTCATGTTCTCCCCTGGATGGACATGAGGATGATGAGGATGATGATGAGGATGATGATGATGATGATGATTCATCGTGAGCGTGTCAGGAGGTCTGACCTCGTCATCCGTTGTGTATTGTGTATCATGAGCTTTGTTTTCGTGCAGCCTGGACATCTCCTCTGTAATGGTGTGCTCTGTGAGGGAGGGGGGTTTTTAGGAGCGAGGCGGGGTGTGGGGGGTGCAGGGTGTGTGTGTGGGGGGGGTATATAGACCGGCAGAAAGCTGGTATTGATACTCCTGATCTGTTTGTCAGACTACAAGAGCAAGGTCAGGCTTCATGGGAAAGGGGGGGGCGAGCTCCTCCTGGGACACTCACCAAGGTTATGCAAGGGCAGCCCGGAGAGATAGCCCCCTCCACACACACACACACGCACACACACACACACACACACACACACACACACACACACACACACTTTTGCCATACACACTCACAGACGGTGCCCTTTATGTCCATTGATTTTTGTTGAAATGAAGAGACGCCATGGCAGCGGGCGATCAGATTGCTGATGCTGCTCAGCTGTCTGCTTCAGACCGGCGCTCATCACCATCGCGGAACAGCAGAACCTCACCAGCAGAACCTCAGCGGACCTTCAGATTCACATCCTGCGCTTAACATCCCGGAATAAACGTCATGCGGGCGACACGGTGGCTTAGTGGTTGGCATGTTGTCCTCTCAGCGCTAGGGATTCCCCGTTCGAATCCCAATCTGGGTGGAGTTTGCATGTTCTCCCGTGTCCCCATGGGTTCTCCAGTTTCCTCCCACAGTCCAAAAACATGGATCAAGTCAATTGAGTTCTCCAAATTGCCCCATATAGAGTGTGTCTGTTTGGGTGAGTGTGTGTCCAGTGATAGCTTGGCGTCCTGTCCTGGGTGTATCTGCCCAGCGCCCGAAACGTTCTCCCCTGGATGGGCATGGGGAATCCCCCCCCCAACGACCCTAGTAGAGGATAAAGCAGCAGATAATGGATGGATGGATGGAATTGCAAACAGGATTCATGGTCTCACCCCTCGTCTAACTTACACGTCACTCTGTTGGTGTTATGACTCACAGAAGAATCAGATCAGGTTCTATACAGATTTAGTCGCCTCAGAACGTGATGAAGGACTTCAGAAGCACACACCACCTGGAACCAGTGTCCTGTTTGAAGGACGTCCGTTCAAACGTATCGTCTGATGAACCATGAGAACGTCTGGAGTCTTTCTGATGCAGATCTCACGGCTGGATCTCTGTAAATGATTTATAATTACTTATAACTTTTTTAACGGATAATACGAGGTGTTCTGGCTTTGATTAAAGGTGAATGCTTCCCTGAACCCATCACAGTTCATTACATTCGACAGAATATTTGGTTCTGCATTAAGTCCAGACCTTAAATCCCTGCAGAATAGCGTTGCCTGTTGTTCCTGTGTCTTTGAAGATGTGATTAGTGTTGCATTAGGGTCTAATCTAATGCGGTTAGCTCTGATTAAGAGGACTTTAGGACGATGTAGGACCAGCCTGCACAGCTGTGTCAAATCTCCACATGGAGAACGTGGAACCTCAGGACCTCTTGTGTTTTGAGGGGATGCATGTCGTGAGATTCTGCGAGTTTGTTAATAATGAGGTCACATCTAAGCAACACTTAAAGGTGTTCTGACGAGACGAGCTGGTAATTAATATCATCAGACTAATTATGCAATTGTAGGACATTCCTGTAATTAAAGATGGTTCCAGTTCCATAAAGAATCATTTGGGGAATTTGTGGAGGGTCCTTATCTATTTCAGTATTAAGGCATGATTGGTTGAGCCTGGTGTGGAAGACCTTGACTTAATATAAATTAAATTAACCTGACTTAACTTAGCCTTTAAAATGACCTAGAACAGAGATTTTAAACCAGGCTTCAATCTAAGATCATAAGTAGATGATTGGTTAAGCTTGGTGTGAAATAACTCAACTCAACTCAACTCAACTCAACTCAACTCAACTTAACTCAACTCAACATAACCTTTGAAATGACCTACAATGGAGATTTTAAGCCAGACTCTTATACATCATTAGTGTATAATTGTTTTTTTTTTTTTTTATAATTGTTTTCTTTGTTTGTTTTTGTACATTTTATAACTTTATAACTAAAGTATTCTGATTAAGCTTGGTGTTGAAGAACTAAACTTAACTGGACTAAACTTATCTTAACTAAACCATTAAAATGTCATATAATGAGGATTTAAAGCCAGGTTGTCATCCATCATTATTAAGGTGTGATTCGTTGAGCTTGGTGTGGAAGAGCTTAACTTAAGTAAACCTAACTTAACTTAACCTAACATTTGAAATGACCTAGAACGGAGATTTTACGACAGGCTCCTATCCAACATCATTAAGGTGTGATTGGTTGAGCTTGGTGTGGAAGAACTTAACCTAGCTTAACTTAACCTAGCTTAACTTAACCTAGCTTAACTTAACCTAACTTAACTTAACCTTTAAAATGACCAAGAATGGAAACTTGAAGCCAGGCTTTCATCTAACATCATAAGTGCATGATTGGTTAAGCTTGGTGGGAAATAACTCAACTCAACTTAATATAACTTAACCTTTAAAATGACGAGATTTTAGGAGAGGCTCTTATCCAACATCATTAAAGTATGATCGGTTGAGCCCGGTGTGGAAGAACTTAACCTAACCTAACTTAACTTAACCTTAAAAATGAACTAGAATGGAAATCTAACTTATCTAACATCAGCATCTGATCTCACGACTGATTTATAGATCAGTGGAATTGGTTCTAGCTGCCAGTTGGGAGGAACCAGTTTAGAACAGTATGTCCTGTAGCTCCTGTGGGGGTAACGGATCAGTGTATTATTGTTCTTATATTTTATTGTGGACGAATTAAAAAATTAAAAAATTTCACTACTTTTTTTTATACTTGCGAGCCAATGCAACGAAATTCCGTTCTGCGGGCACCAAGTTTTTAATTGAATGACAATAAAGGTCGTCTAAGTCTAAGTCTAAGTCTAAGACACGGCAGAGTGAATCCAATCTCACTGGATTATTTCATGATGCGGCATGATTTCCACACTTCAGCCATTTTCTGAAATGCTCATGGAAAGTCCCATCAGGGCTGTTGTTATGGTCCCCCCCCCCCCCCCCCCGGCCTGGAGGAGTGGATGTGAGTGAATCCAGGTATTCCTCCGACTCCTTCCACCAAATTAATGAAACGCGTTTACTGCTCGGGTCTGACGACATCTCTGGGAAGCGGGAAGCACGTCGACCTTCCCTAAATCTCACCCCCTCGGTTCTCTACCAATGAAGTCTAAAAACAGGGTGATTCACTGCGCCTGCCTGGGAGCTCGACTTTCTCAGATATTGATCAGCGCAATGCTAATTGATGCTGCCGGGCGGAGGGAGGGAGCACTCACATGATGCATGCGGTGGGAGTGAGGGTGGGGGTTGTGGAAGGGCGGCTCCTGGGACGCGGGCCTCGCGCCGTCCTGCTGCGTCACTCTGCTAATTGCCTCGCGTTCGGAGGACGCCCGTTCGTCCCGATCACACTGGGATCAGACCATGTGGAGTCTCACTTTATAAACGCCGATGGCAGACGCCGTCGAGGTCCAGAATTATATAACGGACCAGAACCCGAAGCCAAGGGCAAAGTAGAACAGTGCTCGCTGTGACACCACCCCCACTGTCATCCCTCCACTGGCCTCCAGAGTGGTTTCAGAACGGTTAGTGGTGCGGTCTGCTGACGTCAGTGTCATTAAGGCAAATGGAGTGTCCCTGCTGCTGGAATAAAAATGCCTGCTGGTGCACTGTCCTGGATACACTGTCATCATTGTGTAGTTGTATTTGTATTGGGAGCACGGGACCTGGGACTAGACGCGGTCTGTGACACGTCCTGGGTCACATACATACATACATACATACACCCACACACACACACACACACACACACACACACACATATATATATATATATATATATATACATATATATATACATATACATATACATATATATATATATATATATATATATATATATATATATATATATATATATATATATATATATATATATATATATACACATGCATATACATATATAATTACAAAATACAAATATAATTTAATATTTAATAATAGGCGGCACGGTGGCTTAGAGGTTAGCACATTCGCCTCTCAGCACTAGGGATTCCCGGTTCGAATCCCCATCTGGGTGGAGTTTCCATGTTCTCCCCGTGTCCGCGTGGGTTTTCTCCGGTTTCTCCGGTTTCCTCCCACAGTCCAAAAACATGGATCAAGTCAATTGAGTTCTCCAAATTGCCCCATATAGAGTGTGTCTGTGTGAGTGAGTGTGTGCCCAGCGATGGATTGGCGCCCTGTCCTGGGTGTATCTGCCCAGCGCCCGAAACGTTCTCCCCTGGATGGGCATGGGGAACCCCCACGCGACCCTAATAGAGGATAAAGCGGGAGATAATGAATGAATGAATGAATGAATATTTAATAATAATAAAAAAAATATATCAATAAGTGTTTCGATATTTAAATAGTGGCACGGCTGCATAGTGGTTAGCACAGTCGCCTCTTAGCACGTAGATTCAAGGTGAATCGGCTGCTCTAAATTGCCCCTATATAGTGTGTGTCTGTGAGTGAATGTGCCCAGTGATGAATTGGCACCCTGTCCTGGGCGTTATCCCCATCAATGTGTAGTTGTATTGGTATTGGGAGCACGGGTCACGTCCTAAAGACTGAAGACCCTCGTCCATAAGCAGAGTCTCTTCTTTAAGATACAGAGAGGATCGTCAGAATGTTCGGCTCTCGTTTCATATCCTTCTAATTAAATAATAGAGTTCTCAAAATAACCCAAATCACAGACGTATCGGCCTCACATTCAGAGAACTCTGCGGTTTTCGTGAATATAATCGGAGTCCGGTTTTATGTTTAATTCGGTCCGTGACTAATTTTACCACAGAAATGATTCACATCATCATCTGTCGTTATGTAGTTTAACTTTAAGGAAATAAAGACTTAATAAACGACTGTCTTATTCATCTCCACACCGCGTCTGCTAAATGTGGACATCTAATTTTATTAAACCGTAGAAGATCGTGAGGCGGCGCAGGGAGCTGGAGAGGGTAATGCATCATGGGTCCTCACTAATACATCACAGCATGGACCGTTCTGTACAAGAACCTGCAAACCAAAAGAAGTTATACTACACATGATGAAAAAACATATATATCTATATATATATATATATATATATATATATATATATATATATATATATATATATGTGTGTGTGTGTGGCGGCACGGTGGCTTAGTGGTTAGCACGTTCGCCTCTCAGCGCTAGGGATTCCCGGTTCGAATCCCCATCTGGGTGGAGTTTCCATGTTCTCCCCGTGTCCGCGTGGGTTTCCTCCGGGTTCTCCGGTTTCCTCCCACAGTCCAAAAACATGGATCAAGTTAATTGAGTTCTCTAAATTGCCCCATATAGAGTGTGTTTGAGTGTGTGAGTGTGTACCCAGCGATGGATTGGCGCCCTGTCCTGGGTGTATCTGCCCAGCGCCCGTGACGTTCTCCCCTGGATGGGCATGGGGAACCCCACCGCGACCCTAATAGAGGATAAAGCAGGAGATAATGAATGAATGAATATATGTGTGTGTGTGTGTGTGTGTGTGTGTATATGTATATATATATATATATATATATATATATATATATATATATATAGAGCAAGATTCCTGATCCTTCCAGTAGATGGCAGTGCTGTAGTAAACTGTCAAAATGCACTTTTACGCACTGGGGTGGGGGTTTGATCATGTTGCCTCGCCCACCATATACAGGCCCGATCTGGACCCCCCCCCCCCCTTAGATCTCAGTCTCCTCGGGCCTCTTAATATTGCCTCGTGTGGGACACACTTTGAAGATGATGAGAACGTAATTTATGGAGAACACAGTTATGTAAACAGGAAACGGGTTGGTACCAGCGGGGACCACGTGCACTTGTCTCACTCTGGTGTGAGGATGTACGAGATGATGGACATGACGTGACGTTGCGAGAAATGGCGCATGGGATCGTAAACATGTCTTTATGTTGGTCATCAAAATCCAACAAATGTGGAGCATTAGACCAAAGCTCCGCCCCCTTTACTACTCTGTGTTAGTGAAAGCTTTCAGGATCAATAGATTTCTCACTTGAAAGGACATCGGGATTAAGGGCTGCGTCCGAATGCGTCTACTGTCCACTACATAGTAGCGAAAGCTGTAGATGGGAATTGAAATATAATTTAAATATAATAAAATATATATCAGTTAGTGTTTTGATTTTTAAATCCAGCACATGGATTGAAGGTGAATCGGCTGCTCCAAATTGCCCCATATAGTGTGTGTCGGTGTGAGTGAATGTGCCCAGTGCCCGAAACGTTCCCCCTAGATGGGCATGGGGGAAAACGACCCCCCCAAACTGACCCTGGTAGAGAAATAAGTGGAAGGTAATGAGATGAGTTTTGATTTGGTATGAATAGTGGAACGTTTACAGTGTTGGTGTTTCCTCTTTTGTAAACTGGCAGACGTGAGGCGTTCGAGGTTGTGAGGTTACTACATGCCCGCCTCCTCAAAAAGCCCACGGCGGTACTGTTCCTGCGGTACTTACTGGATTTAAACCAGTGCAAACTGTTCAGTAGGTGGTTTCAGATACATGGGGCTGAGGCCACAGACCTTCTATTTTTTAATACAACAAATTCTCTATTTTTAACGTGAAGCACGACGAACATTAAACCAGAGCAGTATGACTTCCTGTCCTTGTTGCTTTTCCAACATTTATTCAGATTCATAGCTCTATTGTCATATACACAGTAAAGAAACAGTTTCCCTGAGCAAAGAAATTCTTACTTTGCCGTCCACCCTGGATGAGTACGAAAAATCCATCCATCCATCATCTTTCACTTTATCCTCTATGAGGTCGCGGGGGGGTTCCCCATGCCCATCCAGGGGAGAACGTTTCGGGCGCTGGGCAGATACACCCAGGACAGGACGCCAATCTATCACTCACTCACACAGACACACTCTATATGGGGCAATTTGGAGAACTCAATTGACCTTGATCCATGTTTTTGGATTGTGGGAGGAAACCGGAGAACCCGGAGGAAACCCACGCGGACACGGGGAGGACATGCAAACTCCACCCAGATTGGGATTCGAACCGGGAATCCCTAGAGAGGCCAATGTGTTAACCTCTAAGCCACCGTGCCGCCCATGAATATGATATTGATATGTAAAATATAATATACAATATTCAACTATATATATATCCAGGGGAGAACGTTTTGGGCGCTGGGCAGATAGACCCAGGACAGGATGCCAATCTATCGCTGGGCACACACTCACCCACACAGACACACTCTACATGGGGCAATTTGGAGAATTCAATTGACTTCCCGGAGAACCCGGAGGAAACCCACACGGACACGGGGAGAACATGGAAACTCCACCCAGATGGGTATTCGTACCGGGAATCCCTAGTGCTGAGAGGAGAACGTGCTAAACACTAAGCCACCGTGCCGCCCATGAAAAATATAAATATATAAAAACCAGAAACACACTCACACACACACTCTATGTAAATCATTTTTAATAAATATTTACATTAGGCGGCACGGTGGCTTAGTGGTTAGCACGTTCGCCTCTCAGGGCTAGGGATTCCCGGTTCGAATCCCCATCTGGGTGGAGTTTCCATGTTCTCCCCGTGTCTGCGTGGGTTTCCTCCGGGTTCTCCGGTTTCCCCACAGTCCAAAAACATGGATCAAGTCAATTGAATTCTCAAAATTGCCCCATATAGAGTGTGTGTGTGTTAGTGAGTGTGTGCCCAGCGATGAATTGGCGCCCTGTCCTGGGTCTATCTGCCCAGCGCCCGAGACGTTCTCCCCTGGATGGGCATGGGGAACCCCACCGCGACCCTAATAGAGGATAAAGCGGGAGATAATGAATGAATGAATGAATGAATGAATGAATATTTACATTGAGCTACATTATATTGTATTGTATTGCCGTCCGATGAGAAGTGTAGGATTTTAGTGCAAAAAATGATTGGAGTCGTCTTTAGTGGTCTTCACATGACCTTTTCCGTTCTAAACAGAAACCCGTGGCCTTATTTACATATCGCATTTATCCTTCCGAGTCTCGTCCACGTCGTTTCAGTTTGTATTCTAAAGCCCTTCGAAATAATCCTGCGATAATTGTAAAATCTATTTTGTTAATTGTCTGCACCACAGAGCGAGAAGCCGCGAGGTTAAGACATTTGCGAACGCCCCTCCACGGCGCTATCAATCTGGACCCGCGGCAGCCTTTTTAAGCCACTTTACCGTTGTAGACGTATCGATCACGGCCCATTAGTGTCAGGGCTGAGGCATCAGCGCCTCCCGGGGCTGGGATGCCTCCATTTCAGGTCAGAACAATTAAACCTTCAGTAACGTCTGTATAACGTAGAAACACGTTTCGCTCGCATCATCGCATCGGGTTAATTTTACCTTCCTGTAACCCGATCCCGGCCGATTGTGTAACAGAACGGAGCCCTCATTCCAGTGTGTCATCCCCCTCGGTGTGGGAGGACGTCACTGTTCCCGGGTCAGTCGGAAGTAGGGCTGGCCTTGTGAGGACTGGGGCGAGAAACAATGGGCTAATTGAAGGTTAGTAAAAGCCCATTGACTCGCTGACTCGCCGTTTCCTGTTGTTCACGGGACGAAGTGAGGGACTTGTGTATCTGTTTTTGTCTCTTCTCTCTCTGTCTCTCTCTCTCTTTGCCTCGAGTCAGGGATGTGACCTCATCTGCTTTATATCCGGAACAATTCCTACGTTAATTGATCGTGTTTCACAGTCATTGTACACAAACCCTGCCCTGTTTCCAAACACGGGAGCTCGTGATTTAAGCCGCAGAATGAATACATAGATCTACTGAATATACGAAATCCATAATAAAAAAAGTAGGTGAATTAAAAAATAATAGCTGGTTATATTCAGAGGCAGACGGCACCGTGGCTTAGTGGTTGGCACGTTCGCCTCTCAGCGCGAGGGATTCCCGGTTCAAATCCCCATCTGGGTGGAGTTTCCATCTTCTCCCCGTGTCCGCGTGGGTTTCCTCCGGGTTCACCAGTTTCCACCCACAGTCCAAAAACATGGATCAAGTCAATTGAGTTCTCCAAATTGCCCCATATAGAGTGTGTCTGTGTGAGTGAGTGTGTGCCCAGCGATGGATTGGCGCCCTGTCCTGGGTCTATCTGCCCAGCGCCCGAGACGTTCTCCCCTGGATGGGCATGGGGAACCCCACCGTGACCCTAATAGAGGATAAAGTGGGAGATAATGAATGAATGAATGAATGAATGCAGAGGCACTGGGATCACCCCCGCGTCGCTGGTTTGAGGTTCTGCTTTAATGACTCTGATCTACAACAGCAAGCACCAAGACATTCATTTTAGAACATAGTATGCGTCCAGGCGGCACAGTGGCTTAGTGGTCGGCACGTTCTCCTCTCAGCGCTAGGGATTCCCGGTTCGAATCCCCATCTGGGTGGAGTTTCCATGTTCTCCCCGTGTCCGAGTGGGTTTCCTCCGGGTTCTCCGGTTTCCTCCCACAGTCCAAAAACATGGATCAAGTCAATTCTCCAAATTGCCCCATATAGAGTGTGCGTGTCTGTGTGTGTGAGTGTGTGTCCAGCGATAGATTGGCGTCCTGTCCTGGGTGTATCTGCCCAGCGTCCGAGACGTTCTCCCCTGGATGGGCATGGGGAACCCCCCATGACCCTAAAATAGGATAAAGCGGAAGATAATGAATGAATGAATGAATGAATGGATGAATGAGTATGCGTCCAGCTCTGTAGGAACAGTTTGGGGAAGGCCCCTTTCTGGTCCAGCATGACACTGTAAGGTCAATATATACATGGCAGAGTCCATTTAGTGTAGGAGAACCTGACTGAGCCACACAGAACGGTGACTTTAACTCACTGAGAGTTGTTGGGATGAATTAGAATGGCGATCGTGAGCGAGGCCCTGTCAACCTGATCAAAGTCGTCCACGAGAATGGGCGAAATGTCCCATGAACACCCTCCAATTCCGTTTAGAAGAATCCCAGTGCTGGGAACTAAAGATGGCATGAAGAGTGTTCATGGGACGTTTTGCCCATTCTTGTGGACGACATTGGTCAGGTTGACAGGGCCTCGCTCCCAATCGCCATTCTAATTCATCCCCAAGATGCTCAGTGGAGATTGTGAGCGAGGCCCTGTCAACCTGACCAAAAGTCGTCCACGAGAATGGGCGAAATGTCCCATGACCACCCTCCAAAAGCCGTTTAGAAGAGTGACCTTACAACCCAGTGCTGGGAACTAAAGATGTCATGAAGGGTCCTGTAATTAAACATCAATGTCCCAATTCTTTTGTCCAGACTATAAAACAATACAGTGGATTTCTGAATTGAACATATTGGGAGGTAAATAAACCTCCCAATTGGTCCAATGGGGACAAGATAAGATAAACCTTTATTTGTCCCATGATGGGGAAATTCACCACAAAATACCAACGATCCAGAACGTTCATACTGGTAAATAAAACTCCTGCTACAGCATCTGTAAACAGTGTCGTGCAGGACACACGGACGAGGCCCCGCCCACTTTTTGCCTCTCTATTTCTGTCTGGCTTTTTTTTTTTATAGTCGAGGAGGATGATGGGAGCTGGGAAAGGAGGTTGCAGTCACTGGTTCTGGCTCATGGCCTGGTTTATTTTAAGCTCCGAGTCCTGAGATTTGTTTCCACTCTGCGGACCCATGTCTCAGAACTCGGATGTCACCAGGACGCGACCCAACACAAAGGTCGTGTGGTGGACAGACACAGGGTTGGGTGTGCAGGTAACCGAGTACACACTCCAGTGTCTTTAAAATGATGGACCAATCACAGTCTGTCGTCTCTGATGATGTCTCACATCTGTTGTGTTGAGGTTTTGTAGCATTTAATGTCTCAATAGTTGTCTCAAATGTCTCAAAAGAAATGAACATTATAATAACAAAAGTATTGAGACAGGCACGGTGGCTTAGTGGTTAGCATGTTCTCCTCTCAGCACTAGGGATTCCCGGTTCGAATCCCCATCTGGGTGGAGTTTCCATGTTCTCCCCGTGTCTGCGTGGGTTTCCTCCGGGTTCTCCGGTTTCCTCCCACAGTCCAAAAACATGGATCAAGTCAATTGAATTCTCAAAATTGCCCCATATAGAGAGTGTCTGTGTGAGTGAGTGTGTGCCCAGCGATAGGTTGGCGTCCTGTCCTGGGTGTATCTGCCCAGCGCCCAAGACGTTCTCCCCTGGATGGGCATGGGGAACCCCACCGCGACCCTAATATAGGATAAAGCGGGAGATAATGAATGAATGAATGAAAAGTATTGAGACACTACACATTACATCTTTAAAAGAACAACCCCCCCCCCCCACAGGTTCCTTAACCATCCATCATCTTCCGCTTTATCCTCTATTAGGGTCGCGGGGGGGTTCCCCATGCCCATCCAGGGGAGAACGTTTCGGGCGCTGGGCAGATACACCCAGGACAGGACGCCAATCCATCACTGGACACACACTCACACACACAGACACACTCTATATGGGTGTTTTATTTTGCGAATAATTGCATCTAAGGCGGCATGGTGGCTTAGTGGTTAGCAAGTTTGCCTCTCAGCACTAGGGATTCCAGGTTCGAATCCCAATCTGGGTGGAGTTTGCATGTTCTCCCCGTGTCCGCGTGGGTCTCCTCTGGGTTCTCTGGTTTCCTCCCACAGTCCAAAAACATGGATCAACTCAATTGAAGTCTCCAAATTGCCCCATATAGAGTGTGTCTGTGTGAGTGAGTGAGTGTGTGCCCAGCTATGGATTGGCGCCCTGTCCTGGGTGTTATCTGCCCAGTGCCCGAAACGTTCTCCCCTGGATGGGAATGGGGAACCCCCCCCCCCATGAATGGATGAATAATTGCGTCTAAAAACGATCCCCGGTCCTAATCCTTCCTTCTTTCTTTCTTTCTGTTTGTTAATCCAGATGAGAGAACGTCAGCCGCCCACGTGATCCGCTCGATAGCCGGTGACCTGAGCGGCTCATTCGTCCCTCTTCTAGGCGAACGCAAGACTTCGGTGCCCTCGCACTCCAGCCAACCGCTGCTCTTCACCTTCGACATTCCGGTTCGACACTCCCATGGCCCCCTGTCCAACAGCGCCCCGCAGGACTACCTCCTCCTGCACCAGTGCATGAGCCGCAAGAGCGAGGGCAACAGGTAAGGTCGCGACCTGCTCCTTTGGTACCATCTGAGCAGAACTTCGGGTCCTTATATGGGACTTGGGGTCTGGGCAGGGTTTACTATAAATCACCTCCATCACGTTCTGCGCTGCGTTCAGAATGTCAAACATTTTCTTTTGTGCATCTCTAAATCCTCTGAAGCTTATGTTAGTGCACATCTGTTGGGCGTCAGTGAGGGGGGGGGGCATTAGTGGTTGTTCTGCTGTGTGGTCTGTTCGTCTTCTTTAAGGACGAGCACTCAACTGTACGACAACAAAGCTACGTCTCACATTATTAGTGTTATGACTCTTTAAATACCCACACATGAGGATCCACATGCCTGGACGAGGGGCGGAGTCAGGATTTTTCAAACAGAACATACATTCATACATTAGCTTTCGCTTAATCCTGTACTGGGGGGGGGGGTGGGGGGGGTTCCCCATGCCCATCCAGGGGAGAACGTTTCGGGCGCTGGGCAGATACACCCAGGACAGGACGCCAATCTATCACTGGATACACCCACTTACACACACACTCTATATGGGGCAATTTAGAGCATTTTTTTGACCTTGAATCCATGTTTTTGGACTGTGGGAGCAAACCGGAGAACCCGGAGGAAACCCACACAGACACGGGAACACGAGAACATGGAAACTCCACCCAGGTCGGGATGTGAACCTGGATTCCCAGCGCTGAGAGGAGAACATGCCAACCGCTAGGCCACCGTGCCGCCCCCCCCCCCCCCCCCCCCCAAACAGAACATGTTTTTATTGTACGGTTTACACTGGAACACATCTCTGTGTCCTCTGGCGATGGAGTTTGCATGTTCTCCCCGTGTCCGCGTGGGTTTCCTCCGGGTTCTCCGGTTTACTTCCACAGTCCAAAAAGATGGATTCAAGGTCAATTGAGTTCTCCACATTGCCTTACAATCAAAACATGTTCTGTTTGGGGGGGCGGCACGGTGGCTTAGTGGTTAGCATGTTCTCCTCTCAGCTCTGGGAATCCAGGTTCACATACCCAATCTGGGTGGAGTTTCCATGTTCTCATTTTCCTGTGTGGGCTTCCTCCGGGTTCTCCGGTTTCCTCCCACAGTCCAAAAACATGGATTCAAGGTAAAATAAATGGGTTTCCTCCGGGTTCTCCGTTCTCCTCCCGCAGTCCAAAAACATGGATTTAAGGTCAATTGAATGTCCTAAATTGCCCCATATAGTGTGTGATTGTGTGAGTGAGTGTGTACCTGTCCTGGGTGTATCTAAGGTGAATGTACACGCAACAAAAACGTTTTCGAATAATCGTTTCGCACGGAACGTGACGGAGGAGCTTTGCCCCCCGTTGAAAACCCCCTTTAGACCCAAAGCATCGTGTAGAGCGACCCTGATGGCGTCTACGGAGCGAGGACACGTCCTCATCGTCTTTAAATGTTGTCCGTGACGATGCTGTCAGCTGACGTCATGGCTATGGACTCAGCAGTGTGGGCGTGGCTTCAGCGGTACAACATTAATTCATTATTTGGTACTCGTCCCGCTGGCTGTCAGCAGAAAGTGAAAAACGTCGGCGTGACATCAGCTTTCTTCGGAACGCGAGCTCGGACGGATCGGAGGGAATGGGATGACGCCATCCGAAAAAATGGACGGTTGCCAAGATGATGTCACGCTGGTGTTAATTAGTGCATGAGCTCATGTAGTGACTCCTCCAGCCCCTCAGGTGTCAGCGCTGTTCAGCAACAAAGTATTGGGACACCTTTAAACCCTACAGGTGTCAGTATGGAGTCCCGTTCCAGGTCACTGTCTCCGTCCAACAGGTTCCATTCTTCTAGTACCAACATGTCAGTATGGACCGAATCTGTAAATCAGAAGAGGCCCTTCCCCAAACTGTTTGTGTTTCTATTCCTTCTTCTGCTTTATCCTCTATTAGGGTCGCGGAGGGGGGGGGGGCAGATACACCGAGTTTCGGGTGCTGGGCAGATACACCGAGGACAGGGGGGCAACACTGGACACACACTCACTCACAGACCCACTCTATATGGGGCAATTTGGAGAATTCAATTAAACTTGATCCATGATTTTGGACTGTGGGAGGAAACCGGAGAACCCGGAGGAAACCCACAGGAATATGATGTCTTCCTGATGCACAACAGCTATTATTCCATCCATTATATTCCTCTTTATCCTGTTCTAGGTTCACAGGGGGGAGGGGGGTTCCTCATGCCCATCCAGGAAAGAACGTTTCAGGCGCTGGGCAGAAACACCCAGGACAGGGGGGGGGGGCAATCTATCACTGAACATACACTCACTCACAGACCCACTCTATATGGGGCAATTTGGAGAATTCAATTAAACTTGATCCATGTTTTTGGACTGTGGGAGGAAACCGGAGAACCCGGAGGAAACCCACAGGAATATGATGTCTTCCTGATGCACAACAGCTATTATTCCATCCATTATATTCCTCTTTATCCTGTTCTAGGTTCACAGGGGGGAGGGGGGGGTTCCTCATGCCCATCCAGGAAAGAACGTTTCAGGCGCTGGGCAGAAACACCCAGGACAGGGGGGGGGGGCAATCTATCACTGAACATACACTCACTCACAGACCCACTCTATATGGGGCAATTTGGAGAATTCAATTAAACTTGATCCATGTTTTTGGACTGTGGGAGGAAACCGGAGAACCCGGAGGAAACCCACGCGGACACGGGGAGAACATGGAAACTCCACCCAGATGGGGATTCGAACCGGGAATCCGATATCCTCCTGCGACACAACAGCTATTATTCCATCCATTATCTTCCTCTTTATCCTGTTCTAGGGTCACAGGGTGGGGGGGGTTCCCCATGCCCATCCAGGGGAGAACGTTTCGGGCGCTGGGCAGATACACCCAGGACAGGACGCCAATCTATCGCTGGACACACACTCACTCACACAAACACACTCTATATGGGGCAATTTGGAGCATTTAGTTGAACTTAATCCATGTTTTTGGACTGTGGGAGGAAACCGGAGAACCCTGAAGAAACCCACAGGAATATGACGTCTTCCTGATGCACAACAGATATTATTCCATCCATTATCTTCCTCTTTATCCTGTTCTAGGGTCACAGGGGGGGGGGTTCCCCATGCCCATCCAGGGAAGAAGGTTTTGGGCGCTGGGCAGATACACTCAGGACAGGACGCCAATCTATCACTGGAGACACACCCACTCACACAGTCACACTCTATATGGGGCAATTTGGAGAACTCAGTTGACCTTGATCCATGTTTTTGGACTGTGGGAGGAAACCGGAGAACCCGGAGGAAACCCACGCGGACACGGGGAGAACATGGAAACTCCACCCAGATGGGGATTCGAACCTGGAATCCGACGTCCTCCTGCGACGCAACAGCTATCATTCCATCCATTATCTTCCTCTTTATCCTGTTCTAGGGTCACAGGGGGGAGGGGGGTTCCCCATGCCCATCCAGGGAAGAACGTTTCGGGCGCTGGGCAGATACACCCAGGACAGGACGGGGGGGGGGCAATCTATCACTGAATATACACTCACTCACACACACAGACTCTATATGGGGCAATTTGGAGAACTCAGTTGACCTTGATCCATGTTTTTGGACTGTGGGAGGAAACCGGAGAACCCGTAGGAAACCCACGGGGACACGGGGAGGACATGCAATCTCCACCCAGATGGGGATTCGAACCGGGAATCCCCAGTGCTGAGAGGAGAACATGCTAAACCACTAAGCCACCGTGCCGTCCTTCCTTGATTATGATTACTCGTCATTATTCAGGATGCTGGTGGCTGGACACTGATGTTTGGTCATCCTCCGGTCCGGTTGGTTGATTGGTTCCGTGTTGTCCGTGTCTCCTGCAGGAGTGCCAGTTTCTCTCAGGTGCAGCGGGACAGCGTGCTGGGCGGCGACCCGGCGGCGCAGCGCCTCGCTCACGGGTTCTCGTCGTGCCTGAACGGTTCGAGCGCTCAGCCGCACGCTCCCCACGGCCTTTCCAAACCCAACAAACAGCAACAGAACCCGCTGCGCGCCGACTCCCCCGGCGACGGCTGCTACGTGCTGCCCCAGGCCCACGGCGTGGACGACCCCTGCGATCTGGACGCTGACGAAATCTACACCTATAAGACGCCCTGCAACGCCCTCGCGAGCGCACACCTCAACGAGCAGCGGCCCCCGGACAACTACGACCTGCAGGGCACGCCCGGCTCCTTCTACCAGATCCCGCGCACCTTCGATCGGAACCACAACGCTGTGACCCCCAACAGCGCCGACTCAACGGGGGGCCCGCCGCCTCCCAGACCCCCGAAACCCGGCGTGAACGCCGAGACGCGCTGGGGGAGCCCGCAGTCACTCGGCGGACAGAACGGAGAGGTGGCCACGGTGTCCGTCATCCCGCGGAGGAACACTCTTCCAGCGGTGGAGAACATCAGGCTGCACAGAGGTAGTGTGTGTGTGTGTGTGTGTGAGTGTGTGTGTGTGTTATTGGGTACACCATCTTTATACACTTATTGTCTTGTATCAGTTGAGCGCTGTGTTCCGGGTGGATCACGGACAGATTCTAAAAAATAAATACATAAAAAAGTAGTAAATTAATGCTTAATGCTCATCTACTAGGGTCCCGGGGGGGGGGGTTCCCCATGCCCATCCGGGGGAGAACGTTTCGGGCGCTGGGCAGATACACCCAGGACAGGACGCCAATCTATCACTGGACACACACTCACACACACAGACACACTCTATATGGGGCAATTTGGAGAACTCAATTGACCTTGATCCATGTTTTTGGACTGTGGGAGGAAAACGGAGAACCCGGAGGAAACCCACGTGGACACGGGGAGAACATGGAAACTCCACCCAGATGGGGATTCGAACTGGGAATCCTTAGTGCTGAGAGGAGAACATGCTAAACCACTAAGCCATCATGCCGCCCGTTTCTGATTTTTGTTCATTTAAATTCTTCAGTGGCGGCACGGTGGCTTAGTGGTTTAGCATGTTCTCCTCACAGCGCTAGGGATTCCCGGTTCGAATCCCCATCTGGGTGGAGTGTCCATGTTCTCCCCGTGTCCGCGTGGGTTTCCTCCGGGTTCTCCGGTTTCCTCCCACAGTCCAAAAACATGGATCAAGTTCAATTGAGTTCTCCAAATTGCCCCATATAGAGTGTTTGTGTGAGTGAGTATGTGTTCAGTGATAGATTGCCCCCCTGTCCTGGGTGTATCTGCCCAGCGCCCGAAACGTTCTCCCCTGGATGGGCATGGGGAACCCCCCCCCCCCCCCCCACGACTCTAATAGAGGATAAAGCAGAAGATAATGGATGTATAAATTCTTCAGTAACATTAATGATGTTCGGATTTATAGAGAACTGCAGAGGTAACGTGTTGTGAGGTAATAGTGACACCTAGTGTTCATAATGAGTCATGTACTTTACACACCGCAGCTGTGTTTTAAGTATGGTGTCCTAACGTTCTCATTTTTTTGTAGAGAATCATGTTTTGTGACGTAGCAACATTCAGAGGAGGTGGACACTGCAGTAATTAAAACACAGTCCACTCCAAAATATCACTTCACCTCATTTCTTTAATAAATAATCACGACAACGAACACAGATCTCCATTCATTTATTCATTCATTCATTATCTCCCGCTTTATCCTCTATTAGGGTCGCGGTGGGGTTCCCCATGCCCATCCAGGGGAGAACGTTTTGGGCGCTGGGCAGATACACCCAGGACAGGACGCCAATTTATCGCTGGGCACCATTTGATCATAAATAATTAAAAATAAAACTATAACATGCACAGGAGGATTAGAACACCTGCATACTGCACCTTCAGGAGCTTTTATGATGTCATGACGATGATGCTGATGATGATGATGCTTAGTGGCATGTTCTCCTCTCAGCGCTGGGGATCCAGATTTGAATCCCAACCTGTGTGAGGTTTTCCATGTTTTCACCGTATCCATGTGCTTCTTCCGGGTTCTCCGGTTTCCTCCCATAGTCTATAAACACATAGATTCAAGGTAAATTGAATGCTTTGAATTGCCCCAGGGCGGCACGGCGGCTTAGTGGTTAGCACCTTCGCCTCTCAGCGCTTGGGATTCCCGGTTCGAATCCCCATCTGGGTGGAGTTTCCATGTTCTCCCTGTGTCTGCGTGGGTTTCCTCCGGGTTCTCCGGTTTCCTCCCACAGTCCAAAAACATGGATCAAGTCAATTGAATTCTCAAAATTGCCCCATATAGAGTGTGTCTGTGTGAGTGAGTGTGTGCCCAGCGATGGATTGGCACCCTGTCCTGGGTCTATCTGCCCAGCGCCCAAAACGTTCTCCCCTGGATGGGCATGGGGAACGCCACCGCGACCCTAATAGAGGATAAAAGCGGGAGATAATGAATGAATGATGAATAAATTGCCCCATATAGAGTGTGTCTGTGTGAGTGAGTGTGTGCCCTGCGATAGATTGGCGCCCTGTCCTGGGTGTATCTGCCCAGCTCCAAAACCGCTCTCCCCTGGATGGGCATGGGACACAACAGCCTTTTTTCTGGAAGGGTTTTCTACCGAATTTTAATTGAGTTTGGGAACATTTGCCCATTTACCTTAAAAAAAAAGCATTTAGAACCCAGGATCACAATCTGCATTCTAATTCCTTCCATTGGTTTGTTATTAGATGATGGCGGGGGCAACGGGGCACATGCTGGGACAGAAAAGGGCCTTCCCCAAACTGTGTTGACAAAGTTGGAAGCACACGGTTGTTGAACGTTCATGATGAAGTGTTTGTGGTGACGCGGCGGTCCCAATACATTTCGTCTTCTCGGGCAGAAGGCCGTTTTCTCAGCGTCAGTGCGGCAGGGTTTTAGCTGATTAAGTTCGTTAGAGTTGATGAGGAGGGAAATCAGGAGATTCAACTCGGGGCTAAATTTAGTGCCATTTCCAGAGCGCTGATCACCAATTAAGAAAAGTGCCTTTCGGTGAGAGACCACTGAAGACGTGAGGTTTCGTCGTAGTCGGCGTTTTGTTCGTTAGATGTTATTAGAACTCACAATGCAGACACACAGGACGCACATCACAGGACAGACGTACAGACAAACATACACACAGCTCAGGACTCCTGACATGTTCTTAGACTGTGGGATGAAACCCAG
Source organism: Corydoras sp. C115 (assembly GCA_019802505.1). Taxonomy (NCBI): domain Eukaryota; kingdom Metazoa; phylum Chordata; class Actinopteri; order Siluriformes; family Callichthyidae; genus Corydoras; species Corydoras sp. C115. The sequence goes on from JAFMOC010000808.1 coordinate 109,617, forward strand.
CCATCCATCCATTATCTTCAGCTTTTTCCTCTATTAGGGTCGTGGGGGAGGGGGGGGTTCCCCATGTCCATCCAGGGGAGAACGTTTCGGGCGCTGGGCAGATACACCCAGGACAGGACGCCAATCCATCACTGGGCACACACTCACGCACACAGACACACTCTATATGGGGCAATTTGGAGAACTCAATTGACTTGATCCATGTTTTTGGACTGTGGGAGGAAACCGGAGAACCCGGAGGAAACCCATGCGGACACGGGGAGAACATGCAAACTCCACCCAGATGGGGATTCGAACCGGGAATCCCTAGTGCTAAGAGGAGAACATGCTAAACCACTAAGCCACCGTGCCGCCCTGTGGGAGGAAACCCACACATATAAAGGGAGAACATGCCAACTCCACTCAGACTCCACTACCTTCTCTGCTCTGCACGAGATTCGAACCTGAGAGGCGACCGTGCCACCCCTGTGTCACTATGGCACAGGTAATGGAACCTGTGTGTAACACTTCCCATAAATCAAACATTCATTCATTCATTATCTTCCGCTTTATCCTCTACTAGGGTCGCGGTGGGGTTCCCCATGCCCATCCAGGGGAGAACGTTTCGGGCGCTGGGCAGATACACCCAGGACAGGACGCCAATCCATCACTGGGCACACACTCACGCACACAGACACACTCTATATGGGGCAATTTGGAGAACTCAATTGACTTGATCCATGTTTTTGGACTGTGGGAGGAAACCGGAGAACTCGGAGGAAACCCACGCAGACACGGGGAGAACATGCAAACTCCTGAATCAAACATTGTTTTTTTTTTTATTATAGTGTGATTATAACCATTTTATAAAAGAAATAAGGAACTCGAGGTTGTGTATTATTGAGAATAAATCACAGGAAAACAACACCACCTCTCTCCCGTTTATTTATAATAATGCTTATTATTTAAATAATACTTTCGTACCTTATAGCTTTAATATAAATGTATTTACAGTGAGTTTCATGTCAGACATGTTCAGTAATTCTTATGACAAAAATACAAACCTTTGCCTGCCGTCCTTTTTTAGGTCATTTTTCTGGCTGCTTCATTTAAATTCATTCTTCTTGTATCTTCCTCTCGCTTTCCTCCATTTTGCTGTTCAGCGTTCCCATCTGATTTAAAACAGAGGCAGTCTGCTCAGCCATGCCTGCAGCCTCAGCGTGGCTCATCCTGGTCTGATAAGAGCTGAAAAAACAGATCAGCAGACCTCATCCTCATCCTCATCCCCTTAGTGCCTCGTTTAGACCAGGCCAACCTGTAACAGGAGGTGACCTTTTCAACCTGTTGGCTCGATCCTGTGATTTGTTTTGTGGAGTGAACGATGACGTTCCGTGTGTTTTGTTCTTGGCTTCAGTCTCGCTGATGCTGAACTCAGTCTTTTCATTGAATTTTTCCTTAAATATGTGATTTTTTAAATTTATTTATTTTTTATTATTTTATTTTTTTTGTAGGCTCCTCGTTCGAGACCAGTAATCATCAGCGTCCGAACTACTTCAACAACTCTGGACAGTCGGTCGAGTCGGTCAACGATGGCTTCAGCTCCTACCTGGTAAACCAGTCTCTTATTTCTGTAGCAGAGGGAATTCTGATTGTTTTTATGATTATAGGACATTGTTTCTGTTTCACTGACCTTATAGATGGACTTTGTAGTTCTATCATTTCATTTCTACATACCATGTTCATCCTCTTTACTCTGTTCTCTGATGATCAGGACCTACTTCTATAATAATAATAATAATAATAATAATAATAATAGGGCGGCACGGA
>JAFMOC010000081.1:0-145000 GCA_019802505.1 Corydoras sp. C115
TAGCACGTTTTCTGTACATTTTACAGGTTTCCTGTTTCTTTTAATGTGTTTTTAGATGTTTTTCATGCTTATTTTGTGTATTTCATGCTTTTTACATGTTGTCTGTGAAAGTTGTGTTTTTGTGCATTTCCCACGTTTTTGTGCGTTTTTCATAAATTTAGCACGTTTTCTGTACATTTTACAGGTTTCCTGTTCTTTTAATGTGTTTTTAGACTTTTTCATGCTTATTTTGTGTATTTCATGCTTTTTACATGTTGTCTGTGAAAGTTGTGTTTTTGTGCATTTCCCACGTTCTTGTCCGTTTTTCATAAATTTAGCACGTTTTCTGTACATTTTACAGGTTTCCTGTTCTTTTAATGTGTTTTTTAGACGTTTTTCATGCTTATTTTGTGTATTTCATGCTTTTTACATGTTGTCTGTGAAAGTTGTGTTTTTGTGCATTTCCCACGTTTTTGTGCGTTTTTCATAAATTTAGCACGTTTTCTGTACATTTTACAGGTTTCCTGTTCTTTTAATGTGTTTTTAGATGTTTTTCATGCTTATTTTGTGTATTTCATGCTTTTTACATGTTGTCTGTGAAAGTTGTGTTTTTGTGTGCATTTCCCACGTTTTTGTGCGTTTTTTCATAAATTTAGCACGTTTTCTGTACATTTTACAGGTTTCCTGTTCTTTTAATGTGTTTTTAGATGTTTTTCATGCTTATTTTGTGTATTTCATGCTTTTTACATGTTGTCTGTGAAAGTTGTGTTTTTGTGCATTTCCCACGTTCTTGTCCGTTTTTCATAAATTTAGCACGTTTTCTGTACATTTTACAGGTTTCCTGTTCTTTTAATGTGTTTTTAGATGTTTTTCATGCTTATTTTGTGTATTTCATGCTTTTTACATGTTGTCTTTGAAAGTTGTGTTTTTGTGCATTTCCCACGTTTTTGTGCGTTTTTCATAAATTTAGCACGTTTTCTGTACATTTTACAGGTTTCCTGTTCTTTTAATGTGTTTTTAGACGTTTTTCATGCTTATTTTGTGTATTTCATGCTTTTTACATGTTGTACATGTTTTTGCTGATGAGACCCACCACGGTCGTGTCGTCTGCGAACTTGATGATGTGGTTTGAGCTGTGCATTGCTGTGCAGTCATAAGTCAGCAGAGTGAACAGCAGTGGACTGAGCATGCAGCCCTGGGGGGCCCCCGTGCTCAGTGTGATGGTGCTGGAGCTGTTTCGTCCGATCCGGACTGACTGCGGTCTCCCGGTCAGAAAGTCCAAGATCCAGTTTCAGAGAGAGGTGTTGAGGCCCGGTTGATTCAGCTTCCCGATCAGGTGTTGAGGAATGATTGTGTTGCTGAGCTGAAGTCGATGAACAGCATTCAAACATAAGTTTCTTTATTTTCTAGGTGGGTGAGTGCCAGGTGGTGGGTGGTGGATATGCCGTCATCCGTTGAGCGTTTGGCCGGTATGTAAACAGTCTTCAAAAAATATTTGGAGTATCATACCATGTGCATTTACTTAAATTCTGAACAGGCTCATAGCTCATTATATATACATATACATGAGGCGCGCAAAAAGGCTGCTTGTGGTTTGGTTGTACGTCATTGTGTTTAAACAATTTTGTGGTATATACTTTAATTCAATTTTGAAAATGAAAAATCTAATTAAACTGTTAAAATATGACCTTGCCTTTGATCTCAGTGTATTACAGTAACTGCTCTGCATCAGACCACAATGCGCTGGCAGCAGGTGGAACAACTGCCCAGCACATCACTGACACTCAGTTACTCACAGTTTAATTCATATAGTGCAAGCAACTAGGGCGTAGGAAATTTCTTATCCAAACCATGGGATTTTCAATCTCAATTTATTACACAAGTCTTCATTACTGAGTCTCTTTTATTGTTTTATCTTTATTGATCTCATCACAGTCACTGTAACCACATCACTTTATTCACAATTTAATGATTTACTGTTAAGATTGTTATTTACTGAATTATTAAAACCCAAACTGTGCTTATGTTGTCCGATAATCATAGTAAATTTACGGATCAAGTTTTTTCGTTTTAAAAATTATTTGTATACCTTGTTCATTCATTCATTCATTCATTATCTTCCGCTTTATCCTATATTAGGGTCGCGGTGGGGTTCCCCATGCCCATCCAAGGGAAGAACGCCTCGGGCACTGGGCAGATACACCCAGGACAGGGTGCCAATCTATCGCTGGGCACACACTCACACACACAAACACACTCTACATGGGGCAATTTAGAGAACTCAATTGGCTTGATCCAAGTTTTTGGACTGTGGGAGGAAACCGGAGAACCCGGAGGAAACCCACGCAGACACAGGGAGAACATGGAAACTCCACCCAGATGGGGATTTGAACCGGGAATCCCTAGCGCTGAGAGGCGAACGTGCTAACCACTAAGCCAACTTTAACTCTTTATGACACAGCAGCAGGTCCTTTGGTTTTGTGGCAAAATGTATAACTCAGGGCCTCTACAGGTTGTTGGGAGATGGTAAAGTACAAAGTGGTGCAATTGAGGATTTAACGTTGGAGTCATTTGGACTCCAATTTTGTTCTGTTTTCCTTCTCCTGTATGGCTTTAAATAGTCAACGCTGTACTTAGTTTTAAGAACTAAGCCTTCAAGGTTATGCAAAGTTACAACCTTGCCAGTGACTGAAAAAAAAGGTGTAGGGACCACGTGTAGTTTCCTTCCACGCTTCCTCATATTTAATAAAATATGCACTGTAAATTAAGTATTTGGGGTTTTTTTGCTTTTTTTTGGCATAAGCAAGTTTTGTTTTTCTTGGGATTTGTGGAATACACGCTTTGCAATTAAAGGCCTCCGTTGTCTTTTTTTTTGACAATATGATCTCCACATCCTTCCTCTGAAATAACAATGTTGAAAATCTGAGGAAAATTTTTTTTAATAAATTGAAACAAATTTTGCAAACATGAATGCATGCATTCACAATATACCAAATTTTTGCAGCTAACTGTTCACTACACAAGGTTCATACTGCACAATTATCTCTTAGATATTACAATTTATTTTTAAACTAAGATGAAATGAGCCTAATTTTGCTAAAATTCACAAGGATTACAACACTTTATTGTCAATTCCACCACATATCAAGGACATACAACAAATTAAAATTCCCTTCTGCCATTCTGGTAACTTATCGCTCTGGATTAAGGAAGGAGCTTGCGGCAGAGCTACTTTTTAAGGACGAGTGCATGACTCTCTCCGAACTCATCACCACCACTATTCGTTTGGACCAGCTTTGGCAATCTAAGAAGTGATTGCCCTCTCTTCTGCGCACCATGGCCACATCTACCATTTCTACAGCAGATCTTGAGACCCCTATGCAAGTGAAATCTATTCAGCTGTCCACTAGCAAGAGGAGTTGTCGCATCCGAGGACGTTTGTGTTTATATTGTGGTGGAACTGATCATTTGTTGGACCAATGTCCCACTAGTCTTGCTTGTACTCGTCCATATTACCAGATCTAAAAGCAGCGCTGCGTGTGCTGAGAGCGCAGCGGACGTCACGGTTCAGCCAGGGCTTCTGGTTGGGGTAGACACGCACTGTTTTGAATGGCACTACGTCACACTTCCGTATGAAGGCGGTGACTGTGTCTGCGTATTTGTCAAAACTGTTCGCGGAACAGCTCCCAGTCCACGTGATCAAAACAGTCCTGGAGTATAGCGTCTGATTGGTTAGATAAATGGCAAATTTCTTTGGTTGTAGGCGGTTCCCGTTTCAGCCTCTGCCTATAGGTGGGCATGGGCAGGATGGAGGAGTGATCTGATTTGCCGAACGGGCAACGGAGGAGGGCTTTGTAAGCATGCCATATTTTTCTGTAGCAGCCGGGCAGTGTAGCAGCCGGGCGACCCAGGTGAATGGGGCTTCACCAATGTTTGTAAACAAAGGATCAGCGTTGTGGAATTCAAAGTCCGGTTTGCGATAAGCAATCGACGACCTGATTTCCAAAAGTGTTTGTCGGTCATAAGCGATGATGCCAGTGGCAAATGGTGTGAAAAAAGTGAAAAATAAACACACAAATAACAAAAAATTGCACATGTTGGTGGGAGCTCGCAACACGGCAGCCATACTCGGCGTCAGGCGGAAGAGGAACATTACATTACATTACATTACATTACATTAGCTAGTTTCTGTTTGTGTTTTTGCACTTTATTTGACTTGCAAGATGAGTGAAGGACTTCTCTCCAAAAGAACTATAATGTACTACTTTAATTTAGAGTGGGAGGATTAATTTATTTTACAATGTCAAACTCAAAATGCATTTGCTTATATTAATGTTCAGGTTCAGTTTTGGGGAAATGCAGGTTTTAGTGATTGTTTTACATTTGTACTGTATATTGTGTGTTTGGTTGTTTGGGTGTACTAAAACCAGGTTTTCTCCATGCTATTTACTGGAATGTGTTTAATAAAAGAGCAATTCTAACAGATTCGACAAAACTAACATGATGTGTGTAAACAGGTTTCAATATAAAAGCCTAAAAAAGATTAACCCTGATAGATCTCAATGGAAAAGTAGATCTCAGGCCAGAAAAGTGTGGGCACCCCTGGACTACATGATGCGTTATATGATTTAAGTCTTATCAGAATCAGAATCAGAATCGGACTTTATTGGCCAAGTATGCTCACACATACAAGGAATTTGTCTTTGGTTCCAATAACTCACAGTGCACAATAAGTGATAGACATACCCAAACTAGCATTCCTCATACACACACACACACACACACACACACACACACACACGCACACACACACACACACACAGACACACCTGTAAACATAACGGTTGTGCAAGTTGCAGATTGTATTTAAATAAAGTGCTAGTGCAAAAACTGTAATGAATAGTTAGGTAGGTGGAGAGTGGAAGAAGACTGGTTGAGGGTGTGGAGAATGAGTCCAGAAGTAGTTTTTTTTTAATGTTCAGCTGTTCATGAGTGTAATGGCGTGTGGAAAAAAGCTTCTCCGTAATCTGGAGGTCTTGATCCTCAACTGACTGAACCGCCGGCCTGAGGGAAGATGCTGGAACAGGTGATGTCCAGGGTGTGATGGATCACGGACAATGTTCTCTGCCCGCTTCCTGGTTCTGGCCGTGTGCAGGTCTGGTAGGGAGGGTAGCTTTACGCCGATGGTCCTCTCTGCAGACCTGATGATGCGCTGTAGTCTGTGGGTGTTGTGTCTGGTGGCTGAGCTGCCCCACACTGTGATGGATGCGGTGAGGACAGATTGTGTGGTGGCGGTGTAGAACTGCACTATCAGCTCCTTGGGCAGGTTGAACTTCCTCAGCTGACGCAGGAAGTACAGTCTCTGCTGAGCCTTCTTGATGATGGTGCTGATGTTGCAGTCCCATTTAAGCCCTTGTTCCCAGGAACTTGTGGGAGTCCACAACCGTTACAGTACTGTTAAGGATAGTGAGTGCTGGAAGGGTTGGAGGGCTTCTCCTGAAGTCTACTCTCATCTCCACTGTTTTGGCTGAGGGGTCCGTGGAGGTACACTCGTTTATGTACTGTGAGAAGAGCAGTGGGGAGAGAACACAGCCTTGTGGAGCTCCTGTGCTGATGGTTCTGGTACCTGATGTTATCTTTCCCAGCCTCACTTGCTGCTCTCTGCCAGTGAGGAAGTTTGTAATCCACTGGCAGGTGGAGGCTGGTACAGAGAGGTGGGTCAGTTTGGAGTGTAGGTGTCCGGGGATGATTGTATTGAAGGCAGAGCTAAAGTCCAAGAACAGAACTCTTGCATATGAGCATGGATGGTCAAGGTGCTGGAGGATGTAATGTAGTCCCATGTTCACGGCGTCATCCACAGACCTGTTGGCCCGGTATGCAAACTGCAGGGGGTCTAGTTGGGGGTTGGTGATGTCTTTCAAGTGGGTGAGAACCAGCCTCTCAAAGGATTTCATGACCACAGAGGTCAGTGCGACAGGTCTGTAGTCATTCATGTTCATTCATATGTTTTCAATTTTATCACTAAAGAAATTCATAAAATCATTGATGCTGAACTGTGAGTGAATCTGATTCAGTAGCACTCCGAGTTAGTTTGGCAATGGTACTATTTTTGTTGTTCTCTATTAATTCAGAATAATATTTAGTCTTCGCTGCATTGAGTGCATGTTTATATTCAGTCATACTGTCCTTCCATGCAAACCTTCCATGGTTCTAGTGGTTTGTTTTTGGGTGCGTGTTTGATTATTAAATCAAGGAATGAGCGTTTTATCTTTAATCCTTTTTTTTAAATTTAAGTGGAGCTACACTGTCTAAGGTTGTAGAAAACATGTGTTTAAGGTATTCAAGTGTTTTCAAGAATCATCTAGTCCTGATGCTTGTTTAATGTTTAATTCAGGTAAATGTTGTAGGAATGACGCAGCAGTAGAGGGATGATTGTGTGCTTTGTATTATATCATGGTTTAATGAATTGATCAATATAAATTTCTAAATCGTAGGTTATTAAATAATGATTGGAGATGACCTCACTTTGTGGAAAAATAGTTAAATTATCAATGTTAATAACATGTGATAAGTCTAACATATGTTTACAGCGCAGCATGGTGGCTTAATGATTAGCATGTTCGCCTCTCAGCGCTAGGGATTCCTGGGTCGAATCCCAATCTGGGTGGAGTTTCCATGTGGTCCCCATGTCCGTGTGGGTTTCCTCTGGGTTCTCCGGTTTCCTCTCACAGTCCAAAAACATGGATTCAAGGTAAATTGAATTATCCAATTTAGAGTGTGGCTATGTGAGTGAATGTGTGCCCAGGGATAGATTGGCACCCTGTCCTTGGTGTATCTGCCCAGCGCCCAAGACGTTCTCACCTGCATGGGCATGGGGAACCCCCTTTCCCTGTGCGAACCTAGTAGAGGAGATAAAAGCGGAAGATAATGGATGGATGGATGGAATGTTAGCTGTGTTTTTCACCAACCACACTTTGAGTAACGCCCATGGAATTGAGGATAGAGTCCAAGGCTAATTTAAATGAGTCTGGTGGGTTTTCAAAGTTAACATTGAAATCACATGTGAGATACTGTGGAGCCTGATGATGTAGAATTGTATATGTTATCAATAAAACTTTGTACTCAATATGAAACCTAACTAGTAGCCAGTGTAAGTTTAATAAAACAGGACTGATATTATCAAACTTTCTGGTTTAGTTAAAACTCAGCATTTTGCACAAGTTGTAATTTATGTAAAGATTTATTAGAACATCCTGTCAGAAGTGAATTACAATAATCTAACCTTGCGGTAATAAAAGTTTCTCTGCATCTTGAGAGAAGAGGATATTTCTTAGCTTCAAAATGTTTTGAAGATGAAAAAACGCAATTCTAGTAATATTGCTAATGTGCTATGTAAAGGAGAGATCTGAATCAATAATGACACCAATATTATTTACAGATGAACTGGGTCTGATTAAGAAGTTATCCAGGTTTAACACAGTGTTAGAAGCTTTGTTAATATTTTCCTTGGGTTCAACTATTAGTATGTCAGTTTTATCAGAATTTAGCAGTAGGAAGTTTTTTGACATCCACATTTTAATATCTTGGATGCAGTAGTCCATCTTACTAACTGAACAAACATCATAAATGACTGTTTAACAAGAACAAATAAAGATTCTGTTTGCGACCATGCTGGATTCGAGTGGCAGTTCTTCCAGCCTCCCGTCACTACAATATATACATGAGCAGCAGAAAACGGGAGTCACTCCTGCTCCCTCTGTTGTGCACTCGGATATGTCACATGTTTCGGCTAGCCGATGTCAATCACCTGAATTTTGATCACCTGTTCTGTGTTTCCGTTTGTTGTTTTATTAACTTCCGTTCCACTCTCTTATAAGCGTTGTTTCCGGGTTGTTTCGTTGTGTTGGATCACGCTCACCTGTCGTATTTTGTACCTACAGGATTACCTCTGCTTCTGTTTGATTCCTCTGTGGATTGTCTGTATCAGCGATCATCCTCATCGCGGGTTACGCATATTGTTTTGATTTCGTGCAGCAGTCACGCTGCTCCGTGTTTGTATTTTGTTTTTTTCTTTTGTTCTTTTGGAGAACTCTTTTTACTGTTTATTTTATTTGCATAGATCTGTGGGTTGCGCCATCCTTTACTGCGTCGCTGACAGATCCAACGCCAGGAACTATGGACGCGTCTCATTCCACCGATCAGCTTCACGCACTTGGGAAGCAAAGGGCGGTTTCTCGGCGAACTTCGGCAGGAGATGATGGAGCTTTGAAGGACCATGGGATCCATTTTGGAGCGTCAGGAAAGGTTGGAACACGGGTTTCATCAGCCCACTGGTGCTGCTGCTACGGTGTCTTCCGATGCTTCCGAGTCTGGACCACCGCCAGTTCAGCAGCATCGCCGCTTTCGGTTGCCGAGCCATAGCGGTACAGCGGAGATCCAGATTACTGTGAGCTCTTTCTTCTACAATGTTCCATGTATTTCACCAATCGCCCACCTGCTACCGACGAACAAAAATTTTCGTTTATAATCTCATGCTCGCAGGGACACGCGAGCAACTGGGGCTCTGCTTTATGGAACGCCAATGGTGCCAAATCGTGAAATTTTTCGTTATTTATGGAGCAGTTTAAGAGAATGTTTTTTCAGCTGCGTCAGGGACGTACTGTGGGAGAACTGCTTTATGAACTTCGGCAGGGTTCGCGCTCCGTGTCAGATTATGCTATGGAGTTTCGAACCTTGGCAGCGCACAGTGGCTGGAATGAACCTGCTCTTATTGTGGCATATCATTCTGGTCTACGGAGAGAGATTTCAGCAGAGCTGCTGTTCAAGAATGCTGAGATGTCCCTGTCTGAACTGATTACTGTCTCCATCAAGCTGGATCAACTTTGGCAGACACGAAAGAAGCTAAATCTACTGCTCCTCCTCGCTCCTCCTCTCCGGACTCAGAGACACCTATGCAGGTGCATTATATCCGCCTTTTGGACAGTGAGAGGAGCCGTCGCATTGGAGAGCGTTTGTGCTTGTATTGTGGGGCCAATAACCACATTGTTAATGCTTGCGCCACTTGTCCCTCTAATCGGGATTGTGTTTCTACTGTGCGGATTAGAGCTATCATGCCAGCTGATGACTCCATAGTGTTAAGCACTTCTTACTTGATTAAGCGTAAACCTATATTATTTTCTGTGTTGATTTCTTTTGCTGATCAGTTTGTGAGCACTATGGCACTCATTGATTCGGGTGCTGAGGGCAATTTTTTGGACACCACGCTGGCTGAACCACCTTACAAAGGCCCATATGAGTCAGTTCAGCGGATGGCCATCCCCTACACCCGGGTTGCATTACATTGCTGATTCTCTGGCTAAGGGTATTATCTGGCCTATAAATCTCCTGTGTCTTCGGGGGGGGGGGGTTTGTTCACAAGAAGGATTTGTCCCTTAGGCTTTGTATAGATTATCGCATGCATAATCAGGCTACCCGTAAGATCCCTTACCCTCTTCCCCTTGTTCCTTCTGCCTTGGAGCGGCTCAAGGCTGCCACCATATTTTCTAAATTAGACCTTCGAAATGCTTACAATTTGTTGCGCATTAGGGAGGGGGATGAATGGAAGACCACTTTTGTCACCACGTCAGGCCAGTATCTTGTATGCCTTTTGGCCTCACTAATGCTCCTGGCATTTTCCAGTCTTTTATCAATGAGGTACTTAGGGATTTTCTGGAGGATTTTGTCTTAGTTTATATGGATGACATACTATTTTTTTCATTCGATCTAGAGACTCATTGCCGACATGTTTCTGTCATTCTTTGATGTCTGTTACAGCATAATCTGTTCGCTCATGCAGAGAAATGTGAGTTTCATTGGCGGCGTATTTCCTTTTTGGGCTATGTCTTGTCTGCTGAGGGATTACAGATGGACCCTAGTAAGGTTAGTGCTATTTTGGATTGGCTAGTTCCTACCACCATTAAGGAATTGCAGCGTTTCTTGGGATTTGCTAAATTTTATCGGAAGATTATCCAGTCCTTTAGTACCCTTGCAGTTCCACTTACCAACTTACTTAAAGATGGCCTTCACCCTAGTTCCGAGGCGGACTTACTTGTGGATTCCCCTATTCTACCGGATAGGTGCTTCATTAACTCATTACATTGGGAATTTGATTTTGAAATTGAGAGGTCTCTTCAATCTGTGCCTGCTCCTCTCGCTTGTCCTCAGGGGCATTTGTATGTACCTGAATCTTTTCGCTCTTGGCTTATTACTTGGGCTCATTCATCGCTTTGTTCTGGTCAGTCGGATTTGAATGTACTATTCATCTTCTCCGCCGTAAATATTGGTGGGAGTCTTTAAACTTGGACGTACAATGATTTGTAAAATCATGTTCCATATGTGCTGCTTTTAAGATGCCCAAACTTTTGCCTGCTGGTAAACTACTACCCTTACCAGTTCTTACTTGTCCCTGGTCTCATTTGGCTATTTGCTACGAGATGAGCGAACACTCTAGATCTTGTTTACACGAATATCCCCAGCGTGTTCCGGGCTGAGCACCACCCCCACCTCGGATACTCAGATCACATCTCCGTTATGCTAATTCCAGCATACAGTCCGGTCGTCAGACACTTAAAACCGGTTTTGCACTCTGCACTACAGGACTGCTTTGAGTGTACGGACTGGAACATGTTTAGGGGGCTGTAACCCATGGCGACCTGCTACATCAGCAAGTGTACAGACGACGTGACTGTCTCCAAAAACATCACCACAGGTCCCAACCAGAAGCCGTGGATGACCACAGAGGTGCGTGCTTTGCTGAGGGATCGTGACTCTGCTTTTAAGGCAGACGACAAGGCGGCACTTAGAACAGCGAGGGCCGAACTGTCCAAGGCCATCAGAGAGGCAAAGCGCGCACACAGTCAGAACATCCACAGCCACTTCCAGAACTGTGGAGACACACGGCGCATGTGGCAGGGCATCCAGACCATCACCGAACTACAGGACTACACCACCTGCCTGCGACGATGATGTCTCCCTTCCAGATGCGCTGAACGACTTCTACGCTCGGTTTGAGACACAGAACGGTGCGACAGCAAGGAAGACCACCCCTCCTCTCAACGACCAGGTATTGTGCTTCACAGCAGCTGATGTGAGGAAATCTCTATGCAGAGTCAACCCTCAAAAAGCTGCTGGACCAGACAACATTCCTGGCAAAGTGCTCAGGGAATGTGCGGACCAGCTGACAGATGTCTTCACCGACATATTCAACACCTCCCTGAACTATGCCATCATCCCGACGTGTCTCAAGGCTACAACCATCATCCCCGTGCCAAAGAAATCTCCAGTGTCCTGCCTCAACGACTACCGCCCCATTGCACTGACTCCCGTCATCATGAAGTGCTTCGAGAGGCTTGTCATGAGGCACATCAAGACCCTACTGCCACCTACACTGGATCCACTGCAGTTTGCACACCGGCCAAACTGCTCAACAGATCTTACCACCCAGCACCTGGCATCACCCACCTAGAAAATAAAGACACTTATGTTCGAATGCTGCTCATCGACTTCAGCTCAGCATTCAACACAATCATCCCTCAACACCTGATCGGGAAACTGGATCTACTGGGTCTCAACACCTCTCTCTGTAACTGGATCTTGGACTTTCTGACCGGGAGACCGCAGTCAGTTCGGATCGGACGAAACAGCTCCAGCACCACTACACTGCGTGCTCAGTCCACTGCTGTTCACTCTGCTGACTTATGACTGCGCAGCAATGCACAGCTCGAACTACATCATAAAGTTTGCAGACGACACGACCGTGGTGGGTCTCATCAGCAAGAACGATGAAACAGCGTACAGAGAGGAAGTACAACGGCTTACGAACTGGTGCAGAACCAACAACCTGTCTCTGAACTTAGACAAGACCAAAGAGATGGTTGTTGACTTTAGGAGGACAAGGCGTGATTACTCTCCACTGACCATCGACGGCTCCATCGCTCACCACATTCTACAGGGGAACCATCGAGAGCATACTGAGCAGCTGCATCACCACCTGGTTCGGGAACTGCACCGTATCGGACCGCAAGTCCCTGCAGCGGGTAGTGAAGATGGCTGAGAAGATCATCGGTGTCTCTCTCCCCTCCATCACGGAGATTTTCACCACACGCTGCATCCGCAAGGCAACCAGCATTGTGGATGACAACACTCACCCCTCACACACACACTCTTTGAACTCCTGCCTTCTGGAAAAAGGTACCGGAGCATCCGGGCCAACACCTCCAGTTTCTTTCCTCAGGCCATCAGACTCTTAAACAATTTCACCAGCACTGTTACCTCTCCACTAAATGTTAACTGTTGACAATAACCAAACTCAGGGTTTACTTCATTATTACTTGAATGTTTATTGTTTCATTACTTGAATGTTTACTTGAAGAAAAAAAAAAAAAAAAAAGAAAAAAAAATGTTTTTTTGAAAATTTGTTCATTACTTGAATGTTTCTTGTTCATTACTTGAATGTTTATTGTTCATTACTTGAATGTTTATTTTTTACTGTACTGTGTATAGTCATGTATTTATTGTAATAATTTTATTTCCTTGTGTTTGCACATGTGCAATTTGTGTTGGCTGTTATATGTAGCACCTTGTTCCTGGGAATGCTGTCTCGTTCCACAGATATTGTACTCTGCTTTATATTGTGGAATGACAAATAAAAAATACTTGACTTGACTTTGTTTCAGATTTACCTTGTTCTAATGGTTTTACCACTGTGGTTACGCTCATTGACAGTTTTTCACGTGCCGTGCGTTTTTTCCCTTTGGCCTTTCTTCTTTCTGCTTTGCAAACTGCGGAGCTTCTTTTTAGGAATATATTTCCTGTCTTTGGTATCCCGAAGGATATTCTCTCTGATCAATTCACATCCGCCATTTGGAGGTAATTTTTTGAGAAATTGGGAACTTCGGTAAGTTTAACCTCGGGTTATCATCTGGAAAGTGATGGCCAGTGTGAGAGAGCTCAACAGGAACTCGACAAGTTTCTGCGTATTTTCTCTGTTAGCAATGCTACAGATTGGGCACGTTTTCTCCCTTGGGCCGAGATTGCTCAGAACTCCCTTCGCCACTCTGCTACCGGCTTGACACCTTTTCAATGCGTCTTAGGGCTTCAACCACAATTTGCATTATGGGACCCTGAACCCACCAATTCTCCGGTAGTTGACGAATGGTTTAGACCATTTGCTCACCGTCACAGAAGTGTGGCTCTCCTGGAGACAGAGTTTGGCTAAGTTCGTGAGTATGATTTCGTTGATTTGGCTGATGTCGTCAAGGTATTTTTGCACCGTTCTTTACTGCGTCGCTGACAGGGAGTGACTAAAGTTAAGGTTTGAAATGTATTGAACTGTGTATCATCTGCATAATGAGTGAGGTCTGTAAGCTCCTCAAGTGAAGAAGACAAGGACCACACCTCTACACCCACAATGCGACAGTTTAGTGGAACGCTTAAATCACAAGTGACTAGCAATACAGCTAGTGAAGGCCACAAGTAAAAATCATAAGGATTGGCATGTAGGTCCACGGGCCAGGAAACAACTGGTTTTACACCCGTGTTTGGTAGGGAGCTTCACACCCTGGTTTATCTGGCCTTTGGCGTCCCACCTGGCAAAGAGTTGGGGTGCATACCCTGCCCTAAGTTTGCTGCCGACCTGCTTAAAGCCCTCCATGACCTTCACTATGCAACTAGGTTTAGTCAGTCTGACTCATGCCTACTGTAAATCAAAAAAGGGTGTACGATACACTGTACAGCGTGGAACCACTGGGCGCTGGGCAAAGTGTGTGGCTATTCAGCCCCAAGCACATGAAGGGGCTCTGCCCGAAATTACAGTGAGGTATTAAATGAGCGAGGTAGTTTCACAGGATGAAATGGGACAATTAACAGCTGGTGGTGCATAGGGACCGTCTGGCCCCTATTTTTTGGGGGTAAAGTTTTGTTGCACGTGTTATACCATGGATGTGTTCTGTTAACGGGATAATGGCTTAAGTGCTAGGAGCGCATACAGGGGAGAGAGAATAGTGTATAAATGACTTTTTAACAGGAACAAATAAAGAGAAAATAAAGATTCTGTTTGAGACCATGCTGGATTCGAGTGGCAGTTCTTCCAGCCTCCCATCACTATAATATATATGTGAGCAGCAGAAAAAGGGAGTGACTGAAGTGAAGGTTTGCAGTCTTAAGGTAGATATTGATGTAAATACAAATGTAAATAGAAGCAGGCATATACTGATTATAGATACTGAATGGTTCAGATACATAGATTAAAGTGAAAACTGGTGTTAGGATCAAAGACAGTGTGATTGAAGCGATAGCCCTGGGGGAAAAAACTGTTTCTGAGTCTGCTGGTCCTTGTGCGGATGGTTCTGTAACTTTTTCTGTACTGTATGGCAGTATCTCAAGGGATAGTTATCAAGGTGTGTTCTGTCCCTAATAATGCTGCCAGCTTTTCTCTTTAGTCGGCTGGTGTAGACACTGTCTAGGCTGGGAAGATCAGTCCCAGTAATCTGTTCTGCCATTTTGACCACCTGTTGTAGCTCCTCTCTTTCTGAGACACTGCAGCTGGTGTATCATGCCTTGGGAAATGATGCTTTCAATGGTGTTACGATAGACATTTACCAGAAGCTTTTTGAGAGTTTGGTCTTTTTCGGTTTTCCCAGGAAGCACAGCCTTTGTTGTGCTCTCTTTAAAAGGTGTGAGGTGTTAGTAGACCATGTGAGATGTTTGTTTTTGTGGACACCAAGAATTTTCAGACTTCCACAACTGTATAGTCTGATAGATTGGTGCCCTGTCCTGGGTGTATCTGCCCAGCGCCCGAAACGTTCTCACCTGGATGGGCATGGGGAATCCCCCCGCGACCCTAATATAGGATAAAGCGGAAGATAATGAATGAATGAAGAGTGAATGGGGGTGCATTCGTGTGTGAATATGGTGAAATATGGATTGGGCTTAATACTGCCCCTGTGGAGTGTCAGTGTTCAGGGTTAGAATAGAAGAGGTCTGTTGACCCATTCTGACCCTCTGTGATCTATCTGACAGGAAGTCCATTATCCAGAAGCAGACCTAGACTTCTCAGCTTAATAACCAGTTTTTGAGGGACAAAAGTGTTAAAAACAGAACTGTAACCCACAAATAACATCCTCACATATGTGTTTGGCTGTTGCAGGCATGTTAATGCAGTGTGTAGTGCCATAGAGACTGCATACTCATTGGACAAACTGATGTTCATCCAAATCTGAGGAGATGATGGCTCTGGTGTGCAAAAGCACCAGTCACTCAAAACATTTCATTGTTGTCAAAGCTACAGGTCTATAGTCATTGAGTTTTTTTTCACAAATGCCTTTTTAAGGACTGGAATAAAGGTGGATGTCTTAAAACATTTTGGGACCACAGCTAGAAAGAAGTTAAATATGTTGTTAAGTACCTCTGTCAGGCTGTCCAGCGCAGGCCTTTAATACTCATCTGGAGATTCCATCTGGACACACTGCTTTGTTGGCATTCACTTTATCCAGCAATATCTTCACTTGATGGTGGTGTAGCACTAATTCTGGTCCACCTTCAGGTGATATGATGTGAGGAGCTTATTAGCATAAGCTTGTGAGGAGCATACGCTTGTGAGGAGCTTCTTAGCTTTAGCTTATCATTCACTGGCAACATACACTATCATAATTAACACAGTCGTGAATTCCCTCGGAAGGTAGGGTGGTCTGCATTTCATTGTTATATATTCTAGATTGGGGGAGCAGTGTTTATCCAGTACGCTTGTATTCATACACAAGCTGTTATGAATGTATATGCACAGACCTCCACCTCTGATCATCCTCAGTCTTGTCCTCTCTGTAAACAGAGCGCTTGGCTAGTGGAACAAAGCAGTTCAGTCAGGTTTCTGTCATGATAAGAACACAGCTGCTCATAACATGTGAAGTTATTCGTAGCCTGATAACCATCTTGTTGTTCAAAGATCTGATGTTACCGAGAAAGAGACTCGGGATAGCTGGTCTGTGTGCATTAGCCTGTAGCCTAGTGCGCAGTCTGGAGCACTAACCCTTCTTCCGCTTCCTCTCTCTGCGCTGCCTGCATTGCTTCACTGGGAGTGTGTATACTCCCCTGGTGTCTGGAGACCGTAGGATCTCCAGAGGGATATTTTCTGAGTAAAATATGTAGTCTTTGTGCTGATATCCTATGCAGATGAGCTGTGCTCTGCTGTTATTTTGTGGAAACACAAATATAAAACTAAAAAAGTAAAAAGCTGCTAAAGTAGGAAGAGAGTCGAGCTGCTGCGTCTGCACGCTCTGCTATCTCTTTATCATTTTATGCTCACAACTCAACACTATCTCTGGCCATTATTTAACTGACCACTGGAGGAGACATACTTTTGGATCAGCACCAGGCATGATTGCTGAAAAATAGGTTAGGTCAGCTGTTGTTTCTGCAAGCAACTAACACTAATCAATATTCTGATCTTGCTAAAGTTAATTATGGTGTTCCGCAAGGGTCATTTCTCGGACCACTCCTATTTGCCCTATATATGCTTCCATTGGAATCAATTATTCGTAAACATGGAATTAGTTTGCACTCTTATGCAGATGATGCACAGTTATACATTTCAGCTAACCCTAATGATATTCATTCAGCCAGTAAGCTGGAGGACTACATCCAAGATATTAAAATGTGGCTGTCAAAAAACTTCCTACTGCTAAATTCTGATAAAACTTAGGTACTAATAGTTGGACCCAAGGACAAAATAAACAAAGAATAAACATTCTATCTCTGTGTTAAACCTCGATATCACCTATTTATTAACTTTTAGTAACTTGATTTATTACCTTTCTGCCCTCCCACCTAATCCAAAAAGAAAGAGGCCTGCCTGATGCACAGCCTCATAGGGAATTAAGTCCATGTACTCAGGTGGCCAGCCTATTGAACACAACCCCCCCCCCCCCCAATAAAAAGGAGAACACTCTGGGGGTGCCCCCCCCCACTGGAGACTTTTTTGGTGACAATCCAACACAGTCTCCCTCCACAGCACCAGCACCACATATGCCCAAATATACATATAATATATTAGTGCTATCCTTTATGCTGTTGCATGCTGGGGCAGCAGGTTGAAGGTGGCAGATGCCATCAGACTGAACAAACTTATCCGTAAGGCCGGTGATGTGGGTATATAAAACTTGACTCGCTGTAGGGAGTGTCAGAGAGAAGGATGCTGTTTAAGCTGAAGGACATCATGGACAATACCTCCCACCCACTGGTCAGACACAGGAGCACATTCAGTTTAAGATTCATTCCACCAAAATGCACCACAGAGCGCCACAGGAAGTCATTCTTACCTGTGGCTATCAAACTGTATAATCTGTCTGTTTAACTCCTCACTCAGTAAAACAACTTTATAGTGCAATAACGTAATCACGATAAGTATTAAAATATGTTTTATATTATTCTACCATCTAACACGCAATATATTTTTCATTTCGTAAATGTAATTTATATATATATATATATATATATATATATATATATATATATATATATATATATATATATATATATATATATATACTGTACTTTGGTACTTTGGATGTGGCGCGTTGAGATCGTTCATTCGTTACCGCCTTCACTACATCATGATTAGTACTAGTGTACTATACCTTTAAGAGTGAGCGATTTAGAACACCGCTCTCGATTTGCAGTCCGACGTCTGACTTTTAAGCCGCTGATGGGGGGGGTGTAGATGTGTATTTTCCTTACGTCACGAAAGCACGCCCCTCCCTGCACGTATCACTCACGCCATGCCTGACGTGCTGCGCGCGTGTGCGCTTTTGCTGTCAGTCGTTTGAGCAATCAAAGCAAAACAGGGATAAAAGTTTGATCGTGTACTTCAGCAGTGTTGTGCAACCTCCACCAACAATGTATTAATACACGGAGAATAAGTACAAAGGAAGCCGTTACCATAGAAAACGAAGCAAGTATATGGCATTGAAAGGGCGCCGCACATTAGCTTAGCTAGAGCTCAAAGGGCTGGGTTTAAGAGGATGAAGCGGATAACCGGACATAACGCAATGTGATGGCAGACAGTAATTCTGCTTATTTAACTGCATATCGCCTGGTAATGAGATCTGGATCTGAATATGGTTACTTGGAACTAGTTATCGAAAGCAAAACAGAAAGTTGATCCATCCTACTCAACGTGCAACAGCAGGTAGGAGCGCAGAAAATGGAATTATGTTTGTGTGTGTCAAGTTAAACGTGTAGTTTTCAAGATGTTTTAAATCCTCAGTTTAATTAAACACATATGAATATTTCAAAAAAATGCTATGTCTATTAGGTTTATAAGTTAATTGGCAGAGATTTTGTGCCTTTGACCGAACGTTACGGTTAGATCTGCTGGTTCTTTTCAGGGACACTCAACTAGCTTTTTTTTTTTTTTTTAGCTAGCAATAGCTTTCTGTAGTTGTTTTTGTGGATTCAAAAAATAGTTATGATTTCAAGTGTTATTTATTTTTCATCAGTATTTGCATTTTAATCAGTACATTTTCAACCAGTTTCATTCTTTCAGCAATGTCAAGGTCCAAGTTTAAAATTATTTTTTACTATATGATATCTCCAGTGAGGAGAAAGTTAACACAAAGTCTTTGTGGTTCTGAAATTCAACATCCATTAATCGGTCATAGCTTGCTCACAGTTCCAGTGAATAATCTAAAATGGTACAAAAGGAACAAAGGTCTGATGGATTTAACTCATTATCATCGGCTTAATACTCTACTAGTGTCATGAGAAGTTCCCCATGCCAACCTAATTTTATTTATAGAGTGCTTTTTACAATAGTACATTGTTACAAAGCAGCTTTACCGTGTTATAAATCTTTAAAACCCCCAAAAGAGCAAGCCGAAGTGACAGTGGCAAGAAAAAAACTGTTATGTTGTTTTTTTAAGGAATAAACTTTGGGAGGGCCATGGCTCAGATGGGGACTCATCCTCCTTGAGTGCCCGAACAGCATCAACAGTGTAGCCATGTACAGATTGTTTAGTGATCAGGTGTCTGTATTTAACAATTGGAAAACTTATTGGAAAGTACATTGAGGGCATCCTGCAGGACTGCCAGTCCAATAAAAATCCAGGTTCCATCCAGTATTTGTTGTAGCCACAGTTCTTCAGCAGAGCCATGGATAAAGAGCCAATTCAGATATCTACTCCTTTATCTACCAGGAATTAATTAAACACAAAATTAAATTAATGTGTTCTAATCTACTTTTAAAGATTGATAGTGGCTCTGAATCGTGAACAGTAACTGGAAGGCTATTTCAAAGTTGAGGTTGTGAGAGAACGCTCTTCCACCAGCAGTAATTTTATTTATTCTAGGAGCTGAAGGCAAACCAGCACCTTGAGGTCTGAGCTCACAATGTGGCCTTATACAGTTGAAGCTCAGTGAGATACTCTAGAGCCTTATGATGTAGAATTTTATGTCATCAATAAAATATTGTACAATTGAATATTGTATTACTGGTAGCCAGTGTAAGTGTAACACAGGACTGAGATGAACTCGGTCTGATCAAGGAGTTATCGAGGCTTAACACAGTGTCACAAGCTTTGTTTATTTTGTCCTTGGTTTGAACTATTAATACCTCAGTTTTATAAGAATTTAGCATTAGGAAGTGTTTTAACATCAACGTTTTAATATCTTGGAAGCAGTCCTTCATCTTACTGACTGAATAAACATCATTATGTTTAGCTGAAATGTATAACTGTATCATTTGCATAAAAGTGGAAACTAATTCTATGTTTACGAATAACTGATCCCAAATGAAGCGTATATAGAGCAAATAGGAGTGGGCCGAGAACTGACCCTTGCTGAACACCATATTTAACTTTAGCAAGATCAGAATATTGATTAGTGTTAGTTATGATCTATAGTGGGGTGGCTTAGTGGTTAGCACGTTCACCTCTCAGCGCTAGGGATTCCGGGTTCGAATCCCAATCTGGGTGGAGTTTCCATGTTCTCTGTGTCCGCGTGGGTTTCCTGCGGGTTCTCCGGTTTCCTCCCACAGTCCAAAAACATGGATCAATTCAATTGAGTTCTCCAAATTGCCCCATATAGTAGAGTGTGTATGTGTGTGTGTCTGTGTGATTGAGTGTGTGCCCAGCGATAGATTGGCGCCCTGTCCTGGGTGTATCTGCCCAGCACCCGAAACGTTCTCCCCTGGATGGGCATAGGGAACCCTCCTGCGACCCTAATAGAGAATAAAGCAGAAGATAATGGATGGGTGGATGGATGATCTATAGTGTCAAGGGCTGCGCAAAGATCTAAGAAGACCAGAAAAGAGGTTTGGTTGTTATCAGAGGACAGTAATAAGTCATTAACTAATTTATGTAAGGCCGTCTCATTGCTGGTGAGACCTAAAGCCTGACTGATAAACTTCATGAATGTTATTAGCTAGAAGATGGCGATTTAGCTGGTTGAACAAAAATTTTTTGAAGATTTTAGAGACAGAAGAAGGTTTATAGTTGGACAGTATTAGAGGATCCAAACTAGTAAGTAAGTAAACTTTATTTATATAGCACTTTTCATAGGCACAGGCCACAAAGTGCTTTACAAAAGGATAAAACATAAAAAATAAAAGAGAATAAACACAATAAAAGCACAATTTACACCACATAAAACATAAAAACATAAAAAACACAACAACCAAGACTACTGGCTAGCCCATTTGCCCAAATGCCTGTTTGAACAGATAAGTCTTTAACTGTTTTTTAAAAGAGTCCGCCAATCTTAAAAAAGGGGGCAAAGAGTTCCACAGTTTTAAGTAATGGTTAAATGGGTAGGTTTAAGTAATGGTTTAATGGCCGCACACTTCAGATTTTTGGGGTCATAACCTATTTTTAAGTGAGGAATTTATAATGTTTATTAAAGGCTCTGTAATATTTTGGAAGTCTTTAACAAGATTTGTAGGCATTGGGTCTGACAACAGACAGGATGTTGTCTTTGATAGTGTAATTAATGAGACAGTAAAAAATAAAAGTTTTTAAATTAATTTATTATTATTATTTGTTTAGATATGGGGTTAAAGGGATTTAACTCTTGTACTACATTATTTTTTGTAACACTCGATCTTTCTGCAACTGGTGAGTGTTGATTATTGTTTACGCTACATGGTGCATTACATGATTTATGTCTTACGTTTTCAATTTTATCAGTAAAAAAAATTTAGATTGTCTCCATTTACGCCATGGTTTGTTTTAGGGAGTGTTTTTTTATTATTGTACCATGGATCAAGTCTTTTATCTTTAATTCTTTTTAGTTTAACTGGAGCTACACTGTCTAAGTTTGCAGAAAATGCATGTTTAACATATTCAGCTGTTTTCAAATCAAGTTCATCTGGTCCTGATGCTGGTTTAATGTTTAATTCAGGTAAATATTTTAGGAATGACACAGCAGTAGAGGGAATGATTGTGCGCTTCATATTGTGTTGTGGTTTAATGAATCAATATTAATTTCTAAATCGTAGATTATTTAGTATTAGAGTTAGTATTGATATTAATTATATTTTTTGGCACACTTTTTGGACTCTTTTTTTTTTGCTTACTGCATTGTGGGTGATGACTCCTGGCAGTTCGCAGGCAGTTGGTTAGGCCATTCTGTCTGCTGCCTGGCCTTGGCTCTGAGTAGTGAATTTTCAGTCTTATCTGAACAAAGAACAAACAACTTTGTTATTGCATAAGAGTAATCTAGTTAAGCAAAGGGTATATTTTTCCAATAAGATTTAGATACATTTATTAATACATTTTTCACCTGAGAAAAAGACTGGGCACTTAAATTTGTTTTACAGTACTTTTAGAAAGTTATGATGACTTCATGAGTTAGCAAAGTATTGTTTTTATTATTTCATTAATTTAAGTTTTTGGATGACTGGAATTTTATATAGATTTATGGTTTGTTCTATTTTAATTAATTTAAAGAATATTAACTATTTAAATATTTGTCACAGGGTGATTGGCACATTGGATATTAAAGGCTACGACAGCATTTAAAGCTTAATGCAATACCCTCTGGTTTATCGTTGATCGTTGTTTTACATTACATCAAGGCAATGACCCAAAACATACTTTGTCAGAACTACTTTAGAATCATTATGATTTTCCGTCATGATGTATCTCGGTATACTTGAAGTAATGTTAGAACTGTATTTTGTATATATGTGTATTTAATTAACCATAGCAAAGTATGACATTAAAAAAATCACAAAAAAGTTATTCAGGTCATATTTAGTCAAGCTAAAAGTTGTTGATCTGAGATCTATGTATTATATCCCCCTCCCAACACCTCTCTGTCAACTGATGTCTTTGCAACCTTCTTCAAAGAAAAGATTGAGGGCATCAGCAAACTCTTTCATACCCCTTATTTACACAACACTACATTTCACACATCCAGCCAACCAACATTCTCCTCCAGCCAACCAATCTTCTCCTTCTCCCCTGTCTCAGAATCTGACATCTGCAAGATTCTTCTTGTCAGCGACTCAACTACCCCTTTGCCCCTTGATTCTGTCCCATCTCATCTTCAATCCATTGACTCCTCTATCACACCAGCACTAACACACATCATCATCTCCTCCCTCATGTCTGGCACTTGTCCTGATTTTTTCAAACAGGCTATAGTCAGACCTCTGCTCAAAAGTCCAATGCTCAACCCAAATTTGGTTGGGAGCTACAGATCTGTATCACTTTTACCTTTCTTGTCTAAAACAATGGGTGGTATCTACAAAGGTCTCCAGGTTTTTTTAATCGGAACAAGCTCTTTGATCAGTCTGGTTTTAGGTGTGGTCACTCCACCGAGACAGCATTGCTTTCTGTGACTGACTCACTTAAATCTGCCAATGGTAACTCTCAATCCTCTGTCCTCATTCTTCTAGACATTTCGGCAGCTTTTGATACAGTAAATCATCAAACTCTACTGTCCACACCATTACAATTACAACACTTCAATGGTTTCGATCCTATCTATAGTTACCAAAACTGCCCATTCTTAAAGAATCCTTCCTTACAACATCAGGAAGATCAGACCTTTCTTGACTAAACATGCTCCTCCGCTGTTAGTTCAAGCCCTCATCCTATGCCGGCTTAATTATTGGAATACGTTCCTTGCCGGTCTCCCAGCATCCACAATCAGCCCTCTACAACTAATTAAGAACTCTGCAGCCTGACTTGTATTCAACCAGTCCAAGCGAACTCATGTCACTCCACTACTCATTTCTCTCAATTGGCTCCCTGTAGCTGCTCGAATTCAGTACAAATCACTGAATCTGACCTAGAGGACTATTTCTAGATCTGCCACCGCTTACCTTCACTCTATCTTTTCAAAATACACTCCGGCTCGTTCACCTGGTGATTCCACCTCACAGAGAAGCTAATTCTCACTCCGTGGCGTCCACCACTGCAAAATGGTGGAACGTTCTTCCCAACACTGTCCGGAAGGCAGAGTCACTTGGCATTTTTAAGAAACTACTGAAGATGCATCTTTTTTAACAAAAACCTGTTGTGGAACGAGACAGCATTCCCCAGGAACAAGGTGCTACATATAACAGCTTCCACACAACTAAAGTGCACATGTGCAAACACAAGGATCACAATAAATACAGGATGATACACAGTACAGTAAACAATAAACATTCAGGTATGGTATGAAAGTAAACCCTGAGTTAGGTTGTTGTAAACAAATGTCCTTGATTTTAAAAATATTCTTAAGAGTTTGTAGTTGTGGCAGTTCTTTATAATGTGCAAAGAGTGTGCTAAAGATGCAAGATGTGCATAGAGGTATGTGCAAACATGCTAGCAGCGGAATGTTAGTGTTTGGTCAAATTGTTCAAGAGTCTGATGGCATGAGGAAAGAAACTGAGGAAAGAAACTCTGAAAGAAACAAAGTCACTTTGAATAAAAGTTTCTGCTAAATGACAAAATGTAAATGTAATATAGAGGGATCTGGTATCACAGCAGTAATGTACTGGTTATTAATTAGCATGTTAAAAATGTTGAGTGTGCTAACAGCATTTTTCATTAAAATTTAAAAGAGGTTAGTAATTGATTTTTACATAATTGGTTCTTTACAAGATTTGTTTTTAACAAACACCAGTCTTTTGATCACAGTGAAGGGTTAATGTTTTTTAAATAGTGATTCTTGTTATAAAGGTAAATGTATTTGTGAACATGAATTTAAAAAATGTTATGATTTAAAATAAAAAGAAGTAAGAAATGCAAATACAGCAAATTAAATTTATTTGACTAATAGGAACTAAAAAATAAAGCTTCCAAATTGCAGGCACAGCTCTTTTATTCTCTGTCTTCTTTCTCTTATTCTCTGTTGTTGGTTGGTTTTTTTTTGTTTGTTTTTTTTTAATAATTTTGATAAAGCAGTTAACACACTGTTATGCAAATTCTACATGATTAACTAGTAAGCTTCTGGATATTATCCGGTTTGCTGTCTTACAATGCAACCCTACAGCTGTTGTATATAAGTAAAAATATAGTAGTAAAAAAAAAAAAAAAAAAGTAAAGGTTTCCTTATCCACCATTATTAAATGGGTAGTTCTGGTGGTACAATCTGATTGGCTGGGTCGTTTGTTTAGCTGTGACATTATTGACAGTAATGCACACCTCTGACCTCTTCACATTTGTATGAATGCATAATATACAATACATTATTTTGAAATGTGTACAATAAATGAAAATACAGGTTAATATAAACAGTACAAATATATTTATTCATTAAACATTGTTTTTTTTATTATAATGTTTTTATAATCGTTTTTTAAATCAATAAGGCACTCAAGGTTAACCTATACAGTACTACACAGTAACCAAATGATCTTTTTAAGATCTATAAATTAATATAAGGTGTGGGTTTTCCTTTAGCCCCTAGAATGAAGGTAATTTGTTGCTTCTCCTCAGTAATAGGTTAGAAGATAGAAGTTAGAAGAAACAGCTTTAAAACAGCTTGTGGGGACCGTCTCTGTTCATCTTTCCAAAAGATTTTAATTTGTGTCTATGGAAACAGGTGTCAGGTTTAATCAAAGGTTTAAAGTTAAGAAAACAAGGCCAGAGGCCACTGTATTTGTTCCACATTATGTTTTGTCAAATGTTGTGCTAATAAGCATGATGTTACTGTTAATAACTGGTCATAAAAAATGAACCTTCCTTAATCTTCATCATTGTATTAATGCTGTACAGTTTTCAGAAACAGTAGCATATTTTACTGGCTCTAATTGTGGTCATGGTTAGCACCTCTGAGCACTGGGAATTCAGGTTTGAATCCCAATCTGGGTGAACTTTCCATGTTCTCCCGGGTCTGTTCGAGTTTCCGCCGGGTTCCTCCCACAGTCCAAAAATGTGGATTCAATGTAAAATTGAAAGCTTCATTGAATTGTGACTATTAGTGTATGTGTCTGTGTGAGTGAGTGTGCCCAGCATGTCCTGGGTGTATCTGCCCAGCATCTGAAACGTTCTCCCTTAGATGTGCATGGGGACCCCCCCCCCCACAACCCTAATAGAGGTTCAAGTGGAAGATAATGAATGACCGATTGAATAATGAATAATTGTCATTTTTGTTGTATTTGGAATGATTTAAGTAATCTATGATATAAGTAACGTATATTTCGACTAAATTATCATTTAGTCGATGAAATTACCAGATAACTGAAAAATGCACCCTCTGCAAGTTTCACAAATGTGTCTGCTGACTGTTTTTTCTGCATGCTCAGTGATGTCTGCTGCTGTTCTGGCCACAGTTACATCAGATTGTTTCAAGTATTCCTTTTTGTCAGCAAGTCTTCATTCATATGCAGGTGATTTTCTGAATGCCAAGACCAGACTGTGTTTAACTCTGTGGTTATCTCATATTTAGCCCAATAGTCCTGTTAAAAAAAAAAAACTAGCATGTTCAATTCATAGACAATTGTCACAATATGTGGAAACTTTTTCTAATAAGTGACTGTAATAAAAAGAAGAGTATTACAAAATCTGTGAACACATTTTGCATGCAGCCTAGTGTACTATGAAATTTATTTACATTTGGACATGCAAAAAAAAATTATCTATTCGTTGGGTCCCACTATTTCTGTGTCAGTCCACAAGCAACATGCCGAAGCGCAAGTGTATGACTATTTACAATAGAGTTCTCCCGCTTTTAGACCGGGGCGAGACAAACTGGAAGCCTTGTGCACAGTGTGCGAAGCAGCCACATATGTCCCGGTGTCCAATTGACATTTCACACGAGGCATTTTTTGTTAATTGGCTAATTTGTTAATTTTTTTTTTTCAATAACTGATTGTTAATTAGTTCATTGTTAATTCATTTTTTTTCCAATTGGCTACAGAACAGACAATATTTGGTTCAGTACTGATGGCAACTGAGTATCGTGCTATTTGGAATTGACTTTTGTTGTTAAGTGAGGGATGTTTAGATGATACATTATTTCTTTCATTGTGCTTTTTATTCATTACAGGAAATGTTAATAGTACTATAATAGTATGTTTAAACACTTAAACATACTATATATTATACTATAGAATAATTTTACTGACCCCCCCCCCCACACACACACACAAACGGCTGTTTAAATGTGCTTTTATAAATACATACAACTTGTACACAATCGTGCTAATTGTGTCAGTGTGTGTTTGAGATTTCTGTTTAATCGCTCTTTGGGCTACTTGGATGCCTTAAACTCATACTGTGAATAAAACCAGACATTTATTGACCTGCTTAATAATTCTACAGTGTAGCTGGTTTTCTTCATAACTACTGACTTGTGATGTTCTCATTTGTAAGTCGCTTTGGATAAAAGCATCTGCTAAATGATTAAATGTTAATGTAAGGACATGGAAATTTTGTTTTTATCCGATTCATTGATTAATAAAAAAAAATCGACAGATTAATCGATTATCAAAATAATTGTTAGTTGCAGCCCTAAAGTGTTAAGTAACTTTAAAACTCCTTACGAAATGTACACTCTAGAAAAACATACATATTCATTTTTCCCCTCTCACTGTGATTTTTAGTCGTTTGCCATAATAATGTCATTTGAAATTATACTGGAATAATTTTTAATAACTTCACTGGCAGGGAAGGAGCCTGAGCTGGTGCGGGAGGTCGAGAGATACCGGCTAGATATAGTCGGGCTCACCTCAATACACAGCTCGGGTTCTGGGTCCAATCTCCTTGAGATGGGCTGGACTCTGTTCTTTTCTGGAGTTGCCCATGGCAAGAGGCATTGGGCAGGTGTGGGCTTTCTCGTGGCCCCCTGGCTTGACGCGTGCATGTTGGGGTTTTCCCCGGTGGATGAGAGGGTAGCTTCCCTACACCTTCGGGTTGGGGAACGGGTACACTGTTGTCTGCGCTTATGCGCCGAATGGCAGTTTAGAGTACCCAGCCTTCTTGGAGTCCGTGGGGGGGGGGGGGGGGGGTACTGGAAACTGCTCCCCCTGGAGACTCTGTAGTCCTACTGGGGGACTTCAACGCTCACGTGGGCAATCACAGTGAGACCTGGAGAGGTGTGATTGGGAGGAACGGCTCCTCTGATCTGAACCAGAGTGGTATTCAGTTGTTGGACTTCTGTGCAAATTACAGTTTGTCTATCACGAACACCATGTTCGAGCACAAGGGTGTCCATAAGTGCGCATGGCGCCAGGATGCCCTAGGCCGCAGTCCAATGATCAACTTTGTAGTCATTGGACTTGCGGCCATGTGTCTTGGACACTCGGGTGAAGAGAGGAGCTGAGCTATCAACTGATCACCACCTGATGGTGAGTTGGATCAGATGGCAGGGGAAGATGCCGGTCAGACCAGGCAGACCTAAACATATAGTGAGGGTTTGCTGGGAACGTCTGGCAGAAGAACCCGTCAGACGAATGTTCAACTCTCACCTCCGTCAGAGCTTCAACCACATTCCGGGGGAGGTGGGGGACATTTGAGCCTGAATGGGCCATGTTCCGTTCTACTGTTGTTGAGGCGGCAGACAGGAGCTGTGTTCGCAAGGTAGTTGGTGCCTGTTGGTGCAAGATGAAGAAGGAGTCTTATCAGGCATGGTTGGCTTGTGGGACTCCAGAAGCAGTTGACCGGTACCGACAGTCCAATCGATTTGCGGCTTCGTGCGTTGCGGAGGCAAAAACCCGGGCTTGGTAGGAGTTCGGTGAGACCTTGGAAAGTGACTTTCGGCCGGCTCCTAGAAGATTCTGGCAAACTGTCAGGCGACTCAGGAGGGGAAAGCAGTGTGCCACCAACACAGTATATAGTGGAGGGGGTGCACTGTTGACTTCGAATGGGGACATCATTAGGCGGTGGAAGGAATACTTCAAGGACCTTCTCAATCCCACCGATATGCCCTCCTGAGAGGAGGCAGAGTCAGAGGACCCGGAAGGAGGCTTGTCCATCACTGTGGCTGAAGTCGCTAAGGTAGTCAGAGAGCTCCTTGGTGGCAGGGCTTCAGGGGTGGAGTTCCTCAAAGCTTTGGATGTTGTGGGGCAGTCTTGGCTGACGCGCCTTTTCAACATTGCATGGTCATCGGGGGCAGTGCCTCTGGACTGGCAGACGGGGGTGGTGGTGGTGCCTCTTTTTAAAAAGAGGGACCGGAGGGTGTGTTCCAATTACATGGGAATTACACTCCTCTGCTTCCCTGGCAAAGTCTATGCAGGGGTACTGGAGAAGAGAGTCCGACTGATAGTCGAACCTCGGATCCAGGAGGAGCAGTGTGGTTTTCGTCCTGGTCATAGAACACTGGACCAGCTCTTCACTCTCTCCAGGATCCTCGACCAGGATCCTCGACTTGCCCAACCAGTCTACATGTACTTCGTAGATCTGGAGAAGGCTTTCGACTGTCTCCCTCTGGGTATTCTGTGGGAGGCTTTGTGAGTATATGGGGTACATGGTTCCTTACTACGGGCCATTCAGTCCCTGTATTTGCGAAGCAGGAGCTTGGTTTGCATGGCCGGCAGTAAATCGGACTGATTTCCAGTGAGGGTTGGACTCCGGTCCTTTGTCACCAGTTCTGTTCATAATTTATATGGACAGAATTTCTAGGCGCAGCCAGGGGATGGAGGGTGTCCGGTTTGGTGATCTGAGGATCACGTCTCTGCTGTTTGCAGACGATGTGGTCCTGTTAACATCATCAGGCTGCGAACTTCAGCTCTTTCTGGATCAGTTTGCAGCCGAGTGTAAAGCGGCCGGGATGAAAATCAGCACCTCCAAATCTGAGGCCATGGTTCTCAGTGATGGTAAGATGGAGCGTGAGATTGACAGACGGATCAGTGCGGGGTCAGCAGTGATGCGGACCCTATACTGGTCTGTTGTGGTAAAGAAGGAGCTGAGCCACAAGGCAAGGCTCTTGATTTACCAGTCAATCTTACGTTCCAACCCTCATCTATGGTCATGAGCTTTGGGTAATGACCGAAAGAACAAGATCGCGAATACAAGCGGCCGAAATGGGTTTTATCTGCAGGGTGGCTGGGCTCTCCCTTAGAGATAGGGAGAGCCCTATCGCCACTTTCTGACGTCACTGCTGAAAGCCTCTCCACCTGCTTGCAATTACACTGATTTCCACCAATATTTATAGTCCCTATTTTCGTCAGTTCCTTGCGAGATTCTCATCATACCCGTATGTTTACGTGTTTCGAGCCTTATTATCTGGCCTGTTGCTGTCTGCTACTCTTCACTACGTACATTCGCCGCGGACGCAGGTTGGAACGATACCGCGCTCCAGTGTGTTTTTAAATGGGGTTAGATACTAGGGTCAGAGAACAATAGTCCCTGCATGGTAAACCGATTAGCCTTAAGTCTCTCATTGATTGACAGGCGGTTCAGTGCACTTCAGGGCAGTAGGTAGGAACCTACAAACATGGCTTCTCATTTGCTTACTACCAGACCTTCTCCACCCCTATTCACTCCACCACAACATTCCTTCCGTTCGTTCAACAACCTGAACCCATGTAGGTGGGTCGCACTCACCTCACAGTTAAGGAGCGCTCTGAGTGCATTAAGAAAGGGGCGTGTCTATATTGTGGACAGACATGACATTTTATAAAGGATTGCCCAAACCACCCAAAAGCGTTTTCCCGACAGTGAGATTGGGAGCACTGGCGGGTAGTGAAATATCTCCACATAAGAGTAGTTTTTGTTTCCCTAATGGTTTGTTTAATTCTCCTGTTCTGATTTGATTCCGGTTTAGAAGTGAACCTTAGGGATAAAAGATTCGCTGAGGAGCTGGGTATAAAATTTATGCCGGTAGATCCTCCAATAAATGCTGTCGCGTTAGATGGGCGTAGTCTTACCGTTATCTCTGTCCGTACCTGCCCCTTGACCCTGACCATTAATGGTAATCATCAGGAGGAGATTAGCTTTTCAGCGTTTCATTCAGCTGATCACTTGTAATTCTGGGTTTCCCCTGTCTTCAGATACACAACCTGCTAATTGACAGGCAGAAGGACATTGTCACAGCTTGAAGTGATCGTTGTCACTCTCAGTGGTTATGCCAAGATTACAGTCCTTTCGTCCAGAGCTACAAAGGAGAACATGGTAGATAGGGCACATGTTTATGTCAAGAAGAAAGATGGGCCCCTTCGTCCTTGCATTGATTACCGGGGCCTAAACAATGTAAATGTCCGAAATAAGTATCTGCTACCGCTTACATCTTCAGTTTTTGATCACCTTCAAGGGGCCAAAATCTTTTCTAAACTTGACCTACATAACACCTTATCTGAATCAGGGAGGGGGATGAATGGAAGACGGCTTTCAACACACCTAGTACTGCATTGTTTCTTTCGGACTTTCTAATGCACCGGTGGTGTTTCAAAACTTGTTCAATGGTGTTCTCCGGGACTGTTTGTACAGATTTGCTTTTGTTTACCTGGATGACATTCATATCTTCTTGAGGTCCCTGGAGGAGCATGTACAACATGTCAGGACCATTCTCAACCGTCTCCTCCATAACAGTTTTAGGAGCAGACCGTCACGTTCCTGGGATTTGTTATACAGACGGGACAAGTTAAGGCAGACCTGGGAGATCTGGGCCATCAAAGAGTGGTCAAAAAGAGATTCCTAGGGTTCACAAATTTTGACAGGCTTATCAAGGACTACATTCCACATGAGACATACTTTCATTCTGACCGTAGTGGACCGCTTATCCAATGAAAAAGAGACGGACATCGCTGTTTTCTTTATCGCCCATCACATCCGTCTATGCAGAAGCATTTGGAGAAATACAAAGATTACCCTGCGACTGTCTCAAGTCGTGGTTCTTGGAGGAGAGGTCCTGGGTTCCTAGGTCCTCCATCTTGGACCAGAAGCTCATCCAACTATTTCACTCCGAACACCCGGATAAGCCCATCACATCGTCTTCACATTGCTATTGATTAAGAAGTTTACATTATTCATTTCTATAAAATATTTGGCATATTTATATAGCATATAAACTAAAATACTTTGTGTTACACACATGGCAAAACCAGAGGGAACTACCAGTTTAGGACGGAACTACCCGTCTTATAAACAGATATACAGCACCAGGCTGTGTATCCAAACCTTTGACTTTTTGCTTCATTGACTATTTTCTCCACTTATAGATATACATATAAATAGATGTTGTAGTTTTACAATTACAGACTGTAGTACATCAGCTTTTTTTTCTTCTATTGGTTCTCTGTTCTCTATTGGTCAGGACCATCACAGAACAGGTATAATTTGGTTGGTGTATTGTTAATTGTCAGTTCTGCAGTGGCACTGATGTGTTAAGGGAGTTTTAGTGCAGCTGTGCTGTTGTAGTTTCATTTAAAAACCTCAGAATAATGCCAAAATATCTGTGGTGGTATTGGGCTATTGGGCTCCTGACCATTTGAAGAACAGAATGAAGGGAACTAACTCAGTATGTACTGCAGTCCACAACAGATGGATTACAGTCTGTAATTGTAGAACTACAAAGGCCATCTTTACAGTAAATCTTTTTTTTATTGTTGCTTTGTTGCCTGTAAAATACAGAATGCTTTTTTTGACTTCATGTTTGCCAAGTCTAACTTTCAAAATCACAAAATGGTCTTATTTTTCCATGTAATATTTTGTGGAATTAAAATTTTATTTGTGGATATTATTATTAGTCAGTTTTTTTTAATAAAAAGGTGAATAGGAATATTTAAATGTCAATGGATGCATGATTTAGCAATCAATGGGAAATATTCTCTGCCATGGGAACTGAGAAGGGGGTGGGTATTTTCCTGTAATATTTACAAAGAATGATTCATGTTCTGTATGTGTAGTTGATTGTTTGCACTTCAAGTCACTTCAGCGCAGTTGGTTAATCATAGAATAAGGACGACTGGTTCACTAGTTTAAACAACCAACCATACATTATGTACATGCATTAAGTTTTGTGATGTGTTTTAGGCCACTATAAGACTTAAACTTCATGAGCATTACTTATGCCTGATTCAATTATAGTTATGAATAATTATAAAAGCGCAGTCATAAAAAGGGATAAAGTCAATTTGTCCCCAGTAATGTTGCAAAACATTATAAACTCGTATTAATTCACTGCTGTTGTACAAATAATCTACCACCTGGAAAGGCCTTATGGAATAACTACTCTTGAAGTATGACCTTTCATAGCCACAAAGCTAGGTTTTTTCTTTTCAAAATTTTTTTTTTAAAGTCAAGATGGGAAAACTTAAAGCAGCATGTCTTAAAAACATAAAATGAACAACAAAACAAATGAGAAACAAATGTGTGGAAACTGGAGACAATGTGACTAAACTGTAAGAAATCAGCTTAAAGAAATATGAATTACATACAGGGATGTCAAACAAAATGCATCATTAACACACAAACAGTGAAAAACAAGGTTACTGTGAGCAAAATAAAAGTAATTATGGACTGTGGACAATTATGATTACAAGATAACCATGATATGCAGTGATAAATTGAGGATTTACAAGTGGTAATATTCATTTACCTTTTTACTCACATTTGTATCTATAGGCTAAATATCAACTAAATGACAACTGTCTTAGCAATATTTTACAGTACACTATACTTTGCACCAGTATACGGAATGCTATGTGCTACTCCTTTTGGGTTGATGATTCGACAAAAAATATAATGCAAGGTGTCTGAACAGCATCACATTTAGATCTAGTAAGTGTATGTTATATTATTGATTTTTTTAGTTTTTTTTTTTTTTTTTTTTTCAAATTCATTCATTACTTTATTTTTTGACAGCAGAACACTTGTAACTATTATAAAATTAACTGTGTAACTAAACATAAATGATTGCAAAATAAAAATAGAAGTAATTATCAAAAATGTAATGTTGATGTTGATGTGTTCATCTAATATTGACATTTTTTTTGTAGCTTTACTGCTATTTACTAGAATATTTTATTAGTATCCAGGTTCTACGTACTACCAACATGTAGTGTATATATACACTTTAGTCATATTAAAAAATAAAGTGAATTACTTTAATTTTTCAAAAATCATTAAAGATCTTGTTTTAAGAAGGTCGTGCAATTGAGTAAATACAACTTTAGTTGAACAAATTACACCGTGTTATTATTTGAAAGCAAAAAATTAGGTAGACATTTGTAACTTTCATAGGATTTAAGAGGTTAAGTAGTGACTTGGTGCTCTTATTTAAATTATTTTGAGGCATAAGCATATTTGACCTCTTATTGTACTGCAGCATCTACCTGATTTAAATCAGTTAAGTGTTCCTTTTTTGTCTGTCTTTGTGCTGCAGACCTTGTGAATTTTTGATGTAGATAAGATAATACATGCACTAATGTATGGTTGATATTGTCATTTTTATATTAAATACACTGTGTTTTATAACAGAATGACCATTAATCTTCATGACAAAGTAATGTGAACTTCAGGAGGAAGTAGGACGAAAAGTCATGGAGGAGGTTGAGCGAGCTGCTTCTGTAGGAAAAAGCAAGCATCTGCTGGAGCTTACCGTTGTGCAGAGTGGTGCAACATTGGATGGTTTTAATGAAAAAGAATCAGAAATTGATTTGGTCCCTGATGACACAAATTGGTTAATGATTCAGGAAGGAGAATCAACCTCATCAGAGCTGCAAAAGTTTGGTTCTGCTTCAGGAGAGGAGGTGGAGTCTGTTGGAAATGAAGCTTCTCCTAGTAAAGAAGAGTGGAGTACAAAAGTTCAAAATGGAACAAAGGTTGTAAATGAACAAGTACAGAAGAACAGTGCTCTTGTGCCATCCAGTACATCAACAGGTAAAGTGTTATTATTCAAAGGATTGATTTTGGTCAAATGTCTTAAGTTGTGCCAGTACTGTGGTATGAGTTTTGTGTCTTAATGTACTTTTTAATGACATTTATTTTACATTGACAAGAAAAGAAAAAGTATAGTTTTTGCATTTTATGTTTTTAGGTTTCAGCTATTCAGTGCCTGCAATTGATTTGATTATGAATTGGTAGGATTGTTTTCTGTTGTTGACAGAATGTCACTTATTTAGCAACAGAAAAGTATGTGTTTGTATGTTTGTGCTTGTACATGTGTGTGTGTTTGCCCAAGCACCAATACACGCATGCACAAACACACACATGCACAAGCACACGTGTATGTGCACATGTGTTTGCATTTGTATATACGTATGTTTCACATCACATTAAGCACACCACTAGGGCTGCAACAACGAATCGATAAAATCGATAAAAATCGATTATCCAAAGTATCGATAATGAATTTCCATTATCGGTTCGTTGGGTCGCGTTATTTCCGCGTTACTCGCAAAGTCGTAACCGCTTACGTCACCTGCAGCGCTTCAACAACGCTGGAAAAAAAATTGTGGGTTGAACAGAACGAGGCGGAGTCTGCAAAACAAGTTGATAAATCGTAGAAATGAAACACAGCCAACGCAGAAACAGCTTCCGTTTAAATCCAAACTGCGGGAGATTCACCTTCACACAAATAAAGAACGTGGATCATGCAGCTCTGCGAACATGATGTAACCTGCACGCAGCACCACAGTGATGATCCACCACCTGAAACTAAACACTGATGAGGATGAAGCTGAACAGCAGATCAATCACTACCACATCCCGAGCTTCTTTAGTTGTGAAGTAAATCAACGTCACACTATGAGACCGGCAGAACAGCTTCATGCTTTTTTTTTTTTTTTGTTGTTAACTGTATAATAACAGTGATGGAGAACGTGTCTTAACGTCCGTTATACGAATACGTCCGTATTTCCTGGGACATGTCCGTATTTCATGTCCTGTCCCGGGGCGTCCCGGTTTATTTTTTAAAGTGAGGAAATGTCCTGGTTGTTAGCGTATCAATAGCAGCACACCGCAGGGGAGTGGGGGACTGTCAGGCACACGTGTACAGCGTAAAAGTACGCGGCTTTAGCCATTTAAATGTCCTGGTTTTTAAATAACCTTCATTGGATCATTAAATGTCCTGGCACTGGGACACTGCGCAAGCAACACGCTGAAGCGCATGTTTACAATACGCATTTCACACGAGGTTTTTTTGTTAACTGGCTAATTTGTTATTTTTTTTCAATAGCTGATTGTTAATTAGTTCATTTGTTAATTTATTTTTTCCCAATAGGCTACAAAGCATGCAATATTTGTTTCATTACCGAGGGCAACTGAGTATCATGTGTTATTTGGAGTTGACTTTTGTTGTTAAGTGAGGGATGTTTAGATAATACATTATTTCTTTCATTGTGCTTTTCATTAATTACAGGAAATGTTAACTTTAAACATTTTGAATAAAATTACTATATATATAATACTATACTATAGAATACTTTTACTGAAAAACATCCATCTTTGGATAAAAGCGTCTGCTAAATGATTAAATGTAAAGACATGGGAAAAAAAATAGTATTTATCCGATTCATCGATTAACGAAAAAATAATCGACCGATTAATCGATTATCAAAATAATCGTTAGTTGCAGCCCTACACACCACACACACAAACAGGCGCATATATAGTTGCCTTCAAAACTGCGTTGAGGCATTGAAAACATTCCTCTGAGAATTTGGTTGATATTGACATGACAGCATCACGCAGTTGGCTTAAAGTCTGCCAAAAAATATCCCTCACATCATTACACCACCCCCAGCAGCCTGAACTGTTGATATAACACAGGTTGGATTCATGCTTTCACATGTGCAGGCTGTTGCTTAAATTAAGTTTTAAGCAAGAGTTTCTTGGTCAAAAGTTCTGTCACCTTTACAGATGTGTCCTGTTGGTTTTAAATCAGGCTTGCCGTTTCGTTATTTCTAAGTTTTTAGTTTCAGGGAACTTCTTTGCTTGCTTTGCAGTGTGACAGGGGTGATTATCCTGCACAAAAATTACTGGCTGGTGAGTGATGAATGAAGGGAAAGAACCACATGTTGTTGAACAAGGTTCATAAACATATGCATTTACTCTGCCATGTAGCTATAAGAGAGGCCCAACTCCTGTATTGAAAACATTTCCTTAACCTATTCACATTTTTAACTTCTTTGCACACTTTGTGTTTTACTCTTTCCCTAGGTTGACAACAAATGGAATGTTTTCTATTGAATCTAAATAAATCAAACTCTCTTTTAATTCTAATGAGAACTTTGGACCTTTTGTTTACACAACCTACTCCTCATGTTAATTTACACTGTTTTTAGATTTTTAATGCTAATGATTTGCTCACTATAGAGTGGTCTTTCAGTCCAAATACTTTTAAACTTCGGTACACTTCCATTAATGGGTATCTATGGAAACAGAGCCTTACAATGTTTGGTGTTGAACTGGCAAGCAATTCCAGCAAATTGCCACTGAGATTTTCCATATTATCCTGTCCTCTCCTGCATATGTTATTCGTGGACAACCAACCTTCCTGGGGAATTTTAATGTCTGTGCCAATATTTTTTTCATATAAACATTTAAATGTATTATCTTGTTTTGATTTTATTTTATTTTTTTTGACAGACACAATTCATAGCTCTACTCTTTCGCTCTCTGATCATTTGAAGTTGGGCCGAGATGATACTGAAGGTTTGGGTTTGAATGTGGAGTGTCGAATATGTGGGGACAAAGCTTCAGGCTTTCACTATGGTGTACATGCCTGTGAGGGCTGCAAGGTATTTTGTTATTTTAAATTTAGAATGGCGTCCATTTGCGATTATGTAACAATGTAGAAAGAAATGTGAAAGTGACATTAAATAAATTTAAAAAATATATTCTAATATATAGTATCATAGTCTTAGCATTTAATGTTAATTACACTTTGTATTAAAAGTTTAATCAGTGTACCAGATATCCAGTGACCTCAGGAATTAACCTTTGCAAAAGAAACAATGAGCTTTCAACATTTGGAATCACTTATTAGTGTTTATTTCTTTTGGAAATTGAAACTTTATTTACCAACTCAGTGTTAAATTTATTTAAACATACTGCTCTTAAACATGTAAACATGAATATAGCAGTTTATAGTCTTGTATTAGTATATTCATTGAATATGAACAAAAGGCTACTGTTTTAGTGCTGCTACAAACAAAAACTAAATTTATTTTAATGATTGATTAATCTGTCAATTTTTTTAAAATAATCAATGAATCGGATAAAATAAGTCTTCTTTCAGAAACAGAACATTAAAATATAGTGCAAATAAGTGCTTAAATTTACATTGTCATTGTAGTTTTATCCAAAACTACTTACAAATGAGAGAACATTTACAATTATGATTAAATGATAATAGATTGAATTAAATACAATTTATAAAAAGCATTTTTTCTGGAATTACAAAGACAGTATAGTATATGTTTTAGAGCACATGTTAAAACGGGTCAGTTTTTTGGTCAGTTTCTTTTTTTGTCTGGTTTTGTTTACAGTATTATACAGAGCCCCTAAAGGGAGATGGAAAAACATAAATAATGCGAGATCTATTTATATTTATTGCGAGATCTCGCAAAAGTTTATTATAAATTGATGTACTTTCAGATCAGTTTTCGGGTCAACAACAATTAACGATCACAATGGAGAACGTTCATCCGTGGAAAAGTTTTATTGAGTTTTATTTTGTGATTGGCTTGCAATATAAAGACATCAAATCAGCAAGTGAGTGTTCTGTTCCAAAAAAAAAAACGGTCATAAGTCGGCAGCTTTGTTCCAAAAGAACTTAATGCGTTTTACTGAATAGACAAGCAAGTGTTCAGGAAAAATCATCAATGGCCGACGACTGCGATTGACGAGAGAGCTCTGAATTCTCAAAGATCCCGCTTCGGTATATAATCCATAGGTGGGATGTCCGTCTGTGTGTGGATGAGTGTGAATGGACCTTCCATATATGGTGGGGACTTCCTGAGCCCCAGTCTCACTATTGCATTTAACAAATGTTACCTGACCCCTAAGTCTATAGCTCACCCTGTGATCGGACATCCCTACCCTTTGCAATGCTCATCCCGCAACTGGACATTCCTACAATTATACACGCTCATCCATTCCCTCTGTTTCCTGTCGTCATTCAGCAGTTGTTTGAACTATGTGAAATAGTAAATGTCATTACAAATTACATCAATGCAATTCATGTCTTTTTATGTTTAATAAATTCCAACACGAGAGACACCTGAAGCGACTACTTAATGCAAGCGGACACTCTCGTCGAAAATCGTTTTGTGACTTGGCGGTCCTGATTGACCTCATTAGCAACCAAATTCAATATTCTGGACAGCTTCACGGTTACCGCGTTAGTTTTGTGAGATATCGCGAGATCTCACATTAACTTTTTTCGCGCATTATATTTTTTTTCTTCCATGTCACTTTAGGGACTCTGTAGTATTAGGTTAAGAATCTCAAAGAGCAATTAAATACAAGATATACACATTTTGGAACACTATGAAGCATAGTGTGTAAATATACTTAATTACACAAATCTGAGTAGCTCAAATATGTTACCATCATTGTATACAGGTTATATGTATTTATAAAACATGTAGTTCCAGTCCTTAAATTTGATTGGCTGAGCCATTTGTCTAGCTGTGACATTATTGATAATAATGCCCTTCCTGAACGCTTCACATTCTTATCTATACGTGTTTTACAATACATTTTTAAAGTACAGATTAATATCAACAGCGAGCCGATTCCCGATGAGCACTAAGCCTGTTGCGGCTGTTTTATATAAATTGTGTTCTGTAAGTTGGCTACTAGACGGCAGTTTTTGATTGTTAAATGAACCTGAATCCTGTTAGTAATTTGTCGTTTTTAACTATAAAAGTATACTGTTAAAACTATAAAAATTATACTGTTTCACACAGTGTCAATGTACCGTTCCTCACTTTACCTCACCTCATTTCACCTCACCTCAAAAACTTTGAACAATAGTGAATGACTTATTCTGCTGTTGAGCTTCCTTTATATTTATCTGACTCTGTTTTTTTTTTGTAATTTTTTTTAAAGATTGTGCCTTGTTAAGACATAAGAACATACAGCAATCGATTTAAGATAAATAGTCTATGAGCAATCACTCCAGATGCAGTAATTCCCAGTTACATTTTTTCCTTTTTAGAATTTATTTTGTTTGGAAACACTTTGTTTTTGTCTTGAGTAAACTCTGAAGACTAATTTATATGAAAATCCCAGGAAGTAAGCAGTTCTAGGAATAGTTAAACCAGCCTGTCTGGAGCCAAAATCTTTGCAGTGGCCAACATTAACTGAGTCTCATCATTTACCTATTTTTATTGGTTTATTTGAATGTTCCATAAAGCTTGAAGAGTCTGTATATCGCACTACTGCACTATCGCAATACTGTCTGTATATCGTACTACTATATTTTACTGATTAAGTATAGTTACATAAAATGTACATTTTGCTTGGATTAGGTGTTACTAAAAAATAGTAATTTGTTCATTTAAATGTACAAATAATTAAATAGAACATATTTGACTGCTTTTGTTCTTTCACACTATATAATTTGAAGGGTTTTTTTCGACGCACCATTCGTATGAAGCTAGAGTATGATCGATGTGAACGCACTTGCAAAATCCAAAAGAGGAGTCGTAATAAGTGCCAGTACTGCCGCTTCCAGAAATGTCTTGCTCTGGGCATGTCTCATGATGGTGAGTTTTTTTTTTTTTTTTTTTTTTCATAATAACGTGAAGAAAATCACTTAACTATCCTTAATGTAATTTGTTTAAATAGCCTTTTCATAAAGGAAATTGATTTAGTTTTAGTTTAACTTTAATTCAAACATGATTTTAATTTGTTATTTTTTTAAAGTAATGCTTGGACAACCAAGTCCTGAATTATGCATACTGAGACTAACATGGAATGTTTTCTTATATTTCTACACTGATAAACAAGCCAGAGTCATGAAAAAGAAACGGATAGACTAGTTCCGCATACACAGACAGGAGTCAGACAGAACTACATTCTCTCACCATCTTTATCAAATTCAATTCAAGCA
The DNA here is from genome assembly GCA_019802505.1 of Corydoras sp. C115. Lineage (NCBI taxonomy): Eukaryota > Metazoa > Chordata > Actinopteri > Siluriformes > Callichthyidae > Corydoras > Corydoras sp. C115. The sequence continues at coordinate 40,447 of JAFMOC010000081.1, forward strand.
AATTTTTCCCTGCAGTATGCTGGCTTTGCTTTTATTTATTATTACTATTTTATTGTACATCCTTATACTACTTTTAGCCCTTTATTTCATGAGATTTTATCTTGTAAATAATAATAAAAGATGAGAAGTTTTTAAATTCTTATTGTTATCCTCAGCTATCCGGTATGGGCGTATGCCTGAGGCAGAGAAGAAGAAGCTAGTGGCAGGGATGCTTGCAGAAGAGAAAAGTGTGTTGAGTCCAGATGGTTCTGATCTAAAAACACTGGCAAAACACGTTAATACAGCCTACCTGAAAAACCTTAACATGACTAAGAAGAAGGCCAGAAGCATTCTCACAGGAAAAACTACCTGCACACCGGTATGTATAACGGAAATATTTGTATTACATATTAATGAAATATAAATATTAAGCATATTAATATTAAGTAGACATAGGGTGGTTTTCATAATGTTTTCAAGTGTGTTTTTGTTATATATTATGAAATAACATATTTATATTAACGGTTGTCTTTGTTCAACAAGGAATAATAACATATCCCCAAAAAACAAAAATAGTGTATATATAAGAATTTACTTATTGAAAAAATACATTCTAGGATATGATTTATCTTGGTTATAATGGTAATATTCCTGGACCCTGTTAGGTCCTGTTAAATCGCAGTATTTGGTGAAAAAAAACTGTTATTCATTTGGTTGTCATTAATACATGAAATAAAACACATTAGAGTCAAGCTTGATTTTAGTCATTTAAATTTTTTGTCTCTTCCATAGCAAAATGCTTTGTGGTTATTTGTTTATCTGTTCATTAGTTTTCATTATTTATTTTTCTTTAATTCATTTTCAATCCGGAAAATTTGTTCATGTTTTTTAGAACAGTAGCAGAGTTACATTACATTTACATTTAGTCATTTAGCAGACAAATGAGAACATCACAAGTCAGTAGCTATGAAGAAAGTTCAGTAGTTTCTTTAAAATGGCTAGTGACTGCCTTACAGACAGAGTTGGGAAGATCGTTCCACCATTTTGCAGTGGTGAACACCACGGAGTGAGCATTAGCTCCTCTGTGAGGTGGAATCACCAGGCTGCAATCATCACTGGAGCGAAGTGAACGAGCCATAGTGTATTTTGACCAGATCCAGAAATGGTCCTGAAGGCCAGAGTCAGTGACTTGTACTGAATTCAAGCAGCTACAGGGAGCCAATGGAGAGAAATGAGTAGTGGAGTGACATGAGTTCGCTTGGGCTGGTTAAATACAAGTCGGGCTGCAGAGTTCTGCATTAGTTGTAGAGGTCTGATTGTGGAACCTGAGAGACTGGCAAGCAATGCATTAGAATAATCAAGCCGGGATGGGATGAGGGCTTGAACTAACAGCTGGGTAGCATGTTCAATAAAGAAAGGTCTGATCTTCCTTATGTTGTGAATAAGGAATCTGGCAGTTTTGATAACATGATCCGAGAGTTTAAGGTGGGAGACTATTGTGCAGCCAAGGTTATGGACCGAATCGGTCGGAGAGATTTTGGAGCCTTTAATGGAAGCTCAGACAGGGCTTGAATTCAGTGCGGGATTGCGGGAATTGCGCAGTATTTCTTCGATTCCCGCAATTTTAGCCTTAATAAACACAATTACAGTGAAGACGTTCAGCAAAACAATAGCTCAGTTTGGATTGTGAGACAGACAGATGGTCCGTCTCACGACATTGGGTCGCACGATTTCCACGTTACTCACAATGTCGTAACCGCTTACGCTTACATTATTGCAGAAAGCGAACTGGCTAATTCAAAATTTGTTCATCTGGTTAAATTCATAAAAGAAAACTCTCAAAAGTACAAGGTAAGACCTGTATTTAAGCTCACCAGTAGTATCCCCCCCAAAATGTAGAAAACACATTTGACAATGACACATTTAAGGGGGGAATTCCCCCTTATTTTGAAAAATGAATTTCAGGCCCTGCTCAGGTAATGCTGGATTGAGGGTTTAGCTGGGATTATGAGAAGCTCTGTTTTTGCTAAATTTAATTTGAGATGACAGGCCTTTATCCAAACAGATATGTCGGTGAGGCAGGCAGCTATCCGATTTGAGATCGTGGTGTCATCAGTGGCAAAAGACAAATGAAGCTGAGTGTCATCAGCATAGCAATAATAAGAGGAACCATGCGACTGAAGGGCTTAGTGAAAATAGGAGAAGACCAAGTTTAGAGCCCTGAGGAACACCAATGAGTACCTAATGAGAGTTAGAGATCTCCCCATTCCATGACACTTTAAAGGTCCTTCCTGTTAGATAGGATCGAAACCATTGGTGTTTTATCAGAAAAGCCTAATTCAAATAGAGTGAACTGTAGAATCTGATGATTTACTGTATCAAAAGCTGCCGAAAGGTCTAGCAGAATGAGGACAGAGGATTAAGAGTTAGCTTTGGCAGATCAAAGTCAAAGGCAGATTGAGTCAATCACAGAGAGCACTGCTGTCTCAGTGGAGTGACCACACCTAAAACCAGACTGATTAGGATCAAAGAGTTTGTTCTGATTAAGAAACCTGGAGACCTGTGTAGATACCACCCATTCAAGTGTTTTAGACAGGAAAGTAAAGTGATACAGGTCTCTAGCTCCCGAACAAATTTGGGTTGAGCATTGGCTTTTGGAGCCTGTTTGAAAGAACCAGGAAAGGTACCAAATGTGAGGGAGGAGTTGATGATGTCTGTAAGTGCTGGTGTGATAGAGGAAGCAATGGATTGAAGAAGGTGAGATGGGATGGAATCAAGGGGGAAAGTAGTCGGGTTGCTGGCAAGAAGAATTTTGCAGATGTCAGATTCTGAGACAGGAGAAAAGGAGGAGAATGTTGGTTGGCTGGATGTGTGAGACGTAGTGTTGTGGAAATGGGTATGAAAGAGTTTGCTGATGCCCTCAATCTTTTTTTTTGAAAAAAAACATCAGTTGACAGAGAGGTTTTGGGAGGGGCAGAAGGAGGAGTGAGTAGAGAGTTAAAGGTACTAAATAATGTGTGGGCATCTGAGATGCATGTTACCTTGGACTGGAAGAACAACGACTTAGCAGCAGTTACATCCTTCGAGAACATGGCAAGTGAGGACTGGTCTGTTTCTAAATCTGAAGACAGATCAGTCTTACGGCATTTTCTTTCAGCGGATCGAATAGTAGTGTGTTGTTTCCGAAGCACCTTTGTGAGTTAGGGACTGAACGGAAAGCTGTGTGTTTTCCTGGTGGATATTGGACAGACCTGGTCAAGACAGGAAGCCAAGGTGGAGAAGAATGTGCTTAATGCAGTGTTGGTGTCAAGGGTTGAGAAGTTACTGATGCAAGGAAGGGCATCCAAGTCAGCTGCAAGTCAGTGTATTAGAGAGAGAGCTAAGATTACGACATACCTGAGTGTTTTTCCACCATTTAGCAGTAGTGAACACAACGGAGTGAGAATTACATCACTAATATTAGTCACTAGAATGAGTTGAAAATATAGAGTGATGGTTAGAGGGGTCAGATCCAGAAATGGTCCTGTAACCAGGGAGGCCAATGGAGAGAAATTAGTAGTTGACTGACATGAGTTTGCTTGGGCTGGTTGAACACAAGTCGGGCTGCAGATTTTCGAATTATTTGTAAAGGCTTGATTGTGTAAGCTGGAAGACCAGTAAGCAGAGCATTGCTATAATCAAGCTGGGATAGATTGAGAGCTTGAACCAACAGCTGAGTAACAAGTTCAGTCAAGAATTACACAAGCTAACCACAGCTTGAAATCAAAATTAAGGATCAAGGTTCCGCCGCAGTTAAGGTCAGTAAATTGCTGTACATCATTAAAAATATTAGTTTGGAATGATTACATTTTACTATTATTAAATATCAATAATTATACTTCCAAAAACAATTTATATTTTGATTTAAAGAGAACATATTCAAGTTCAAGTAAGTTCAAGTAATTTATTTATATAGCGCTTTTTTACAACAGCAGCTTTACAGACTTAAAAGCCTTTAAAGATCAAGCCGAAGTAACCGTGGCAAGAAAAAAAAAAATCCTTGTTATTTTAAGGAATAAACCTTGGGACGACCAAGACTCAGTGGTGGCTCATCCTCCTTGAGCGGCCGACGAGCATCAACAGTGTAGGACAGCCATGTACAGATAGTGGTAACAAATGGTAAAACTCCTAACAACTGGAAAAACTATACTATATAATAATAATAAATAATAATAATAATAAAGCACAGCATTTAAGTAATAAGTAATTGATTGACACAGTGCAGCATGTGACTCCAGCATCACTGAATAGAGCAGCATAACTAAAAGAGGCAGATACTGCAGACTCTATATAGTTGACAGGGCTCCCTGGAACAGCATCATTTCAGCGCCACACCCCCATTAATGATGAGGTGGGTGAAGAAAGAGGTGAAACGCCAGTACACACTGATCCCAGATTACCAACCCAACCCAGCCAAGCCTGAGCTTTACATCTTTATCTACAGGCAATTAATTGAACACCCATCCATCCATTATCTTCCGCTTGTCCAGGGTTCGGGTCGCTGGGGCAGCAACCGAAGTAGGGGAGACCCAGACCTCCCTTGCGCCAGCCACCTCCACCAGCTCGACTGGGGGAACCCCGAGACGTTCCCAGACCAGCTGAGAGATATAATCCCTCCAGTGTGTCCTGGGTCTTCCCCGGGGTCTCCTCCCAGCTGGACTTGCCTGGAACACCTCGCTAGGAAGGCGCTCAGGAGGCATCCTTACCAGATGCCCGAACCACCTCAACTGGCTCCTTTCAATGCGGAGGAGAAGCGGCTCCACTCCGAGTATCTCCCGGATGACCGAGCTTCTCACCCTATCTCTAAGGGAGAGCCCAGCCACCCTGCGGAGAAAACCCATTTCGGCCGCTTGTATTCGCGATCTTGCTCTTTCGGTCATTACCCAAAGCTCATGACCATAGGTGAGGGTCGGAACATAGATTGACTTGCCTTGTGGCTCAGCTCCTTCTTTACCACAACAGAGCAGTATAGGGTCTGCATCACTACTGACCCCGCGCTGATCCGTCTGTCAATCTCATGCTCCATCTTACCATCACTTGTGAACAAGACCCCGAGATACTTAAACTCCTCCACTTAAACTCCACTTAAACTTAAACTCCTCCAGAGGCAAGATCTGATCCCTGACCCAGAGAGGACTCTCTACCCTTTTCCGACTGAGAACCATGGCCTCAGATTTGGAGGTGCTAATTTTCATCCCGGCCGCTTCACACTCAGCTGCAAACCAATCCAATAAGAGCTGAAGTTCGCAGCCTGATGATGCTAACAGGACCACATCGTCTGCAAACAGCAACGACGTGATCCTCAGATCACCAAACCGGACACCCTCCATCCCCTGGCTGCACCTAGAAATTCTGTCCATATAAATTATGAACAGAACCGGTGACAGGACAGCCATGACGGAGTCCAACCCTCACTGGAAACAAGTCTGACTTACTACCGGCCATGCGAACCAAGCTCTTGCTTCGCAAATACAGGGACTGAATGGCCCGTAGTAAGGAGCCATGTACCCCATACTCACAAAGCACCTCCCACAAAATACCCCGAGGGACACAGTCGAAAGCCTTCTCCAGATCCACAAAGCACATGTAGACTGGTTGGGCAAACTCCCATGAACCCTCGAGGATCCTGGAGAGAGTGTAGAGCTGGTCCAGTGTTCCACAACCAGGATGAAAACCACACTGCTCCTCCTGGATCAGTCGGACGCTCTTCTCCAGTACCCCTGCATAGACTTTGCCAGGGAGGCTGAGGAGTGTAATTCCCCTGTAATTGGAACACACCCTCCGGTCCCCCTTTTTCAAAAAGAGGCACCACCACCCCCGTCTGCCAGTCCAGATGCACTGCCCCCGATGACCATGCAATGTTGAAGAGGCGCGTCAGCCAAGACTGCCCCACAACATCCAGAGCTTTGAGGAACTCCGGGCAGATCTCATCCACCCCAGAAGCCCTGCCACCAAGGAGCCCTCTGACTACCATAGCAACTTCAGCCACAAGCCTCCTCCCGGGTCCTCTGACTCTGCCTCCTCTTCGGAGGGCATATTGGTGGGATTGAGAAGGTCCTTGAAGTATTCCTTTCACCGCCTAATGACGTCCCCAGTCGAAGTCAAGAGTGCACCCCCTCCACTATATACTGTGTTGGTGGCACACTGCTTTCCCCTCCTGAGTCGCCTGACCGTTTGCCAGAATCTTCTAGGAGCCGACCGAAAGTCACTTTCCAAGGTCTCACAGAACTCCTCCCACACACAGGTTTTTGCCTCCGTGACACACGAAGCCGCAAATCGCTTGGCCTGTCGGTACAGGTCAGCTGCTTCTGGAGTCCCACAAGCCAACAATGCCTGATAGGACTCCTTCATCTTGACTGCATCCCTTACACAGGGTGACCACCACAGTGTTCGAGGGTTACCGCCACGACAGGCACCAACTACCTTTCGACCACAGCTCCTGTCCGCCGCCTCAACAACGGAGGAACGGAACATGGCCCATTCAGGCTCAATGTCCCCCACCTCCCCCGGAATGAGGTTAAAGCTCTGACGGAGGTGAGAGTTGAACATCCGTCTGACGGGTTCTTCTGCCAGACGTTCCCAGAAAACCCTCACTATAGGTTTAGGTCTGCCTGGTCTGACCGGCATCTTCCTCCGCCATCTGATCCAACTCACCACCAGGTGGTGATCAGTTGACAGCTCAGATGCTCTCTTCACCCGAGTGTCCAAGACACATGGCCGCAAGTCCAATGACACAACTACAAAGTCGATCATTGGACTGCGGCCTAGGGCATCCTGGCGCCATGCGCACTTATGGACACCCTTGTGCTCGAACATGGTGTTCGTGATGGACAAACTGTGATTTGCACAGAAGTCCAACAACTGAACACCACTCGGGTTCAGATCAGAGGAGCCGTTCCTCCCAATCACACCTCTCCAGGTCTCACTGTGATTGCCTACGTGAGCGTTGAAGTCCCCCAGTCGGACTACAGCGTCTCCAGGGGGAGCATTTTCTAGTACCCCCCCCCCCCCCCCCCCCCCACAAACTCCAAGAAGGCTGGGTACTCCAAACTGCCATTCGGCGCATAAGCGCAGACAACAGTCAGTACCCGTTTCCCAACCCGAAGGCGTAGGGACGCTACCCTCTCGTCCACCGGAGAAAACCCCAACATGCACGGTTCAAGCCGAGGGGCATTAATTGAACACAAGATTAAATAAATGTTTTTAATCTACTTTTAAAGATTAATAATGATTCAGAATCACGAACAGTAACTGGAAGGCTATTCCAAAGTTGAGGAACCTTGTGGGAGCAGTAATTTAATTTATTAAGCAGTAATTTAATTTATTCTAGGAGCTAAAAGTAAATCAGCACCTTGAGGTCTGCGCTCACCTATTGGCTTATACAATTAAATCAGCTCACTTAGATACTGTGGAGCCTGATTATGTAGATTTTTATATATTATCAATAAAATTTTGTACTCAGTACGAAACTTAATTGGTAGCCAAGTTTAAGAACACAGAACTGATATGATCAAACTTTCTGGTTTTAGTTAAAACTCTAGCTGCAGCATTTTGCACAAGTTGTAATTTATGTAATGATTTATATGGGTCCAATTATTAGAAACTCAGTTTTAACAATTTAGCAGTAGAAAGTTTTTTGACATCCATATTTTAATATATTGGATGCAGTCCTCGGGTTTACTGACTGAACGAACATCATTAGGGTTCACTGAAATGTCTAACTGTGTATCCTCTGCATAAGAGTGGAAACTGATTTCATTTTTACGAATAACTGATCCCAAAGGAAGCATATATAGGACAAATAGGAGTGGATCTAGAACTGACCCTTGCGGAACACCATATTTAACTTTAGCAAGATCAGAACATTGGTTGTTAACACAGGTGAATTGATATTGATCTGTCAGATAGGATTTAAACCACTGGAATGCACATCCTGTAATACCCACAGTGCCTTCTAATCTGCCTCGCGAATTTACATTAGTTTCTGTTTGTGTTTTTGCACTTTATTTGACTGACAAGATGAGTGAAGGACTTTGCCCCCAAAATAATTAAAATACCACTTTCATTTAGAGTGAGAGGATGAATATTTTTCTACAATGTCAAACTCAAAATGCATTTGCTTGATTTACCAAGTAGCCATTGCACTTCCAAAGAAGTTCCATCTATCCATGCATTATCTTTCGCTTTTATCCTCTATTAGGGTCGCCGGGGCATTCCCCATGCCCATCCAGGGGAGAACGTTTCGGGCGCTGGGCAGATACACCCAGGACAGGACGCCAATCTATCGCTGGGCACACACTAACACAAACACGCTCTATATGGGGCAATTTGGAGAATCCAATTGACATTCATCCATGTTTTTGGACTGTGGGAGGAAACCAGAGAACCCGGAGGAAACCCACATGGACACGGGGAGAACATGGAAACTCCACCCAGATCGGGATTCGAACCGGGAATTCCCAGCACTGAGAGGAAAACATGCTAACCACTAAGCCACCAATGAAGTTCCTGTGTCATGCTATTTGCTGGAATGTGTTTAATAAAAGAGCAATATCTGTGAATATCTGAAGCCATTTTTTCTAAATTATTATTTGTCCTTTATAGTACATGTTTAAAATTACAGTAGTAGAGACTAGTGAGTACTAATGAAGAGGAATGAGTGAAGTTTGGTCTTTCTAGGTTACTGTTTCAATACATATTTGACTGTCCCTAATTCATTCATTATATTCTGCTTAATCCTCTACTAGGGTCGTGGTGGGTCTCTTATGCCCATCCAGGGTAGAACGTTTCTGGTACTGGGCAGAATCAAACAAATACTAAGGTGTACTTCCTTGCCAGTGTTACTTTAGGGGTTGAGGCTAAATCTGCTTTGAGTCAATGTGCTGTTGCAAAAAGCTCTATATTAACAAACATACTAGAATTTATTTATTGTTTAATATGTGTCGATTTGAATATGTCTTCTCCTTCTGTTCACTTTTTGCAGCCCTTTGTGATTCATGATATGGACTCACTGTGGCAGGCAGAGAATGGCCTGGTCTGGAACCAGTTGAATGGTCCACCACCAAACAAAGAAATTGAAGTCCACGTCTTCTACCGCTGCCAGTGTACCACTGTAGAAACTGTTCGAGAGCTCACAGAATTTGCCAAAAATATCCCTGGCTTTGTAGAACTGTTCCTTAATGACCAGGTATCGTATAGTTGTAGCCATCAACCTGTTTAATGTTTACAATACAACAACCCTATTAAATTTATTATTCTATATTATTTGATTTGAACTTTTTCTGGCCAGCTGACATTTCCTTTCTTTCTCACATCTCAGGTAACACTGTTGAAATATGGAGTTCATGAAGCCATTTTTGCAATGTTGCCATCTCTCATGAATAAAGATGGACTCTTGGTAGCTAATGGGAAGGGTTTTGTGACCAGGGAGTTTTTGCGAAGCCTGCGCAAACCTTTCAGTGAAATTATGGAGCCCAAATTTGAGTTTGCTGTGAAATTCAATTCTCTGGAACTGGATGATAGTGATCTGGCTCTGTTTGTGGCAGCCATCATACTGTGTGGAGGTGAGCACTGAGGCCTATGTAAAACAGGTTACTTATTTTCAGGACATTCTTGCAGTATTATGGTCAATAGCTTATTATTGATCTGTTTCCACATGTCTTGCTTTATTTGATGACTGGGTAAACTCAAATGACTTATATATACTGTGTTGTAATGTTTAGCTCATAGCAGATTGGTTTGGTCTGACAGTAGGTTTATTGTTGTTCACTTACCAAAATAACCTGCTTTTATGTTTTACATAATTCTAACTTGTAGACCCTGGTAAATTTGTTAATTCACTTAGTATGTAAATTCACTGTTAATTATGATAATTAAGTAAAAATATCTCATTTCATTATCTTGACTGGGCTTAATCCTTTACTAGGGCTGTGTGTGTGGGAGGGGGGGTTCCAATGCCCAATCTGGGGAGACGTTTTAAGTGGTGGACAGACACTTAGAACAGGGCATTAATCCATCTGTGGGTACACACATTCACATACACACTATATAGTGACAATTGAGAGCAGGCAATTCACTTTAAATCCATGTTTTTAGACTGTGGGAGTAAACCAGAGAACCCAGAGAAGACCCATGCGGACACATGTAGAAGACGGAAACTCCACCAATATCGTTATTTTCATCCCAAGACAGGCATGCTAAACATTAAGCCCCTGGGACACCCTCAATTGCTTTATAGAGCCCACTAAATTTGACAGTTACTAAAATGGAATTTTACCATTGCAGCCAGTTTGTTGAATTTCTTTCTTCCTATTCATTTCATGATTAACTGTAAGTGTTGTTGAAACAAGGAATCCTTTATTCTTCACTTGCAACTGTGCAGTGCAGGAAAAGTGCTGTAAAGTATGCAACCACTGGACTCTTCTCAATCATGCTCCTAAATCTTGTTATTGTGCATGGTAGGTACATTAGGCCTGAAGGGTTTATTTAGGAGTGAAACAATTTTGCGTTTATCGCAATTTGATTTGATTGCTTTATACTGACTCTTTTTCTGTGCATGTTATGGTATCCTGTGGTATCTTGCTTTTTATTCGTCTAATGTCCCTGTAGAGACTATTTGGAAAATTGTTTTCTAGTAGCCCCTTGTTGAGCATAAAGATATACAATAGAAAAATTATTTGCACAATTTGTGACTTGTAACAGTGGAGAAAAAGATTACATTATTTGAAAAATAGCAAGCTCAACTAGCTATATATCAATATAAATTATTGCTCTATCAAAAACTTTGAAAAGAGTTCCTCTCTTATGGCAGAATTGCCAAACTCACCACCCAGAGTATACATTCTGACCTGATGTACAATTATATTTAGCCCGGCAGTATATTGGGTGCATACCATTGATGATACAAATCCAAGTCTATACTGTATGCCAATACCCTCAAACTCAGCTGCACCTTTCCTCCACTCTTAAAGATTTTGAATTTTGTTATTGTATTTGCACATTAGTTTAGCAGTGGCAGTCCCTTTAAGATTCATATAATTAAGAAATATCAGGCATCTATTTTTTTGCAGTTTTAACAAATTTGGTGGTATGGCTTTGCCTTATATTGACAAGGTCCAGTGTTCGATTCCTTGTGGGTCGAACACAGCTTTGTGTGGACACGCTGATCGGCTTGTCCTAGCCATTGGTGTAAACATATCCGTGCACTCGTAGCACCAGTCTCAAGCCCAAGGATAAATAGGATGGACCCCTGTGAGCTTCAGGATGGACCCCTGTGAGAATTAAATGAAAATATCCAGCAAAGGGGAAGTACAGTTCTTGAATAAATATATATTTTGTTACTGTCCACTGATAATAGCAACCTACTGGCTTTATTGAAACAATTAACAAACGTGAATTATAAGAAATACAAGTAAACCTTGAGAAAGTGTAGTAAAAAAACAAGTATGCCAAGTTCTTCTTCTCTGTTGTGGTGAACCCTAATAGGAAGAAGCTGGATGCAAATAAGTTGTTGCAGTTTACCAAATATACCTGATCGGTTTGACGTTTGATTGTAAGGCAACTGACCAGAGAGCAATGTTGAGGCATCAGGTGACAGGTTTTGTATTTGATTACATTCACAGCAGTAGCAAGGAAGTTATGGTTTAATTGTTCAGGTGCTTAATTTTAACTACACTTTCTCAAGGTTTACTTGTATTTATTATAAGTCATGTTTGTTAATTGTTTCAATAAAACCAGTAGGTTGCTAATATCAGTGGACAGTAACAAAATATATATTTATTCATGAACTGTACTTCCCCTGTGCTGGGTATTTTCATTTCATTCTCTGTTAATGTGGAAATGTATGGTCTACTCCACATTTATTAGCTTTAGATACAAGCTACTTTTATGATATTTTTACAAAATCGGTTTACACTGGCATAGTTGTTAGCACGTAAGCCTCTCAATGCTGGGAATCCAGGTTGGAAAGCTGATCTTGGTGGAGTTTTCACGTTCTCTCCGTATCTATGTGGGTTTTCTCCAGGCTCCTCTAGACCAAAAACCTGGATTCAAAGTGAATTGGCTGCTCTAAATACACCCTATATAGAAAATGCGTGCCCACTGATGGATTGGCGCCCTCTCCTGGGTGTATCTGTCTAGCGCATGGAACGTTCTCTTTGGATGGACTTGGGGAATCTAGTAGAGGATTAAGTGGAAGATAATGAGATGAGAGATGAATTTAGAAATCACTAGCAGTCCACTATGATTACGGTATACATTTTTAAAAAGTACAAACAATTATACTGACATTAAAAAAAAAAAAATTGTGGCAAAACCAAAGGTTGTTGCAGTCATTTGTCAGCAGTTTTGTTTAATACATAACCTTTATGTCACTACTCTGAAATAAAGCAAAAATATACTATGAATATAAAAAAAAAAATATATGTAAATGTCAGTACATTTTAGGACACCCTTTGTTTGACACATTAGTTGACTCACCGTGACACTATTGCATTTATGTAATGCAAATCCTTCATTAATGTTATTTAGTATCTTAAAATAACATCATTAATAATTACTTTTGTATTGATCCAATGATGAAAAATATAGAAATTTCTGTTTGAAGATATTAAAATTCATGGATATTTATAATAATGGAACAGAACCCAGTATGTTCCACTAAAGCTTCTGTTTGTGTTGTCACCTCATCTAGATCGTCCTGGACTGATGAACGTAAAACAGGTTGAGCAGATCCAAGATAGCATCCTCCAAGCGCTAGACCAACACCTCCAGGCTCACCATCCTGACTCTAGTCACCTGTTCCCCAAACTGCTGCAGAAAATGGCTGACCTGCGGCAACTAGTTACAGAGAACGCTCAGCTTGTCCAAATGATTAAAAAGACTGAATCAGAGACCTCGCTGCATCCTCTTCTTCAAGAAATTTATAAGGACATGTACTGAGTCCTGTGACTGAAGATTATTAGTGTACATTCAAAAATTGTGTTGCACACAGCAGTTCAGGTTGCTGCAAATGCCATAGATTTTTTTATATTGACATTGATGGAATATTTTTGAATACTGTGTTGAAAACTGACTTTTTTACTGTAAGGTGACATATTTCATATTTGAAATCATATTTGATTCCCACATGATAATTAACTATAACACTATGCTGATGTATGTTATACACAGTTTTATTTTTTTCATGAATAAGACATTAAATTAGTAAGACCTGAGTAAATTTTAAAAATGTGTTCTTTAGCCATCAAGGCTAGTGCACAGACCTTATTCCAACCTATATGTAATACTATCATTTATTCTCAAATAATTGTTTAATTTTTATTAATCAAGTCTTTACTTTTTGATTCTACAAGGTTGTAGTGTGATGTACTAATCAGGTAGAAGGGAAAATGTGAAGTGCATGAATAGCCAAATATTACTTAACTCGGACAGTTGGTTACATTCATTACCTAGTCTACATTTTTTAATTACATGAATGTTTGTTTAATTACATGAATAAGTTTTTCTTTTACCATGATTTAAAAGAAAAGTATATGCAAATAGGACATCAAAGCACATTTCCGCAGCACTATGTATTCACACTTCGGCTCCTTTGGGTACAGGACAATTTTCTTCGGTTATTTTTAAGGTGAGGTTTGGTGTTTGTGAAAATTAGCTCTTTTTGATCCAGTAGTGCATAAATGTGAGATTTTTAAAACGAGTTCAGGCCTATTCTTCTTTAAAAAAGAAAGTGTTTTTATTTTTTTTTTACTGTGTACGAATCTGTGATGACATACACTACATAGACACCTACACAATACATTTAAAGTAACAAGTTTTTAAATCAAATAGTATTTAAGTATACAATTATTTTAAGATTTTATCAGTTCTAATTATTTTTAAACTGTTTGATGGGCTCAATTAGTGCCAGTAAGGCTCATTTACACCAATCTTACATAACCACCCCTACATTGATTTGTAAAATTTAATGATCAAGCAGTGTGCCCTGAAATTTTTTCCTCATATGGTGTTTTTTACAATACTGTTCAGTAAAAAGTTACTGATTAACTACACATTTACCATTACCAATATTTGCATGTAGCATTGATTCAATAATGCTCACTGAACATTTATTTATGTAAAGCACAATTTCAACAGCCTAGAATAAGCCATGTGTGATTTTATTTGCACACAGTAAAATCTCAGATGGACATTTTGTTACTGCTTATTTATTTATTACTTTTCATACGAACCCTCAAGAATACATGGCTAATCTGCTCAATCCCCCCCAATTTGTTTTAAAGTGGTTGCCCTTCTAGACTGGTGCAGAAGCAGTTGTAAGTCATCTGTATTTTTAGAACCTTGGGACATTTAAGAGTGTGTTTTTGTTCTGTGCAATCAGCATGATGATACCTATACTGAAGATGCATCTATTTTCTGTAGGTGTTCCAATGTGGTCCCTATTCTGAGCCCAAGTTTTATCATAATCAATCTAGTTTTAAGCTGAAATTAATAAAAGCCACTGCAAACCAGCTATACAATAAGGTTTTGGTGGACACATTCATTTACATTTACATTTAGTCATTTAGCAGACGCTTTTATCCAAAGCGACTTACAAATGAGAACACCACAAGTCAGAAGCCATGGAGAAAACCAACTATACTGTAAGTTCATCAACCTGATTGTTATTCGAAGCTGCATTCGAACATTCTTCAAACATTTAGTTTTTCCCCATGACATAATAATATAAATGTTTATAATGTCTACAGAAATAAAACTATGCTTCAATAACAGTAACTGTACAATAACACTTTCTGCAGTCACCTTTTCATCCCCCTGTATCAGACACTGCAGCTCATTCAGTGCTTGTTAGTCGATTATAGAGAGAATTTTGCCTTATATTACTGAAAGCAGAAGTCATACAATGTTTGTAAAGAACGTTTGTCAAAATCATACTAAATACATGTATGCATTTTTGCAAATTGTGCAGTTTTCCCTAGTAAACAATGAATACATATAACGTAATTAATATTGTTTTCTCTTTATACTAACTATATATATTCGCACAGTATATATATATATATATATATATATATATATATATATATATATATATATATATATATATATATATATATATATATATATATATATATATATATATATATATATATACTGTGCGAATATATGGAATGAGACAGCGAGAAATCTGGTGGCAGCGATTCTACACAAGGAACCGAACGGCTTGTTGGATTTTATTTTTTTACATGTCATTAAAAGTAATATTTTGCATCAATGAGTTAAAAACTCGCTGCAACCAGATTTCTTGCCGCCTCAACCGTAACGCATATCCAGTATTTACAACTCAATATCGCATAGAGAAAATGGAGCCAGTTCGTCAATTACGTCAGATTTCATTCCATATATTCAGACTTTCATTCCATGTTCTCACTTTCATTTCATATATTCAGACTTATATACGCAATAAAAAAACAGTTATCTAAACATTAATTCTAGCATTTGTTACACACCAGAAAGTCAGCTATGATATAAGAACACACGATTAAAACTTACTATTTGGAATGTATTTTTCATTATTAAAATACTAAAATCAAAATACCCTGCACTTTGTAGGAGATACTGTACTTAAAACTTCAGGTATCAAATTTCGGCGTCGACAATAAGGTGGGCGGATCTAGCAATTTAACCCATCCAATGAGTTCAAGCTGTTTTAATTGACAGCGGTGAGATTAGTGATATATATGTGTATATATAGACGCTGCAGCTGCTTAGCTGAGCTTCGATTTAAACACGACGGTATCAGATGGAGCAGGAATCGCGGGTCACTGAAAGCTCCAGAGAACGCAAAGTTGTTTGCCGGTGAGAGGAATGTGGAGTCCTACGTGTTAATTTTTGCTTATTTTTAGACCTGATCGGCTGTTTACTAAACAAGTTAGGCTGATTTTAGTTGTTGTTTGTTTGCTTGCTTAGTCAGAAACTAGCGTTTACATAAAAGAGCATGAATTAATAAGAACATTAGTATGAATTCATGACAATTTATATGAAAGATCTTCCCAATTCAACGTTATAGGACAACAAAACATCGTCTCCCTTTGTGTTTTTAAGTGAATAATTTATGTCTATCTTGTTTTTATGCTTAATGTGCAGTTTATAATGCACACATGTGCGTGTGTTTAGTGAATAGTTACGGTGGGTATTATGTTCAAAATCAGTCAGGGCAGCGGAGTTTATCCAATCAAGCTGTGTGTGTCATATAATCGCTAAAATACAGACAGAGGGGGGTTTTAATCTACTACAACCTGGAGACCTCTACCTCAATTTCCCAAGTATTGGTTTAAATACCCCCAATTGGCAGTAGGCTTTTTCTATTCGTGCATTTCTCTTCAGATTCTGACTCCATTTCTTACGCTATGATTCGTCAATGGTTAATATAAAACATACAATTATCTTTAGGAAGATAACCTTGTGCTACGAGCAGCTGTTTGTCGTTGACGTGCTTCTAGTACATGTTTTACAAGGGCATAATAAGTTTACTTATGCTTAAGTGTACTATAAATTTTCGAACAATATTTATTGTACTTTTACACAATGCTAGCAAAACTCAGCAGTGTTTTATTTTACTTAAAACGTTTTGTACATTCACTCACAATGGTTAATATTAAAATAAAAATGCTTTCTGTTAAAGTATGATATACTTATTCGTTTTGTGAACGTGATTTTTAAATACCATATTGCTTTGTTTTGATTTTGTGACCAACTTGTATTGGCGTTTTGTATTGGTTGGGGGGTTTTATTATTCTTGAATATGATTGGCTGGTCGGATCTTCCGGTTGTCGTGTTTCCTCCTCGGGGCTTTCTATCTGGTCAACTCGCATGAACCCCAAGGAGTTTGATAAACGGGAGGAATAACTTTTTTGCGACTTTGTCATCTAATTCTGGTTTCTGTAATACGGATGCGCGTAGAATGTCTCGTAGACAGCCATCGAAAAGAAACTTTCGGTTTGGAGGACGAGTTTGCAGGTATTGTGTGAAATCGCGTGCAATCAACGGTAAACTTTTTTGTTTTTCTTTAGAAGAGAGTTCAGTCGTGCGAGAAAAGGTACTGAAACTTTACTACGTACATCGCTTCTTGTTTAGTTATAGTTGTTTTAAAACTATAGTTCAGGTTAGAACTACTGCTGTCTTGATTATCTTGAGGTATAAATATTTTTAACCAAAGTAGTCGCCTCGAAGGCCCGAACCAAGAACTTTTAGACTAAGTCTCCTAGGTCGTAGTTGTTCCGCTGCACCCAGCCATGGGGTACGTTCATGTGGTTATTATAAACGATGATTTATGCTGCAAAACGCAATGCACATGACCTAATAACTTTTAAATGGTGTTATTTACTTCTAGAAGTTTTAAAGTAACAGTACATTGGTGTGGTCTCTCACCAGTTTTTGATCACTGTTATTGTAATCACAATTGTGAAATTATTAACTTGATTTATTTTACCCAAAAACGTCAACAATGCACGTTATTTCATGTAAACACGAAGTGAGAATTTGCTTTCAAACTTTTGCTGAATATCAATGTTATTAGATTTTGTGAAATAATTACACGTTGGGCTATCCATTTTACAAACTAAGGTTTTTCCTGTAAAGAAAGTGTGACTTAATTTTTGTCCATTTTGACTTGTGCCACATGGTCAAATTCTGGCTACCAGCATAATACTTATTTTTTTTAAATGAATGGCATGACTGTTGAGGTGCTCTTGTATTTTTAATTCCAGTCATTGCAAAAATTTTCATCTATAGTCCTGAGATTAAAAAATTAACCTAATTGTACTGTAAGGCTAATACTCTGCAACATCTAACTACAGTTTTTAAATAGATGAATCAGCACTTATAACTTTACCATGTTTCATAATGAATCTTCAGTTTGAGTTCTGTTAAATTTAGTTTTTTTGTTTTGTTTTTGTTGTTTGTCAAGAAGTTGTCCCTTCTTGAATTTTGGATGTCAGTATTTCCATCCATAAAAATTAATCTTATTTTTAATTACACACGCAAACTGTAACACATTTAATAAAATTCTTAACTTCACATTCAGCTGCTCATAAGAAAATAAATTTGAATAAAGCTATGATACACAAATCAAAACCAGGATTGTCATGCATTATTAAAAAAAAAATTTTTTTTCTTTAGTATTGGTAAGTGGTTTGTTCTTAAACGCAGAATGAAATACCCAAGTTTCTACACCATGCACAAAATTTTTTGTACTCCGTGCAAGCAAATGCAACGAAACAAGTATAGAAAATGTATATTGCACACAAATAGCAGCATGGGTTAAAACATGAGAATGTGATTATTGAAAGGATTGAAATTGTGTGTATAGATAAACAATGTATAAATTATATTAAGGTGGCTTAGTTGTTTGCCTCTCAGAGCTAGGGATTCCTGGTTCGAATCCCAATCTGGGTGGCGTTTCCATGTTCTCCCCATGTCCTTGTGGGTTTCCTCCAGATTCTCGAATGTCCTCCCACGGTCCAAAAACATGCATCAAGGTCAGTTGAATTCTCCAACTTGCCCCATATAGTGTTTGTGTGAGTGTGCCCAGTGATGGATTGGGACCCTGTCCTGGGTGTATCTGCCCAGCACCTGAAATGTTCTTCCCTGGATGGACATGGGGAACCCCACTGTGACCCTAGTGGTCGATAAAGTGGAAAATAATGGATGGATGTATTAGATTAGATTAAACTTTATTGTCATTGTGCAGAGTACAAGTACAGGGCCAATGAAATGTAGTTAGCATCTTACCAGAAGTGCATCAATAACAGACTTGTGCATGGAGAGGTGAAGTGTATAAATGTAGTTATATAATATGAACATTACATGCATAGTATGATGTAAAGTGCATACAGTACGGAAGGTGCAGAGAAGTGGTTGTGCAAAAGAGATTAAAATGTATGTGTAGTGTTCAAGAGGATGATTGCCTCAGGAAAAACTTTTCCTGAGTCTGCTGGTGTGGAATGGAGTAACAGAATGGTTCTGTAACCCCTTGATGATTTTTAATAAGTTGTCGAGTTATATTAGCTTCTGAAATTTAAAATTGCTAGCTTTATGAATTATAAAGTTGACTTATGGAGAATCAGCTACATTGTAGAATTATTTAGCAGGTCAAATGTCTGGTTTGACTTAGTGTGAGTTTAAGGCATCCTTCTAGCCCAAAGAGCAGTTAAACACAAACCTCAAACAGACTGGCACAATATGTAGCATAGTATGGGGGGAATAAAACTAAATTGCACAGATTTGTGTAGCTGTAATATTTATCTAATCCCCACAGAATGCAGTGTCTTCACTCATTTTTAAACCGTCAATCTTGATCAATTACCACCATTGTGTACAATTTGTATGTATTTATAAAGTACATTTAAACGAAAATATAAAGTAACACACATTCTCTCACTGTCATTATCCAGTTAACAACCAAAAACAGCACGAGTCGTGCTCTACCGGTTCATAGTGTGAGTGGACTGTTGCGTTGAATTACTTCAAAACTAAAACTCGGGATGTAGTGATTTACTCTGATTTACAACAACATATTAAGTTTCAGGTGGTGTATCATCACTGTGATGCTCCGTGCAGGTCAAAGCATTTTCGCAGAGTTGCACGTTCTTTGTGTGATGCGTGAAGTACTATTTTTATTACATTTTAAATATGAATATTTACGTTGTAAATAGCAATTTAAATGATATTTTAACACATTTAAGTGAATGTGCTGCTGAAACTGTATTTCACTTTCGGGTTGCCATATTACTTGATAAAAAAAATCCGAATCCAGATAGCGAGACCGCGGGAAGTGCTCCCGCAGTTTATATTATTTAAACGGAAGCTTCTTTTCTGCGTTGGCTGTGTTTCACTAGTACGATTTATCACCTTGTTTTGCAGATTCTGCCTTGTTCTGTTCAACCCGCTAATTTTTTTTCCCCAGCGTTTTTGAAGCGCTGCAGGAGACTTAAGCGGTTACGATATTGCGAGTAATGCGGAAATCGTGCGTCCCAACGAACCAATAACAATTTGTTATCGACACTTCATAATCGATTATCGATTCGTTGTTGCAGCCCTAGTTAGTGACATTGCTAAATATTGCAAAATGAAGTACTTATTTGCTTATAGGGATGAATAGTCATTCAGTGTAGCTAATCAGTCAGCTGCCTGAAGCCTTAAAGTTTTATACATTGGTAATGTATAAAATCTATACTGTCTGACGTATTTAACACAGTCTACGAAACAAATTCATGTTGTTCAGTACTGTTACAATATGGGACTGTTTTAGTGTACACTTTTCCCTACATTTGTGTTGTTGAACTGTTTCTGTTGTGGCTGCAAATTTTTATTAAATTTTTGTTTCTGTTAATTGTGATTTCATGCAGGCAGTTCATAAACGGCTCGTGCAGGTTTGGTCAGCACTGTCATTATCTCCATGAATGGCCTCCAGTACCTTCTGTTCAAGTTTGTAGGTATTTCCAAAAAGGTGGCTGTTGGTTTGGTGAAAACTGCAGGTGAGTTACTACCAAGTCAAGGTTATTGTATGCCTTAATATAAATAACTCAATTGTACAGCATTTATATTGAGTTAGAATTTTGCAGCATGAGCCACAAATTTTATCAATAGTATAATTATATAATGTAATAATATAATGTTACTGGGTAAGTTAACTGAAGTTCCAGCATTTTTTTTTTTTTTTCATTTTTTTTTTTTTTTATATTCTTACAGCTTGATAGCAGAATTGTTCCAGTTGATTTTCATGAATGACTCAAATGTTTGTTTTTCAAATTCCAGGTTTTTTCATATTCCACATTCAGAGGCTGGGTCATCTGGAGCCAGGAGAGGTTCTGCACCTGTAGTTCCTTCTGCTGCTTTACCTGGTCATGTTGCAGTCCGCCGAGGATCTGAGCCTTTGCTCCTCCCACAGCAGGGTGCATCCAACACTGTTCAACAAGGATCTGGACCCTTGATCACCAGTTTATCAATTAATCAGCAGTCTTTGCCACACCTTTCTACCAACATTGCTGAAGAGGAAGAATATGCAACATTGGAAGCAGAGGCTTTTCCTCCCCAGCAAGGTATCACTGTTTTACTCTAAATAGTGTTGTCCATGTGGTATTTACTACATTTTATGACTGCAAAAATGTTTGCAGCTGTAACTTTGCAACGACAGCCTGATGGGTCTCGTCCTTCAACTAGATGTGGGGATTTGTCCAGAGCAACGCTTGCTGTACCTGCAAACCCAACTACTTCTGCATCTGGCAACCAGGTATGTGTATGAGATTTTGTGGGGTCCCTGACCCTTTCTTTCCTACTTTAATATTTATTCTTCATTTAATGAAGGAAAATCTAGAGGATCGGTTGGAGGATGGTGCAACAGTATCAGAGCATGTGCAGAGCAGAGCATACAATCAAAGTAAAGATGTGTTGTGTGGAATTTGCATGGACAAGGTCTATGAAAAAAGCACGGCACGTGAAAGACGCTTTGGAATCTTGCCCAACTGTTGCCATGCCTTCTGTCTAGGCTGCATTATGACTTGGCGAAAGACAAAAGAATTCCAGGAAGATGTGATAAAGTAAGTATGGACATTCTTAAAACATGTACAAAATAGTATCGGTGAGCTAAATTCTGTTTTTTGGAACAGGGCTTGCCCGCAGTGCAGAGTGAAATCCACCTTTTACATTCCTAGTAAATACTGGGTGTCTGAGGGAGATGCAAAGACCGAACTCATCGCATCTTTCAAAGAAAAAAGCAGGTAAACATTTTATTTTTCTGAACAAGACAACTTTTACATCACCTGTATATATATCCTCATTTTCATCTCCAGTGTATAAACACTTTAAAAAAAATTATTAGTAAATTCCCCCCCCCCCCCCCTTTTTCAGAAATGTGATGCATAATCAACATTTTGAAGGAAACTTTTCTTTGGTTATTTTGTAAGGGGTATGCCATACCACAAACGGGGTTTTACTAAATAAATACTGTTATTTTGCACATCTACACCACAGGACATAAGTCTCTCACACTACTCTGGTGAACTTTGTATCAGCAATATAGTGAATGAACATGAAGAAAATCTTTCACCAACGCCTAGCTATACAACAGAAGCACATGCACTCCAAAAGGCAATAGAATATATTGAGAGATTATGGATACAAAAGGCCCAAATATGCAGCGACTCATTGTCCTGTCTTCAACTCTAAATAACATTAATGGAAAACTGGATGCACTTTATTTATGGAAATGCGATATCCTGTGCTGGATGCTGTGGTATTGACAAAGGAAGTAAACCGAATAGCAGAGAGCAACCAGAGAAACACTTGAACTGCAAACTTCCATCCTCTGATGTGAAATAAGAGATCATAAACTGTCAACTATATGGGGAAAAACAAAAGCAGATTAAACTCTACAACATCTACCCAAACATTCACGTATTACCAAAACCATTGACTGGAAGGAGATTTGGACATACTTGCCTAACACGTACCTGGTGAAGGGAGAACAGTCACCAATTTGTAACACTCAAATAACTGTCAATTTTCTTAAGAACTTGATTAAAAAAAATCAATATATTAGCGACAAGTTTTGAATCTTTTACATTGTTCCTCTGAGCGTGGTAGCTCAGTGGTCAGGGCGTTGGGCTATCAATCTGAAGGTTGGGGTTCAAATCCCAGGTCCACTGAAATTACCAATGTGGGTCCTTAAGCAAGGCCCTTAACCCTCATTGCTCCAGGGATGTTGATTAACCCTGTGCTCACCTTGTAAGTTGCTTTGGATAAAAGTGTCTGCTAAATGACCAAATGTAATGTAAATGTATTTTCAGTGAAAGTAATAAACAGTTTTCACCTCTGAATGAAAAGGTATTAAAGCAAAGTTGTGTACAATTGTAACTGCTGACTAATTCCTTAATGAATGTCAAGTTTAAATTGACTTAAATCGTGGTAAGTGACCAAATTGCTCATTTTGTTCATGCAGTAAAATGAAGTGCAATCTATTCATGCGTGATGGATGTTGCCCCTTTGGCTTGGAGTGCATCTTTAGCCATGACATGCCACCTGGACACAGACCTCATCGTAGACAGTTCATGCCTAAGGTAATTTTTTTTTTTTTTGCTAGTTTACTTTTAGACTACTTCATTTGTTAACTTTTGCTTCTAGCTGGCACCTAAGAATAATGTTTTACAATTTCTGCATATAATTACATTTTTTTTCAAATTTGTTAAAGCTACAAGGGCCATATTTAATTGGTCCTTTTAGAGGTCAGTTTTAACAGTTAAAACAATTAAGTAAAAACTTTAAGTTAAAACATAAAACTTTCTTATCCCGATTGACTGGCAAAAGAAGCTAGTATGGTAACGGGTGTAGATGGAACTGTATGTGTACTGAGGCCGAAAAGTTCTTGCATTGAAGGTGAAATAAGCACAAGGTTGGATGATGTAATGCCTCAGATTAGTGAGGGGAAAAAATGACACATTTACAAGAACATGAGTGCTGTTGGTCCAGATAAACGTTTAAATTTTTTTTTTTTTTTTTTTTTTTTTTAAATTTGACCTTCCAAAAGTACTGAATGCTAACATTCCCATATCTTATTTTACAGAGTGTAATTGACTTGCTGGAGAGTATGAATGGTGAAGACCAGCGAATTTTGATCCACCTAATAGCCTTAACCCTACTTGATGATGATGATGACGACTTTGAATTTCTTGAATATGAGCTCCATTGAGAATTAATCGAGACCTCAACGTCCAGCAGATGTGACCAACATGTTATATGAGCACGGTCTGTGCTTTGGACAGAACATTACTTGAATAGTTAGTCTTGTAGAAATGTTTGGTTTACACCCTGTGTAGTGGAAAAGTGTGAATGAATTTTGCCTTCCCTGAAGAGGTCCGCTTAAGTTTTGTAACTGAACGTTTAAATTTCAATACATAATACTTGAATTTGATGCTTTTTGTATTGTCATTCACATAAGGACTCGTAGTAACTTCATTTGTACAAGATGAATTGGATTTTAATTGTATCCCCTTTTTATATTTTCATATGTAATCCGGGCTTAAGGAGTGCCAGTTTTGGATGGTAATTTCTGCACATGTAAGAACTGATTATACCGGGTGATTTGTGTATTGGAGAACTTTACACCACTTTTTTCCCCCCCACCCCCCCCAGACCATTTGAAGAGTGATCAGTCTTGCCTCTTGGGCCATATCTTTCTTTCTTGTGAAACCAACACAATTTACTGCTGGAGTATTACCTTCATCACATGAACGGTGTGGGTGATATTTTGAGAAATATTGTGGTAACAAGTATAACAAAGATGCAATATTTTATCAGTTTTATTGGAGATATTTGCTCAAAGAAAATGGAG
This sequence comes from Corydoras sp. C115, assembly GCA_019802505.1. Classification (NCBI taxonomy): domain Eukaryota; kingdom Metazoa; phylum Chordata; class Actinopteri; order Siluriformes; family Callichthyidae; genus Corydoras; species Corydoras sp. C115. Next base: position 64,853 of record JAFMOC010000081.1, read on the forward strand.
AAAATAAAGTATTTGTGTCATTTGTTCACTTTGTGAAGTTTTATATATGACCCAAATATAAACAGAGAATACTTTTTGTTGCCGATTGGTCGATTTTAACCTATCTAGGTTTTTGGTAAAATTTGTACATATGGTTTTGGAATGGCACTCTGTGATAAACTGGGTATTGAACTTGAATTAAAAATGGTGCTTTGTTACAATTTAGTCATGCACCTAGCTCAAGTATCATGATAAAGTACCGTAGCATATGCTTGAAATTAATACAATGTAACTTATTAAAGGTTAAATCTACATTGTCTTTACTATCACTTTACATTTAGGTTCTCAGTTGGTTATAAAAATGAAAGCATCCAAGTGGTTGCCTCTAATTGTAAGGGGCAGGTGTGTATATACCCCATAATTCACCTTGTAAACAAAAGACTTTAAAGCTAACTGGTTTTACAGTGTAAAGCTGATGTTTGCTTTGTAACTGTAGGAGTGCCCTGAGATCAAAAGAACTTACATTTTTATACTTCATCTATTCATAGTATCTGTGCCCATGTGAAAAGCTTACAGATGGGCCTGTCCTTAAGTAACTACTACAGAGGTGTAGTGAACACCAGAGCAAACCTGACTATTCTCCAAAGGAATGTAGCTCAAACAGCACAAAGAATTCTCTTGCGACTGTTTTGTCTGTAAACCTTTCTGTAAACTGCTAAATGTTAGAAATCGGGGCATTCAGCCTTTTCATTTTATGAGCTATGAAAATGATCTGGTAGTGAGAAGGTTAGAATCTGACATCAAAATGTCAACTTTCAAAAAATGTAGTACAAACAGTTGCAGGAAACTTGGATATCTAAGTTTAAACTACTTTGCAGAAATAAGGTTTTGTTATATGTACTAATATTTGTCAAAGTAAATCTCTTTTTGCTACAGGCCGTCTGAAAGCATTAAACAAGGCTTATCATATACATATATACACTTTCTTTAGTCATTATCGAACCCTTCTATTTCTGTCATAACAAGCAACAGTGAATGCAGACTATGGCTATTTCCTTAAATTAAACTATTTTGTGTTAAGCAAAAGCATTAGAGAATTGGCTAGCATTTCCGAATGTTACAAGGAGTGAGATTTATCTGGATAACCTACAAATTGTAAATAATTTTTAAGTAATCGACAGCAAAACAATTTTAAGATTAAAGTAACTTGGAGGTAAGTTTAGAGAAATAAATATAAGCTTCATGTATAGATGCATGAATACACCCAGTATCAAATAGTAGTATTGTTTTAAAACAAATAGTGGAACAGTTTCATTGGTGATTAATTACCAGCTTTTATCCAAGGCAACTTATACCTATCCCAGCTTGATAGCTGAAGTCAGAACACAGGGTCAGCCATGATACACCCCCCCTGGAGTAGTGAAGGTTAGATACCACACCCACACAGTAGTAACCAAATGAAATTGTGTTCCCAGGTGTGATTTTTTTTTTAGCGATGGCTTATATCAGTATATAACAATTATGGATGTTTTCTAATGCAGGTTCATGCCTATAAAGATCTGTCATGTTAGATAATCATAAGCAGGCGTGTCAGAAGCATTTTAATATGGGGTGACCGCACTCATGGAGGGGATTATGCCCTCCCTTTTTTAATCTTAGGCCTAAGGTAATGAAATTAATGTAACAGTTTCTCACTAACTATAACTTTACAGGTGCGTTTTAATTTTTATTTAGATTTTATTAGATGTAACGCAACATGCAATAGTGATGTTTATGTATGTTTAAAAATATGAATTTTCATAATATCACACAATGAACAGGCATGACATGGCATCATGCAGGATGACATAACCTTATTGCACTGTCAAGCAATGACATAAAAAATTACTTCACACAATGAGTGTAGTTTTGTCGAACTGTCAGTTTTCTCTTGTGAAGCAATATAAATTGTGCTGGATTAACTAATATTTTGTGTTACATATGGGTCCAAACAAATAATTATGGGAAGAAAAAATGGGAAGAAGAATACTTTATATTTAATGGCAGCGATGCCTATGCTCATGAGTCTGTCAGTGGCGGAAAAAAAAGGTTTGTATTAAACTGCCTCATACAGTGGGTTGCAAAAGTATTCATACCCCTTGAACTTTTCCATATTTTGTCACATTACAACCACAAACATAAATATATTTCACTGGAATTTAATGTGAAAGACCAACACAAAGTGGTATACAATTGTGAAGTGGAAGGAAAATTATACATGAATCAACATTTTTTTTACAAATAAAAAACTGAAAAGTGCGACGTGCAAAAGTATTCAGCCCCCTTTTCCCTGAGTGCAACCAATTGCATTCAGAAGTTGCCTGATGAGTGCTAATGACTCAAAAGGGTCCACCTGTGTGTAATCTAATCTCAGTACAAATACAGCTGCTCCGTGATGGCCTCAGATGTTGGTTAAGAGAATATTGAGCAAACAGCATCATGAAGTCCAAAGAACACACCAGACAGGTTAGGAATATGGTTTTGGAGAAGTTTAAAGCAGGCTTAGGTTATAAAAAGATTTCCAAAGCTTTGAACATCTCACGGAGCACTGTTCAATCCATCATCCGGAAATGGAAAGAGTATGGCACCACAGTAAACCTGCCAAGACAAGGCCGTCCACCTAAACTTACAGGCCGAACAAGGAGATCACTGATCAGAGAGGCAGCCAAGAGGCCATGGTGACTCTGGATGAAATGCAGAGAGCCACAGCTCAGGTGGGGGAAACTGTCCACAGGACAACAATTAGTCGTGCACTACACAAATGTGGTCTTTATGGAAGAGTGGCAAGGAGAAAGCCATTGTTAAAAGAAAACCATAAGAAGTCCCGTTTGCAGTTTGCCAGAAGCCATGTTGAGGACACAGCAAACATGTGGAAGAAGGTGCTTTGGTCAGACGAGACCAAAATTGAACTTTTTGGCCACAATGCAAAACGCTATGTGTGGCGGAGAAATAACACTGCACATCACTCTGAAAACACCATCCCCACTGTCACATATGGTGGTGGCAGCATCATGCTCTGGGGGTGCTTCTCTTCAGCAGGGACCGGGAAGTTGGTCAAAGTTGATGGGAAGATGGATGGAGCCAAATACAGGGCAATCTTGGAAGAAAACCTGTTGGAGTCAGCAAAGATTTGAGACTGGGGCGGAGGTTCACCTTCCAGCAGGACAACGACCCTAAACATAAAGCCAGAGCTACAATGGAGTGGTTTAAAAAAAAAGAATATTCATGTGTTAGAATGGCCCAGTCAAAGTCCAGACCTAAACCCAATTGAGAATTTGTGGCAAGATCTCAAAACTGCTGTTCACAAACGCTCTCCATCCAATCTGACTGAGCTTGAGCTGTTTTGCAAGGAGGAATGGGCAAGAATTTCAGTCACTAGATGTGCAAAGCTGGTGGAGACATACCCTAAAAGACTTGCAGCTGTAATTGCAGCAAAAGGTGGCTCCACAAATTATTGACTCAGGGGGGCTGAATACTTTTGCACGTCGCACTTTTCAGTTTTTTATTTGTAAAAAAAATGTTGATTCATTTTTAATTTTCCTTCCACTTCACAATTGTATACCACTTTGTGTTGGTCTTTCACATTAAATTCCAGTGAAATATATTTATGTTTGTGGTTGTAATGTGACAAAATATGGAAAAGTTCAAGGGGTATGAATACTTTTGCAACCCACTGTAGTTGAGTTTTCATGATACAGGTTATAGTGTTGCTCAATAATACATGGATTTTGATCATTTTGTTCCCTGATAAAAAATTTTCACCCAACTAGAGATAAATAGGGCCAACTCATAAAGTCCTCTGCAATGTGGGTGATCCCATGCCATCATGGTGAAGAATGTGCAGTCTGAGGGTCAGCTTTGTTTATCAGGTAATCTGGATGCTCAAAACTCTCTGCTCTGCCTCCCTTAAGGCTAAAGAGGTGTCTTGGTCAGTAAGTGGATGGGGGGGCAAAATCTTTTTTTTTTTACTTACAAACATTGATTAAGTTTAACTAAAATTAATTGAGCTACAAAGCCCAGATGGTGCAGCTTCACAATATAAACAATGTTATGCTTGCTAAGTTGGATGGGTCATGTAAGTTTCTGGATGGGGAACCCAATATGAACTTCATAGTATTTAATACTTGATTTTTACGTTTAAGATAAGCATTGAATAGGGTGTTTAATACAACCCGAGTGGTGACTGCATTGGAGCTTATGGTTAACACACAACTCTGGATCATTCATTCCACATAACACACAAACTCAGTACTGCACTCTGCAATTCCCCACCCCAGGGATTAATCAAGTATTCTGATTTTGATTAAGAACTGGACATGCACTCATCACCTACAAATCTATGTCCTCATTCAAATTGCCCTGTTTGTGGTTTCATTACTACTATCTGCAAATGTTTACTGCTATATTTTATTTGCGATAACCATAATCAGGGCGGCACGGTGGCTTAGTGGTTAGCACGTTAGCCTCTCAGCACTAGGGATTCCCGGTTCGAATCCCCATCTGGGTGGAGTTTCCATGTTCTCCCCGTGTCTGCGTGGGTTTCCTCCGGGTTCTCCGGTTTCCTCCCACAGTCCAAAAACATGGATCAAGTCATTTGAGTTCTCCAAATTGCCCCATATAGAGTGTGTATGCGTGCGCGTCTGTGTGAGTGAGTGTGTGCCCAGCGATAGATTTGCGCCCTGTCCTGGGTGTATCTGCCCAGTGCCTGAAACGTTCTCCCCTGGATGGGCATGGGGAACACCACTGCGACCCTAATATAGGATAAAGCGGAAGATAATGAATGAATGAATGAATGATGAATAACCATAATCACTGATCTCAATCATGGCATAGGTCACTTTACTTCAGTTTGATGACACTGTACTCCTTAATTCATCTTAGTAGTAATCATCTTTCTAAGTTTAGGGTGAATTTAATATTTATTTAATGTGTGTAATATGTTTACTACTGCATTGTGAGTCTGAGAAAAACGCAATTTCATTACTATGTAAAAAAACAAAAAGTTGGCTGATACAATATTTTTTGTGTAAAGGCTAAGGTTGTACAACGGGAGGCGCTGTGATTTATACACGTTGCATAGTGCTCTCTGTGAAAGAAGGGAGGAGCCAGCAGCGCGGCGGAAGATTTATGTACATTCAGAAGAGCGTGAATTGAAACAGATATGTATACGCCTATTCTCATTATAAGAAAGTTGCTATACAGGAGTTACAGTTTGTTGAGCCTTTAGTGCAGCTATGAGATTGTTGTTGCAGCACTTTAATGGACGCTCACGCTTGTTGGCTCACGCTGTACTGACCGGAGGTGCAGCTCGAGCTTACAGCGTGCTAACTAAAGTTCGCGCCACTGGTTCTGTGTGCACGCTCACCATCTTCATGCAAACGCTCTGTCAGGATGACGTCAGTTTGAGTGACGACACGCAGGTCCTCACAAGGTACGTTTACTGCACAATACAATTGTTGCCTCGCTACAGTTTCTTAAAGAATATACACTTATGATGGCAACAAAACCAAAGATGTTTTTCGCCCATGTTAATAATTCACTTTGTAAGTCGGTTTTGAAAAAGCGATTTACAAAGCGAGTGCAGGGTTGGCCACAGCATCCCTGGAGCAATGAAGGTTAAGGGTCTTGCTCAAGCACCCACATTGGTAACTTCAGTGGACCTGGGATTTGAACCCACAACCTTCAGATTATGTTCCTAAGCACTGAGCTGAAATCTAATAGATTTCAAATTTAACCAGCAAGTTTATCATTGTGGAGAAGTTAAGCATTTATTTACATTTAAATAAAAAGTGACGTCCAAAATTATTCATACCTGAGTCATTTAGCATTTTTAACAAACAATTCAAAATACAACTCTTACTGTTATGTTCCAATAAACGGTCAGAAGCGGGTTTGTTCCAAAAGTATTTAATGTGAGTTACTGAATAATAACAAAACAGTGTACAGAAAAAATCATCAATGGCAGGCAACCGCGATTGATGAGAGAATCCTCTCCTTCGTCCATTTAAGTCCTTCAGGAGGGTGTGACCTTCTTTGTCTGTATGTATGTGTGTGTGTGTGTCCTACCGGATAACCGTCCTTTGTCCCTTGCAAAACATCCATCATTTTTCTTATGAGACCATCAGTCCTTTTTCTTGTGAGAGCTTCGGGCCACTGCATTCCAGACTACTTTACCAACTGGTTCCGCATCCTGTCCCCCTCTGTGGTCTAACTTTAAAACACATTCCTATTGACTGTCCCATTGTCCAAATTATCAAACAGTATCAAACGTTGCAAAACAGTTAAAAACCTTACATTATACAACCACTTGATATATAATAATAATAATAATAAAAATAATAAAGACAGAAAGAAGAAATGTAATATAATGTAATGATTATTGAGAAGGGTATGAATAATTTCAAATGTAAATAAAATCTGAGAAACATTTTTTTTTTGCCATGATGTTGACTTTTGTACATCATATTAAAATACATGTACATGTTTTGGGAGAGGCCTGTGTCGATTACAACAAAATTTTCTGAAGGTTAAAACAGTCACTAATCAGTAGGAAGTGGACAGACCGTTGCTTTGAATTACTTCAGCACATCTGAGAACAGAGTACAGGAATGGTATGTTGGTTATTGTACTAATATGCCGTCAACCTGCTTTAACATTTATTTGCTTGCATGTTTCATCTCTACTCTTCTGAATTACTCTTTTGTATATTTCACCTTGTTTTGTACCCAGAACCATGTTTTACAATAAAGAAACTAACTTTTTGTGCGCAGGAAACCACTGGTCTCTCTCTTTTCTTCCAAGTTTAAACATGATCTGCTGTGTTTTCTGCATCTAATCCACTCTGAAATTCCACGGGACGTGCAGGTTCTACTCCACTGCCTAATGCAGGAGCTTAATCAAAATCCTTGGGTTTCTGCTTTAGCTGTCCAACTTCGAAAAGATATTGAGGCTGATGACTTCATAAATGACACATTGCTTACGGATAAATGCACACTAGATCTAAAAACCCTTTGTGAGAGATTCAGAGATCCTACAGAAAAAGGAGAATGGGATATTTACCTGAATAAACATTTGGCACATGAACTATGCCTAGACCATCAGGCTGATTCAGTTCCTAAGAAGAGAAAGAGTGAGCTTAATCATTCAACTATAAATGCTGTGCTAAATGAACCACAGAGTAAAAAAAGGAAGCTGAATATGAAATTACAAGATGACACTTCAAGTAAAGTGGTGGATATGGAGAAGAAATCTGTTATAAAATCTTCAAAACCTGAAAAAGGGTCAAATGGAGATTGTTTTGTGCAGCAGCCAGTTTTATATAAAGATTCATCTATTGTTTTGCCAGATCATGTAAAGGTAAGATGGAATATTATTTCATTATCTGTAAATCCTGTACTAGGGTCGCGGGGGACAGAGCATCAATCAATCCCTGTGTAAACACTGTCACACAGAAACACACACACATGCACACACATAATATAGGGGCAATTTACATAGAGGCAATTAAAATAAGCCAATTTACTTTGAATCGATGTTATTGTACTGTGGGAGGAAACTGGAGAAAATACACGTGGAGAACATGGAAACCCCAAACAGATAGGGATTTGAACCTGGCTCCCCAGCACTCAGAGGTGAATGTTAGGTGAATTTATAGTTTCCATAAGATGGAAGATGGAAACTATAAATTTGAGTATCTAAAGTATCGCATTATTGGGCAGCACGGTGGCTTAGTGGTTAGCATGTTTGCCTCTCAGCGCTAGGGACTCCCGGTTCGAATCCCCATCTGGGTGGAGTTTCCATGTCCCCCCCCCCCATGTCTGCGTGGGTTTCCTCCGGGTTTTCTGGTTTTCTCCCACAGTCCAAAAACATGGATCAAGTCAATTGAATTCTCCAAATTGCCCCATATAGAGTGTGTGTGAGTGAGATGCTTAAACAATTTGATTGTAATAAAAATGATATTTAATAACTGTAGCTGTTTTAGCAGGTATAATTTTTGTTACCGAACAGCCGATTTTTGCAAGCATAACAGCTGAATACCTTTGTGGCATTCTTCCTACAATAGACATATAATATTCTTTAGAAAGTTCTTCCCAAACCTGTTGCAGAAGTTTCCTTCTATGAGTAGGTACTAGTAGGTAGCTAGTTTTGCCTTTACTCTTCTGTCAAGTTCATTCCAAACCAGCTAGATGGGGTTTACTGTAAGTAGGGAGACTTTGCGACATGTTGGTTAATAAAGGAAATGAGAAATTTGTTAAGATATTTAAAATTGTAACTGTTTGAGGACCAGATGCTTAAACAATTTGATTGTAATAAAAATGATATTTAATAACTGTAGCTGTTTTAGCAGGTATAATTTTTGTTACCGAACAGAAGAAATTAATTCCAAAACAAAACTCAGAACTTGTGACTATGTTTAGTTATTCTTGTGCCAAATAAAATTTAAATTGTAAACATGTTTGCCACAACTTTTAAAGGTTTCAGGTTAAATGCATTAAAATGTAATCAAAACACTACTTTAGAATAATATTTTTTATGATTTTGAAGTTCCGTTGTATTCAGTGAAGTTTATCTAATATTCTCTTAACTGTGTTTGTTTTGACTAATTTCTTTTTGACATTAGATGAAAATTGACCACCATTAACCAGGTTTCTTTTAAACCACATGTAATATAATTATCATTGAATGGTATGTTTGTCTTGTCTTCAGGTAGCTGTACCTCTGATAAAAGACCTTTTAGATTCTCAAATAGAGGTAAGAACTCTTTAAGAAACACTTTAAACAAGTTTTATATATATATATATATATATATATATATATATATATATATATATATATATATATATATATATATATATATGTGTTTTAGCCATCATCTAAAGTTATGTCATGTATGAAAAATTATTCATGAGTTAACAAGTTCTCTGTAATTTCTATGATTTCAGTGCACAGTATGTTGTTCTGCAAATTTGTAGACACAATAGCTTACAGACCAGATACTGTTTTAAGAATGAAGTTTATAGGGAAAATATATTTTTCACTTTCAAAAAAGTACATTAAAATGCTATATTTTTGCCAACCTCCACTCTTTTCAATCCTGATTAATTTCCTAGGTTGGTAAGATAAACACCCCATAACAGTTTAAGATGTTTAGGTTTTGCCAAACATATTTCTTAAAGTTGAAACATTGTTGAATTTGGCCAAACAACACTACAGGATTGTAATAACATTTGGCATTTTTTTAGGATCACATAATACAATACTTGAAATTTGTGGACTGAGCTTTGTGTTTTTAACATATGTTGTATAATCTTATTATTTCAAATCAGTCAGTTTGTGATTTTATATCTGATCTACAATTCAATCTACACACAAGACTAACACACACCTTTTACCATGAGAAGAACATACATTATGCCACACCGATCATCATGAAATGCTATATATATATATATATATATATATATATATATATATATATATATATATATATATATATATATATATATATATATATATGCCTAAAATTCATACATTCATTATCTAATCCTCTACTAGAGTTGCAGGGGGCTCCCCATCCCCATCTGTGATAGAACGTTTTGGGTGCTGTACAGATACACCCAGGATAGGGTGCCAATCTATCGCTGAGCACACTCACAAAGACACACAACAAACTCACACAATATGGGGCAATTAATAGCATTCAATTTACCTTGAATCCATGTTTTTGGACTGTGGGTGGAAACCGGAGAGCCCGGAGGAAACACACACTGACGCGGGAAGAACGTAGAAACTCCACCCAGATTGGGATTCAAATCTAAATATCCAGTGCTGAGAGGCAAACATGATAACCACTAAGCCATCGTGCATCGAAGTACTACCAAGAAAAAACTAAGAACATTCACCCAGTTAACTAAAAGAAATCCTAACCCAAGCTAATCCAGACATTTTTTTAAAAAATCTTAATAATATAAATCTGAAAACAGATTTATAAAAAATAGAATGAAAAACTATTTCCTGTCATGAATGCCATAGATAGCAATGGATGAATCAATACAATCTGGACCTTTTTTTTTTTTTTTGGTCTTTGCAGTGGGATGAGAGCTGTATGTCAACACTCAAAGTGTTCCATGAATGTCACTCAAATCAGGTTGGGTATTTTGGTATCACACAATTCTTTTGAAATTTCTTTAAAGTAAAAAAAATAGATTGACCCAAATTCTTTTTGCAGCTAGAAATGCTGTGTGCAGTGTTGTGTTTATCAGAAACACCTGAGCAGAGCCTACCTCATTTCTGTAATGGCCTGCTTGCTCTATCACCAGATCTCAGCCACAGCACCGCCATTTTCATTATTAAGCATCTCTTACTTTGCAAGGTGGGAAATTCTTTGTGTTCCTTTATCTATTTAACCATCATTTTCAAAGATATTGGCCAATAAGAGCACTTAATTCATTTCTTTTACTTTGACTGGGAACATTTAGGTTTGAGATAAAAATATGACTCTAATTGAGTTTTTAGTATTTAATTGGTCATCTTATTTGAAGGTAAATATCTTAACATATAACTGATAATGATATGTGATGATGATTTGTGTAATGCCTTATGTGGAACAGCCATAAGACAAAGTGACTAAAATGTGATGTTAGACTGATTTAGCAATAATTTTCTCTAAATGGATATTGTGAAAAGTACATTTGTTATTTAGTGATCAAAATGTAAAACAGGAAAAATTCTCCATAGGTTGGCTGAATAAAAAAAAATACCTTGTGACAGTTGCTAAAAAGTAATACATTTTTAAAAAATATTTATTTATTTAATACATTTACATTTAATATTACAAATAATTATATTAGTAACAACCTTAAAGGTTTTCAGTAGCAAAGAAACCACAATCGATTGTTCACTCAAACGATTGTTTATTCATGCATTCATTATCTCACGCTTTATCCTCTATTAGGGTCGCGGTGGGGTTCCCCATGCCCATCCAGGGGAGAACATCCAGGGCGCCGGGCAGACAGACCCAGGACAGGGTGCCAATCCACCGCTGGGCACACACCCACTCACACAGACACACTCTACATAGGACAATTTTGAGAATTCAATTGACTTGATCCATGTTTTTGGACTGTGGGAGGAAACCGGAGAACCCGGAGGAAACCCACGCAGACACGGGGAGAACATGGAAACTCCACCCAGATGGGGATTCGAACCGGGAATGTCTAGCGCTGAGAGGTGAATGTGCTAACCACTAAGCCACCGTGCCGCCTGGTCAAGATATAATGGCAGAAATATACAGACTATACCAACGGAAACAAACCACCCATCAGCAGGTAGACTTAAAAAGCCAGACTGAAATGTGAAAACTGGTGTAAAGTAACAAATATTGTGGATCAATGACTAACAGACTGCTCAGACCAAGATGAACTTTTACAAATGTTATAAGTATGACTTGGTCTATGACTCATCTGTAGTGAGGTAGTCTCAAAGCTTGAGCCATAATATAACTTTTTCCCAATGAATAACTTTATCATGCAGTTTATCATATTTTATTTATGTATCAATAAGTTTATCATGCAGTAAGATGGAGATCCTAAAACCACTACTAAAGTGGAAAATTTTTGATTAGTCAATTACGAGACCTTTCCCCAATTGGGCATCATTTTAACCTTCCAAACAGGTTGTTTAATGCATCTTGATATAAGTAATCATATCAGAAAATAACAAGGCTTTCTTTCTTGTCAAAGTTTTTATATATTAAAAACTAATTTCACTAGGGTTTACTGCATAATAAACAATATCTTTTAGATTTGAATTATTGTTCTTAATTCCTTGCCTTTCATTCTTTCAAACATTTCTTTATCTCAACTTTTTATATTTCTACACTAGTCTTTTGGTGCTTCTCTGTACATTTATGGAATAATAATTATCTTAAACTTTAACTAGAAAATTACAAAAAAGTGCTTTTGACTCCTCTGAGTGAGTCAATTTAAAACAGTCAATTTAAATAACTACATGTTTGTGTTTTCTGTTTTAGGTTATTTCTCTCACAGAGCCAGCCTCCCGCTGTCTAGTAACTGCAGTCACATCACTCTGTTCGCGGTACCCCAAACCAACCTGTCAGGCTCTTATAGAGCCAGTCATTAAGGAGGGAAATACAGGTTTCTCCGTTGTAAAATTAAATTTTTATCATTTAACATTTATCCTGCCCATAAAATTAGGGCTAAAGCACTGATGTAGTTGAAAAAAAGTACATCACCCTTAATCATTTTCATGTATGCTTGGCTAAATGAAGTGTAAACATTCATTCATTCATTATCTTCCACTTTTATCCTATATTTGGGTGGCGGTGGGGTTCCCCATGCCCATCCAGGGGAGAACGTTTCGGGCGCTGGGCAGACACACCCAGGACAGGGTGCCAACCTATCGCTGGGCACACACTCACACACACATACACACACACACACACACACACACACTCTACATGTGGCAATTTGGAGGACTCAATTGACTTGATCCATGTTTTTGGACTGTGGGAGGAAACCGGAGAACCCGGAGGAAACCCACACGGACACGGGGAGAACATGGAAACTCCACCCAGATGGGGATTCGAACCAGGAATCCCTAATGCTGAGAGGCGAACGTGAAGTGAAAACATAAAATAAATAAATAAATAAATAAATAAAAATGGCTAAATACACCCACTTCTAAATTAAAATCTTTATCCACTACTTAAGTAAGGTCAAGTGTTAATACAGTCATATGTTAAATAAATTTTTTCAAGATGTAAATGAGATATTATCAATTTAGTGCAATAATTTGTAATTATTAAAATGGTTTATATTTTAGGTACTCCTCAGGCGGAGCTTTTTAGTCGGCTGGTAAAAGACTGTCTTGATCCTCAACACCGGGTTCTAGTATTCCAGTAAGTTCCCATTGTGTTGTTTTCGATTGTAGAGGGCAACACTACAAGTCTAAAAGCCATATATGTATTTACATATTTTACAACCATATATTAATCATTATTTCTCTTAAATCCTCGCTAATAGCATTGATTTGTATGGCTTAATTAATATTTGTTTCCCCTTTTACAGGATGATACTTGTGCAGTCATGGAATGAAGGTTTGTTGTCAGTCATCCATGTGTTGCTGGATTCAAAGGTGAGCTAAGAACAATTACAGTTTGGTACTTGATTGGTTCTTGTACTTGTATGATGTTATGTTATTTGAAATATTTCTTATAGATTGAGCTCAGTGAGGAGGTTTTCTCAGTGTTCATTAACCAGCTAAGTCTTCAGTCCTCTTGCTTCTCCCAGTCTATGAAGTTTGCCAAAATAATGCTAACTGTCTTGACCAAATTTCAGTCTTACGTAAGTCCAGTAACCATTGCTTATAAAAAATGTTTTTGTAAAAAAAAAGGTTTTGAAAAATAAACTTAAAATAAGTTTTATTTGGTGGTCTACAATCAAAGCACTGATTTTAAAAATATATAATATTATTAGTTTAGTTTTTAAACTAATCCCCAAAAGTGGACAGCATGGTGGGGTAGTAGTTAGCACATCCACCTCTACGCCGTCTTAAGAGTATATGTCCAGTGCCCAAAACGTTCTTTGCCATTGAGACCCTTTTAAGTTAATTAATTCATTTATTCATTATCTTCCACATACATTTAGTCATTTAGCAGACGCTTTTATACATTTAATCCTCTGTATTGCGGGAGTTCCCCATGCCCATCTAGGGAAAACGTTTCGGGCACTGGGCAGATATGCCTAGGACCAGGTGCCAATATATTGCTGGGCACACTCACTTACACAGCCACACACACAAATACACACGTTTTTGGAATATGAGAGGAACCCAGAGGAAACCCATTCCGGCATGGGGAGAACATCCCCCCCCCCCCCAGATTGGGATTCAAACCTGGAATCCCCAGTACTGAGTGGCGAATGTGCTAACAACTAGGCCACCATGCCACCCCCCCCCCCTTTTTAAGTTGTTACTGATATTACTGACTTTTGCATTTTTAAAAAAATTTAATAGCTTCTGTAACAAGGTATACTGATCTGATTGTGGTCCTTTTCAGGTCAATGCAACATGCCTGCACACCCTGTCCTGCTGTATATCCTTTAATGAGACATTTCTGAAGAAATCTCTCCAAGCTGCATTAATGCGAATTTCGTCTTGATGCATATTGTTTGCAACTTTTTTTTTTAAAATATATTAATGTATTTGCGTAATAAAATTAACTTTTTGAATATGTGTATGTATTAGTAGTGTAACAGCTAGATTAATAGCAATGTACAGATATTAAAAACTAAAGATTTGTTTACAATCTGTAAACAACCTTTGTAACACCTATTTTTTTGCCTTGTGAGTACTTTCTTTAGAACTTCTTTTCTGATGTTAACTGTAGTTCATGACTGTGTTGTCATATTTAATAGGACTGTCAGCACACCAAATGCCCCAAATTCAGAGCTTTCATGTTATCCCTATATATGCATGGTTTCCCTTGCATGAGAGCTCTACACACCTTCCAAAATAAGTCAGACAGAAATTCTTTACTGTGCTTATATAGCATTTAAGTGCAGCCTTAAGCATTAAGTGAGTTCTGTACACAGATGTACTTTATAGAGTAAATTGTAGAGCTGAATTTTTAACTTGTATTGCTGCGCTCTAAAATTTCACTGTCATTATACATAACACTTTGCAGATTGAGCTAATGCAAACGGTGAAATTCAGTTTGTGTTTATATATTCTGCTTTCATCAGTAAACTTAAAATGGACATATGGCAAATATGTTATTGTTGGTTTATTAATGCTTCCATAGCAAAAACATCTATTGATGCATATATCACATGATGCCTTCAAACCAACAAAATGATTAAACTTTTAAACGAGACTTGCACCAGTAACTAAAAAGTGTTAGAGATCGAAGCTTTGGTACACAAGTATAGAATGTTTTTACTTTTATTTTTACAGAACTTTGTGATTTACAGTCAAAGACTAAAACATTGGGCAGTAATTTTCATCACATGTCTGTACCCAAGTTGCCTTCAGTTGTGATTAAATGGATTTGTGTCTGTCCTGGTTATTAGACCCATTAATACATATCCATGTATGGGTATGCACAATACATGGGTCCTCTTTAGTAGAGAATTAAGTGGAAGCTAATGAGATGAGAAAAATAGCAGATTGTTCACTAATATAAAAATATCCTGCCAGTAGAAGGCTTTGACAGTAGATTAAAAATTAACAATAGGATGGGTAGGGCGGCACGGTGGCTTAGTGGTTAGCACTTGGTTGGGCATAGGGGAACCCTAATAGAGGATAAAGCGGAAGATAATGGATGGGTAATACATACTTTATATCAGTGATTCTCAATTATTTTCGGTTAAGCCCCCCTAGGAAGAAGAAAATATTTTCCCACATACATACGCACGCACACTCCCCCCCCCCCCATGACAAAATGGGATTAAAAGTATTTTTACACGCCCACTGTAGTATCATTTGTCTATAAATTTGTTATAGTACACCTCTTTTATAACAATGTATCCCTGTTTTCTTACAATAAAGAAAACAAAAAATGAACTATAGATCAACTTAGAACAAAGAATGAGTTTATTAACTTTGTTTTTTAGTTTGAACGAAACCCTTATTTGAAACGAAATCCTTATTTATACTACAAACATTTTTGAACTGACTGGCATTTGATACTGAAAATTTTAATTAAATAAAATCAATAAATAATAAATTCAAATTAATCAGCAACATTAATTCGGGAGCACAATATATTAACACTTTAACCTACAAAACAAAAATGAATACAACAATTTGTGCTGGTTTTTTTTATCAAAATGAGGAAGTCAGAACTGATGTTTACAACGCGCCCGTTTTGCAGCGTAGAGCTTTTCTGAAGTAGCTTTCATAAAGCGGGATGATTGCTTTTTCACGTTTTCGATTAAAAAACCCCAAGCGGCTTATTAGCGTGATTGGGGCGTAATGTCTTTAAGTGACGCCTTCATTTATTTGGCTTCATGCTGTCGGCTGTCAACATTTTAAGACACAGAAGACACACCGGTCTTTCTTCGTCTCCACCTCAGTTACAGTGAAGTTACAGTTACAGTGAAGCCAAGCGCTATAGGCGCTATATTTCCTCGTTTTAGCTTTCGACTTTTGTTGGTCTCATTACCTTCGTCTCTCTCCGCCTTTCTCTGCCTTATTACCCCATGTTGTCTCTTGATGGTTTGTTCAGTACACTTAATATCGCTTGCTCTGTGATATCTTGTTATGCGCCCCCACGCACCGCACTGCGCGCCCCACTATTTGAGAAGGACTGCTTTATATCAACAGATAAGCTTCATTTTGCAAAGCAAACATAGGCAACCTGCTTGAAAAAATCCAGCAGCATTACTTTTGCAAGCAATGAGTCGATCCCGGGACAGCGCTACCCATTACCAATTACCCAATCCACTATTAAACGTAAAACATACATTGCCACAACTAACATGGCTGTTGAGGAAACCCATGCTATAGTGACGTCGTTCGGCTATAAATCGCGTCACTTCCTATCCTAGGTCCTTTTCGAGCTTCGCGTGACAGGGGAAGGAGGCGAAATGAGGTACAGAGAAAAAAAAATAGCATTTCGACAAATTGTCGAAAATAATTATTGATTTTTAAGAAGTTTTTGAGGTTTGTTTGTCCCGCTTCCTTAATGATAATTTGTTTATAAGGTTTCCGAAACTGCATGTGTACTGCATTAGCGTACTACGTTAGCGGCTAGCATGCATCTTCGTGCTCACAGTGTTAATCTGTTTCAATCTTACATCAATCTGTTGTCCATACCCCGTTGCAGTACTTAATTAGTATCCCTAATAAACTAAACAGGTGATTTGTTGCTGTATTTGTTAAATGTTCTTGTTTTTTTCTTTCTTTTAGTAAGGTGTCAAGAGATACGTTGTACGAGGCTGTTCGGGAGGTCCAGTCTGGCTCCGTTGCCAAAAGGAGAAAGTATGATTGAATCCTTTAAAGTTAAAGTAGAATTTGTATTTGTGTTTTTTTTTTTCTCTCTCTCAAATTTAGCCTTGTTGCTTAATGGGGACTTGCTGCTTTAACATGGTAGTTGTATTTTTATTTATATAGAAAAAATAATAATAAATAATTATCTACAAAAACCCAAAAGTTTTTGTAGATAACTGCAATTAAATAGGTCCTGTAGCAAGATGCTCACAATTTAAATATTGGTCCAATGTGGTTAATCATGAAGTGTGTTCCTTTGGTTTTAAGTGTTATGTTTTGGTTTGTAAGTATCAGTATATTCACTTACTGTACTAGATTTGTAGCAGTGTAGGACTGGATTTGTTAATCTTTTATTTTAAAAAAATTAATTAAAAATAGGTTAGTGTGTGGGTGTATGCATGTGTATACTTATTGGCCTTTATAAGTGCAACATCATATCTGATCTTTGCAGGTTTCTAGAGACAGTGGAGCTGCAGATCAGCTTGAAAAACTACGATCCCCAAAAGGACAAGCGTTTTTCGGGCACTGTCAGGTTCGGACCTTTACTGTTTCACCCAAGCTTCTCTCTGCCTGTACCCTAGCCTGTCTGCCTTTTTTGTAGCTTATATAAAACATACACTTTATTTTAATGGCAATGAAGCAGGAAGGCTAGTGTGATTGGTAGATGAGAATCACTCTGGGTAGTTTGCCTACCTCTTCAGCTAGGCTGGTATGGCAGACGGACCTCCACCCTGGGTCTTAAAACATGAGGGGAGGCTTTAAAGAGAGGACTCGTGTTGCCCTCTTCTTTTAGCCGACCATTAAGGCATATGACGGTGCTGTTATTGGCCTACTTGCATGTGGGTAAGACTGAAGTTCTGTATCACTTGGCTCAAAGCCAAATTGCATGTTCCTGCATAATTTTTATTTATTTTTTTAACAGGCTGAAGACCACTCCACGTCCGAAGTTCTCGGTGTGTGTTCTCGGAGACCAGCAGCATTGTGATGAAGCCAAAGCAGCTGAAATTCCACATATGGATATTGAGGCGCTAAAAAAGCTCAACAAAAACAAGAAATTGGTCAAAAAACTGGGTGGGTTTGAAGTTGTTGTTATTAGTTTGATGCTGTTATTAGAATCCAGGTGGTACGTTGGTGGAAATGTGCATTTCGGTTTTGTCTTACTAAAATAGCAACTTTGGTGTGGGATGGGAATTATCTCTACACTTGAATGAAGTAAAGTTTAACTTTTTCATCGGTAGTTTTTAGTGAATTTATTGTGATTTTAGAATTTATATTCACATGTCTAATATTGTAAATTGTGTATTTAATGTGTGATTTACAAACTCTGACAAAGCCTTGCCCCTGTAGTTTTTCTAAGTGAGGTCATCCAAATTTTCTTTTTTTGTAGCAAAGAAATACGATGCTTTTCTGGCTTCTGAGTCCCTGATTAAGCAGATTCCTCGCATCTTGGGACCTGGCCTTAATAAGGCTGGAAAATTTCCCTCTCTGCTCACCCATAATGAGAACCTGAATACCAAAGTGGATGAAGTCAAATCCACAATCAAGTTCCAGATGAAAAAGGTGCATTGCTGATTCCAGATGTGCAAAATAAGAAGCATTGCTTTATGGATTATTTTTATTTTTTGGCTACATAAAATAATCGTGTAAATGAAAAGCTCTAATTAACTTGTTTACCATATTTAAATATTTAATAACCATAAATTAAGTAAACATGGTCAGCTTGGCATTCCTGTGTTTACTGAAACACCACTTGCTAACTTTTTGATACTTTTAAGGCCTGATTTCAATCTAAGGTTCATAATGTGCACAGGTGCTGTGTCTGGCTGTAGCAGTGGGACATGTAAGGATGACTGAGGATGAGCTGGTCTACAACATCCATCTTTCCATTAACTTTCTGGTGTCTCTGCTAAAGAAGAACTGGCAGAATGTCCGTGCTCTCTACATTAAGAGCACTATGGGAAAACCTCAGCGTCTTTATTAGAGACTGTTCATTCGGTTTCTGTAATAAATTTGAGGAAATCCAAAACTTGTCAGACTTTTTTTATTTTATTTTTAATATATGTGATCTTGCTTCAATAACTGAAGTTAAATTTTGCATGCACATAAATGAACATGTAACCTTCACACAGGATGCTGTGTATTTTGACTTGCAAAATTGTTTTGGATTTAATTATTGAGCCTAATGGCTTTGGACCCTTCTATGCAATTTTTTTTTAATTTTTTAAAACAGAACTTTTTTACCTGTAGCTAGTGATGGCAAAATGAAGCCAATGGGGCTTTCCAGTCCAAAGATTTGCCAAAAGGTTCATACTCGAAGCCTCATGAACTGTTCTCACTAGTGACATTGGATGTTAAAAGAGGAATGACTACAGTAATCTGAACCAGAATATTTTTAAATGTCTATAGGAAATCAAGCATGTTTGCCACACTGTATCAATGAATATGAAAGGCTCTTTGCTAGGAAATATGTATTAGGTTATGATAAATTCTTAAATACAATGATAACACAATGTAAGTGTGCTTATTAAACTGGCAGTGCAAGAGTGCTTTATAAATAATGAACTTTAAGTGAAGGACAGTAAACTGACAAAGTATGGGGAAGAGTCAAATATAACTTATTGATTTTTATTTAAAAACAAGATTTTTAACAGTGTTGGGATTAGGTGATTCTTTTTGGATACAATCTTATGAATGTGGATATATGTATGTTTGCTCCAGTACATGAGTGGTTTTTCTTGTCTGTGCAGGTTACTTCAGATAAGTATGTCAACTTAAACTTCGATGATCACACTATTGCACTCAAATTATGCCTGCTCTGTCCAGCAAATGCCAAAGATCACCTAAGTGTACAAGAGTACAAAAACAGCAATGAGTGATTGATATTACATTATACATACACATATATATATATATATATATATATATATATATATATATATACACATATGTGTGTGTGTGTGTGTGTGTGTATATATATATATATATATATATATCCTTTTTCATTCATTATCTTCTTCCGCTTTATCCTCTATTAGGTCGCGGTGGGGTTCCCCATGCCCATCCAGGGGAGAACGTTTCGGGAGCTGGGCAGATACAACCAGGACAGGGCGCCAATCTATCGCTGGGCACACAGACACGCACGCATATTTGCCCAGTGCCCGAAACGTTCTCCCCTGGATGGGCATGGGGAACACCTCTGCGACCCTAGTATAGGATAAAGCAGAAGATAATGGATGGATGGATGGATGGATGGATGGGTATATATAAAACACTAAACTACTCAACTAACTAGTCTACTAAACCCTAACCTAATAATATAAATATTCGATATAATTATATTAATAACTGTTAATATGCCCAGCGATGGATTGGCGCCCTGTCCTGGGTGTATCTGCCCAGCGCCCGAAACGTTCTCCCCTGGATGGGAATGGGGAACCCCCCCCCCCCGCGACATTAATATAGGATAAAGCAGAAGATAATGAATGAATGAATG
Organism: Corydoras sp. C115; assembly: GCA_019802505.1. NCBI lineage: Eukaryota > Metazoa > Chordata > Actinopteri > Siluriformes > Callichthyidae > Corydoras > Corydoras sp. C115. Next base: position 85,374 of record JAFMOC010000081.1, read on the forward strand.
AATGAATGAATGAATGAATAACTGTTAATATTACTTTAATAATAATAATAATTTTATCACTAAACTTTACAAACTAACTGTAACGCACACTCCAATCGCCTTGCAACCACACCAAACAACGCCAACTCAAAACCCACAAAGTTCCTTGCGGTTCAAACCCTCTTAATGCGGTTGTGCACGCAAAATCAAACGATGACGTGTCCCACTGAATCCGAGGCCTCTTTTGTCATCAGTCACGTGATTTTTACGTCCCCTACACACCTCGAACTGGGGCTTCATTTGGCACGCGCCTTTTTGCTCGACACCTGCGCCGAAGCCTCGCTTCAAATGTCACATCACTATCTGTAGCCCAAACACTTCAAATGAATTGGTTCGTCTCCTGAACCACTACGAAAAAAATTAAGATTCAGATTTCTGTGTTTCATTGTTTCTGCTCACCTCTAGGTCCTGAGAGTTGGTTGTACATATTCAGTTATTAATGCTTGTAGGTTACATTGTAAAGATAAACTATTAATAACTGCACAGAAAATGTTCCAAAGTATTGGAGAAGCTATATATATATATATTTAAGTCAAAATTTTCTTTATAGTGGAGAAACTACTCAAAGTCAAAACAAGAAATTAATTGGATTTCAATGCTAATTCTTAATCTTTTAATGGGATTAGCTTGGAGTGTGAAGGAAAAAGGCCAACTAGTAACAGCAACCCTATGGTAAGAATTTTTAGAATTTAGCTTATTTGAATTTGTGACTGTTGTTTTGCACTTACCTAATTGTATCTAATTATTTTGTGATATTTTAAACTAGGAGTTTAGTATAAAAAAGGTTGCAGGATCATTGTCTTGTTTGAAGATTTTGCATTCTGAGTGTAATTTTATATATTTTATAAATGAAGTGATTAATTTTTAAACAAACAAGCTTTAACACATATAACAATGTGGATTAGTTGCATTTCTTTTTTTTACTTCAATGCCAGTTCTAATTTGAGACTGATTTGAACAAGCACCACAACAGAAAAACAATGGATAGTGAAGAGTCTGATGAAGGTAAGTTTTCTTTTTAAATGTGTATAACACAACTGTATACTAGGAAATGTTTTAAAAATATAACACAATTTTGTATTACAGTTTCTGCACAAGATGACTTGCTTGCTCTGCAAGAACTGTCTGTTACAGAGCGCTTCGCTCCAAACAGGTGAACTACTGATTTGAGATTCTTTTAAATAACCCCCATACACTCTTTAAGTTTATTCTTTATTAATGTTGATCAAATTTAGCAAACAGTATGTTAGTATCTTCTAGGCATTGTAATTAACAGTCAAGCGTCCATCTTTATGCACAATTTACAATGATGCTGAAGCATATCTCAGCACATGGCTGAAATTTGCTAAAAGACATGGACAGTATGATATCAACGGGCAGACACAAACACTCAAGCATGCAAACCTTTTACAGAAAGGATCCAGGTGTTTTTTGTTTTAAATTAAAGCCAAGGCTTTCTTGCTGTAAGGGTACAGTATTACCCACTAAGCCACAATGTTGCTTTTTTGGTTGATGGTGAGCAGATTACATTTAAATTTCCTGGTAAAATCATTTTATTTGTCATATTTTATTTGGAGTGACATGGCTTAGTGGTTAGCACGTTCACCTATCAGCACTGAGGATCCAGGTTTAAATCCCGAACTGAGTGGAGTGTTATGCAAGTCAGACAGACCACGTCTGTTTTCTCCCAAGGTCCAAAAACATGGATTCAATTCAATTAAATTGACTGCTATATATACATTCCCTGACATAAGTTCTGTCGCTTATCCATGTTGTGGAAACAAAAGCTTATAACCTGACTTTAAATTTATCCATTGGTTTTAGAAATGACTCATATGAAAGCTGAAACCCTCCCAAGTAAGATTTATTCATTCATTCATTATCTCCCTCTTTATCCTCTAGTAGGGTCGCGGTGGGGTTCCCCATGCCCATCCAGGGGAGAACGTCTCAGGCGCTGGGCAGATAGACCCAGGACAGGGCACCAATCCATCGCTGGGCACACACTCACTCACACAGACACACTCTATATGGGGCAATTTTGAGAATTCAATTGACTTGATCCATGTTTTTGGACTGTGGGAGGAAACCGGAGAACCCGGAGGAAACCCACGCAGACACGGGGAGAACATGGAAACTCCACCCAGATCGGGATTAGAACCGGGAACCCCTAGCGCTGAGAGGCAAACGTGCTAACCACTAAGCCCCAAGTGAGATTTAATTTACGAAAATAAATTTGCTTCACTGCAGAAATATTGATCATTTAATGAACACAGAAAGGTCAGATTTTGGCAAGACAAAAGTTTTGTCACCTTGTCATATAATGCACCCAATCCTAGTTTATAGCCTCACCTGTGCTCACTAATTGATTGGTTAATTAATGGGTGTGTATAAAAAGAACTCCAGCACCTTCACTTGCACTGCAACTTGACCTCTGACAACATGCAAAAAATCCATCCTGTGACCAATTTCACTGCAGAGGTGGTTGGCACCTTTAATGTGTCTCAGCGTCAAGCACAAAGAATTAAAAAAAGATTTGAAGAGACTGGAGATGTTTTTGATAAGCTCAGGTCTGGCAGACCCCACAAGACAACTGCTCGGGATGAACGTTTGTTGGTTAGAAAATCCAAAGCCAGTCCCTCTTCCACTGCAGCAGAGCTCCACCAGGCCTGGTCACCTCAAGTCCCTGTGTCAACTAGAACAGTTTGTAGGATTCTGTCTCGAAATGGCCTCCATGGTCGAATCAGTGCCCAGAAGCCAGCTCTAAACAAAAGGCAGGTAACCATGTGGCATTTGCCAAGGCCCACAGCCTGCTAAACAGATGGACGCTAGAAAAGTGTCAGAAGGTGGATTTCTCAGATGAATCTTCAGTTGAATTACCACCGCAAATACTGCATGAGACCTACTGGAGCCCGTATGGATCCAAGATTCACCCAGAAAACAGTCAAGATTGGTGGTGGAAAGATCATGGTCTGGGGTTACATTCAGTATGGGGGTGTGCGAAACATTTGCAAGGTGGAAGGCAATATCAATAGCCTAAAATATCAAGAAGTATTAGCTACATCTTACATTCCCAATCATAAAAGGGGTCAAATTTTGCAGCAGGATGGTGCTACATCTCATACATCCATCTCTACATCAAAGTTCTTCAAGGCGAAGAAGATCAAGGTGCTCCAGGACTGGCCAGCCCAGTCACCAGACATGAACATCATTGAGCATGTTTGGGGTAGGATGAAAAAGGAAGCTTGATGAACTCTGGGAGGCATGTAAGACTGCATTCTTTGTTATTCCTGATGACTTCATCAATAAATTGTATAAATCATTGTCGAACCGCATGGATGCAGTCCTTCAAGCTCATGGAAGTCACACAAAATATTAAATATGGCTCTAATAGCACCACAACGTCATTCACCAGTGTTATGAAGCATATCTTTGTATATGAAGTGAATTATTTGTTTGATATTTCACATTACTTTCTGTGGGCTACAAAACTTTTGTCTTGCCAAAATCTGACCTTTCTGTGTTCATTAAATTATCAATATTTCTGCAGTAAGCAAATTTATTTATTTTTTGTTAAATCTCATTTGGGAGGGTTTCAGCTTTCATATGAGTCATTTCTAAAACCAATGGATAAATTTAAAGTCAGATTATAAGCTTTTGTTTCCTCAACATGGAAAAGCGACAGAACTTATGTCAGGGACTGTATAGTATTTAATGCGAATAGAGTGTATATATATACTGTCATGTCATTTCCTGAGTGTAAAAAGATATAATAACATATTTTACAAAAATACAAGTGGGCTTGATCATGAAAAAATGTACAGAAATAATCATAAGTAAAAAACTAACCTCATGAATAAATACACGTTTACTGCATTCAAATAATACTTGCATATAAAGGAATTCCTCAATGCACTATGTAATATGTATTACCTTTTAATCTTCCTTATTGATCTTAATTATATACCAAATTAAAAATAATGCATTTTTTCTTACAGTGTTGACATGACTGAAGAAGAGTTAGAGGTGGGTAATTTACAACCTAGATCAAATTCTAGGGGACTGAATTTTCAGGAACCATTATGAACATCATGGTTAGCATGTTAAATATGTTTAATTAATGAATAATAAGAAATTAATAATAAGTGAAGGTTCCTGACTGCTGTGCCTGCTAACCACTCATCCCAAATATACTCAAACATTCCACCAAAAATTCCACAAATCAGTAATTTTAAAAGGTGTTGATTGTTTGGTGTAAATGGCCAGTTTACTATATACATCATCTTGCAAAGCTAAGCAAGTCAAGAATAAGAGTATTTAAAACAAGGATGTACGCAACATGATCTTATCTTAAAACCATTTTCCAGAGGACTTTTTCCCATTTGGCCTTGGCCTTTTGCTGTGATCAGTACACCATAGACCAACGACTGCAGGCAGATGAGAATGCTCGCAACAAAGCTGAAGAAAATTTGAAGCTAGAAATTGACCAAATGCGGGATTTGTTAGAGGTTTGGCAAGAACTCAGAAATAGCTTTGTTTATTTAATAATTTGTTTCCAATTCCAAATTACCTTTTTTATTTTCAGACTTTAAAGGAAATGTGTTTGGATGTTAAACGTTCAGAAATGCTTCAGAAATTAGATCTTTGTCTAAATATTATTCAAGGCATCTCTGAACGCGTGGCATACACTTCAGAGCTTTTGGGAGCAGTTCATCAGGTAAACCATGCCATTCACACTGTTTCACTTTTTAGTCCTCATCAATCAACATAAGCTCAGTTTTAAAAAAAAAAAAAAACTATTTGAATATGGAGATATTTCACCCCATAAGTAAATTGATATAGTAAATAATTACTGCACTTACTTTTTGCCAAAGGCTGCTCTGCTTAAAACAGTAAAACACAGCTTTAGCTGTGGGATAAAGCGGCTGCGCATAGGGAGCGCAGAGCCACCGCGCTTTAACGCGCTGAAGGGAGCCAGGCACGCAGGTAGCAGAATAACAAGTTTATTTAAAGGTGTAGTGACACCAAAGCAAAGAGGTACAAACTGACGAGTGACATAAAATAAACGACGAGCACCGAGAACGAGAAACACCGCAAATAAATACAAAACGACACCCGACCATGTGCACAAAACAAACCAATGACCAGAAGGAGTTAATTAACTAAACTGATGACAAATGAATGTTAACTCAACAGAACTAAAGAAAACACAGAACAGGTGACAGGTGCCCTAGTCACCTGTTACACTTTATTAGTATCTCCTGAGCTAGAACTGTAAAACTTGCTTTTATAAAATGTATTTATCTGGACATGGCTGTCCTACATTGTTGTTGCTGCCTGGCTGCTCAAGGAGGATGAGTCTCCCACTGAGTCTTGGTCCTCCCAAGGTTTCTTCCTTGAATAACAACATAAAATGGAGTTTTTTCTTGCCACTGTCGCTTCGGCTTGCTCTTTGGGGGTTTAAAGGTTTTTCATTCCGTAAAGCTGCTTTGTGACAATGTACTGTTGTAAAAAGCGCTATATAAATAAATTACTTGAACTTGAACTTGAACTTGACCACTAGATGACAATATGTGTTAGAAAAACCTGTCAATCAACGTTCTTTGTTCGCTTCAAAAACTAGACTAGATTGCGTCACGGAAGACCGGTCGATCGTGCAGAGGTGTCAGGTAGATCGCGCAGGGGTGTCGCGATTTGAGATTTGAAAAAAAAAAGCACTTATTATCAGCGCTTTTTTACAGCACAGTATCAAAAGCAATTATACACATACGCACACACATTTTCACACACACAATGTGATTCATACTGAATCGCGATCTCTATCCCTTTGCAAGCAAGCAGTCTGCTCTGTGGGAGGAAACCTGAGAACCCGGGGGAAACCCACGTGGCCACAGGGAGAAGGGGAAACTCCACCCAGATTGGGATTCGAACCGGCGCTGAGAAGCGAACGTGCTAACGATTAAGCCATCTTGCCGCCCATTTGCTGGAATGTTTTTAAATAAAAGAGCAATCTTTTCTATTAGGCATCTGAGGCAGACTTTTCTATGCTGATTCGACAATACTAACATGATGTGTGTAAACAGGTTTCAATATAAAAGCCAAAAAAAGATTAACCCCTGGTTCATGCTTTTAAAAAACTTTTTTAAAATATAGTTTATTTGTTTTATAAAAGCAAAAAGTCATTATTGTGAATAAATCACAGGAATAAGGTGTAACTGTACACTATGCGTTGTACCTAATAATACCTCTTTCCAGTGATTTATTCACAATAATGCCCGTCCTCTCGTGCCCTATTGCTTTATCATATTTGACTTACTCTGACTAACAAGTGAGCTAAGGTAAGCCTATTTTGGTAATTTTGGGTAATGAGTGGACAGTAGCAAAAATTGCAATTATGTCAAGTGCAAATAGCCTTTGCTTAACTTTTGTATATCCTTGTAAAAATGAGCAATAATGTAAGTGTTTAGAATACACATGTCTACACATACTACACATGTCAGGGTGCAACAGATATAGTTTTGTCCTATTTTTACTGATAGGTATCATCATGTTCTGACTTGCATTTAGTTTATAGTGTTGTTTACGTACCGAACTAGAAGCGATTACAACTGAGACCCTCTTTTGGAGCAGGAAGCCAAAGTAGGCCATGCTGTGGAGCTCATGGTTACTCACGTGGGAAATCTTAAGCGTTATCATGAAAGGGCTACTGCTGAGTTGGAGGAGGTCAAAAAACAAATACAGAAGACCAACAGAGAGAGACAAGTGGCTGAACTCACAGGCAGGTTTACCAGACCTAATTTATACTTACTCTCAAGTCCAGTGTTATTTACTGTACATGCCTGGAACAATGGGTAACTAAATCATGTTTATTAACATAATTTTGCTCTTATAATAGGGTTTAAGTTTATAAACACAGTATCACAGGACAATGCCCTCCATCAATGCTAAAGTTTTACCACACTTTAATTAGAAAGCCTTCACAGATAACAATTCACTCTAATGAAACATTACATCTTGTCCTTTCTAAGTCTTAATGTTTTTCACTTTTATTTCCTTTGTCATAAAAATTTCCTGAAGCATGAGTAAAATGAGCTTTTCTTAACCGAGTGATTTCTTATGCAGATGAAGTTGAGATCATGCAAAAGACTGGGAAATTGTTCCAACAGGTAATAATTACAAACTAAAAATGTTTACATTGCATTTATAGATATATTCAGTTTTTAACAAGCAAAGTTAAAAAAAAAATTTGAAAAGATTTTCTCTTTGTTGCAGCCAGCATTACGGCGCAGGATCAGTGCACCTATCATCTCAAAGCATGACCAAGTCAGAGGATTATGACTAAATTATCCCCTCAGAGTAGAAGTTGGCAAATGGTTTCCTCAAGCTAAATCCTGTGAAACAGGAAACTTTACCACAGGCATTTAAAATTATGTCTCTTAAATGGACTTCAAAATATTATGTGATGGATATTAGCACTGCAGCACCTGTACAAATTTGATTGCATTACTTATTTCAGTTTGTACCTTGTACATGGTTTTTAACTTAAGCAAGGTTCACTGAATTAGTGTATTGGTTAGCACACGGAAATATAAATTATGCCTAACTCCCACTAAATAATAACTATAATTTAGGTTTATACTCAGTTAAGTAAGTAATAGATATATGCTTTGCCTCCAGCTGTCAAATATTCTCTATATACAACAATAAAATTCTTCATTTAATGGGGTAATGTTTACCTATACGTGTAATCGTTACTGTAAATGTTTTTAAAAATAATTTACTATCTTATTAGATGGCTGCAACAACACTTAAGAACACTGATCTGCAATATTCAAATCAAATGAAGTCTAATTCACAGACTCAAAATCATAAAAACAGGTAAGACATTCAATGATTAAAGCCTTGATTTGTATTCTTGGTTATATGTTATTAACATACCCCTATAAAACCTCTTATTACAAATTATATATATTTTATTTGGGAAAAGACATTGGATAGCTCTGTCACAGCAAGAACTTGGGTCCTTGGTGGGTGTCCAGCCATGTTCCTTGTGTATAGTTTATTTTTTGACGTGCTGTCTGTATCATTGTAAAAGAAAACCAGAGCTTCTAATGAAAGTGTTAAACATGTAAATTGTTTAAACATGTGTTTGTGTGTGTGTTTCTGCTCTGAGGTGTCTTGGATCCTACCCTATTAAAAGCTGGAAATGGCTTCTGCAACTTTAATGATCTATGCAACTTTAAGTATATGCAGCATAGAAAATAAATAAATTATTGTCATACATGAAAGCAAGGGAAAAGGAAATAATGCTTATTGCGCAGAGATTATTTGTGACTATAGGTGATGGTAGGAACATAGATTGACCTATAAATTGAGAGTTTTGCCTTCTGGCTCAGCTCCCGCTTTACCACAATGGATTAGAGCAAAGTTCACAAAGATCGCCAAACTGATCCTGGCGGAGCCCAACTCCAAATGAAAACCTGTCTATCTTACTGCCAGCAATGTGAACCAAACACTTTCTCTGTTTATACAGAGTGATGTGACTGAATAGTTCATAGCAGTGGGCCCAGTATCCCATACTCCTGGAGCACTCCCCATGTCACTCTGAGGGACCCGGTTAAATGCCTACACCACATCCACAAAGCACATGCCCCCTCCAGAATCATCGAGCACTGTTGATGCTACCCAGCTGCTCAAGGAGGATGAACCCCTCCACTGAGCCTTAGTCCTTAAAGTGTCTCCCAAACAAAACCAGGTTATTTTGCAAGTTTTTCCATGCCATTGCAGCTTGCTCTTTGGTGGTTCAGATTTAAAACTATGTAAAACCTCTTTGTGACAACATAATGCTGTAAAAAGCACTAAATAAATGAATTTGAACTTCTTCACATACCAGGGCAATAGAAATTAAAGCCTATGGTTCATTTGCATGTCTTTTAGGCAACATCCTGACTGTGCTAGCCACAGACAGAGAAGTAAATCAACATTAAAAAGGAGCTTTTCTTGTCCTGAAGGACCAGATCAAAACCCCAGTGTCTGCAATAAATTTGCAATTGCCCTGTAAGTTACCATTCAGAAAACTTTTTTCAGTTAGTAATGTTTTAGTAATACCACCTCTAGTTTATACTACAATCTGTTTCCTGATTGTGTGCAGTATGTGGGATTTTGTATGTCAGGTCAAACTTCTTCTTCTTCTGCATTTAGTAGTTTAATCCAATGTAAAATTCACTAATCTTTTAAGACATTCACAAATACCTTTAGAAATATTTGCTTAGGGAGGGTAAGTACTTTGTATTGTAAGTTATTTAGAATACAGCAATACAATGTTTAATTTGGTTAATTTGCTATATTTTGTTTGTGTATTCAGGCAACAGCCCACAATACCATGGATGTTCCACTGCCGTTGGATAATACTCACAATCTACCTAATAATGCTATGCTCCATTATAATATTAACCTTGCTGGTGTGGTTTCTGCAAGCCCCAGTGTTATGGTTATAAATTTCAACTTGTATGTCGTTTTTGCTTTACAGTGGGATCTGATCATTTAATTAGAATTTAAATGGATAGCTACAGCATATTGTACTAGTGAAATGCACTCATGTAGCACATTATTTGAAACACTATACTAATAATTAGTATTTTCTCTTTGTTAAGAGATTGTACATTTACTGTAAAAAATACAAACTAAATGTGTAATTTGAATTAGTATCATAATTATGATTAAAATGTGCAATATTACACAATAATCTGTACTATTACATGACCCACGGTGCAATATATTTTAACTAAATATATTTACTTTCAATATATTTTGCATTATTACTGTGCTTATTGTTACTAATTCTAGTAGTATTTGTTCTTTACTCTATATATACACTCTTCTTCTGTATATAATAACACGACAAATGGAGTATCTGTGATAACTGCAATTTCTCCCTGGTGATAAATAAAGAGGTTCATCATACATTTTGGTGAAATTAACTCATGACTAGATGAGCTGCTATGATATCGATTGCTCCGAATTGCTGTCTTCTGAACTGCATTGATACAGACGTTGCACTGAGGAAGCCAGGGCAAAGTCTATAAAACAGCATCATGGAAGCTTGGTTCTTCCTCGGCTAAATTCAGAGTTTATTTTGTTCATGTCTGTTCTGGTCCTGGGAAGCCTTTTGAAAACATTTGCACTGTATTAGCCTGCTGCCATCACTTATGTAATAATATTAGAAAAAACAAAAAAACATGGATCAAGTCAATTGAGTTCTCCAAATTGCCCCATATGGAGTGTGTTTGTGTGCATGTCTATGTGTGTGAGTGTGTGCCCAGCGATAGATTGGCGCCCTGTCCTGGGAGTATCTGCCCATTGCCTGAAACGTTCTCCCCTGGATGGGCATGGGGAACCCCCCCCCGCGACCCTAATATAGGATAAAGCGGAAGATAATGAATGAATGAATGAATGAATGAACTTCTTAGAACTAACGTCTAAGCACAGTTTCTAGAATCGTGGCATGTTAAATCACAAACAGTAATAAATTACTTTATTAATAACTGTTTTGTTTTCTAATTCTTTCGCCTTTTACCATTAGGGGTCACAACAATAAGATCTGCATATTCAGTTTGGCAGTTTTACATTGGATACTCATCCTAAAACATCCCTCCTATTTATCTCGGCTTGGATACAGCACTATGAGTGCACATATAATTACACCAGCAATGGCTAGATCATTTTAAGAATGTAATTTTTATTTTTGTAGCACTTTTACAACAGTGCCCCTTCACTTAAATCACTACAGCATTAAATTCATTTCAGTGCTGATAAAATCAACCAAATAATACCTTTTCTCTTTTGTGCTTTATACAAGATTTCATTGTATAAAAAAGTGATCAATCCGTAATACTTAGGAGTTTATTATAAATAACAAATAATAGATATATAACTGTTAGTATATAAATAGGTTAGTGATGAACAGCTAATGAACAAATTTAAATAAAGAAAAAATGTAAATTATATTAGCTATCAAGCTAATATTAAATACAAATTAGGATATCAGCATCTAGTATTAAACACAAACGCAATCTGTGTTAATAAAAAAGAGATTCATTTAAAAGTAATAAACATAAATATATAAAATCATATATTATTGCATTAAATAACAAAGACAACAGAACAAAGAAATGCAAAAGGGTGTACCAGACACAAATATATGTAATAGAAGTAAATGTAATGGATCCTAGTAGCTAAAAATCACTAATCATAATCTCAGTGAAAGTACATTGGCATGATGCCCTACAATTAAGTCTTGAATATTGTCAGTCTTTAAGTGTTGAAAGGCTTGGCAGCTCATTCACGCTGTGTCACAGCAAAACTAAGTCAAATGCCCCCTTCAGACATCTTCAGAAATAGTATCAGAGTCCATTGGCTCAATATACAGATTTAAAACAATGTGCATTACAACAGTTTTAACACAGCCCATGAAATGTGTGATTTTTATTTCATTTGACTGCTTTAAACCTGGCTAACAATCTCTCTATCGTTTCCCTCATACCACTGCAGAGGTGTTCCATCAGCAGCTCTCTGCAGGATCAATTTGTGAGGAGCCTGAAAAGTAAAATAATAAGCTTATTGTTAATTGAGTTGGTTTTAATATTCAAACATTTTTTTATTATAGCAATAACAATAATTCAATTGGCATTTCAATTAAGTATTTAGCCTTCTGTTTGTTAGCCAACTTTTTATAATATGCTATAAAAAGTGATTTGGCCTGCTTAATATCTGATCTCATTATCTTCAGCTTAATTCTATAATAGGGACTATGGTCGTGGGTGTGTGTGGGTGGAGGACAGGGTTCAGGTGCTGGCAACTTTAGATAGAGGCAATTCATCTTGAATCCATGTTTTTGGACTGTGGGAGGAAACCAGAGAGAACCAGAGAACCCAGAGGAAACCCAAACAAACTCAGGGAGAACATGGAAACTCCATCTAGATTGGGAATCAAACCTGGATCCCAACCATTGAGAGGCAAACGTGCTAACCACTAAGTCACCCTGACTATCATCAGCAGCATTATTATTCATTATAAAAAAGGTAATGCATTAAAAAATCTTCTAGCTAGTTTAACTTTTTCTTAATTTTACTACACATATAAATTTGAGGGCGGCACGGTGGCTTAGTGGTTAGCACGTTCGCCTCTCAGCGCTAGGGATTCCCGGTTCGAATCCTTATCTGGGTGGAGTTTCCATGTTCTCCCCGTTTCCGCGTGGGTTTCCTCTGGGTTCTCCGGTTTCCTCCCACAGTCCAAAAACATGGTTCAAGTCAATTGAGTTCTCCATATTGCTCCATATAGTGTGTGTATGTGTGCGTGTCTGTGTGAGTGTGTGCCCAGCGATAGATTGGCGCCCTGTCCTGGGTGTATCTCCCCAGCGCCCGAAATGTTCTCCCCTGGATGGGCATGGGGAACCCCCCGCGACCCTAATATAGGACAAAGCGGAAGATAATGAATGAATGAATATAAATTTGAAAGTATGTGCAACAATGTAAAAGTTTTTTGCATGTTATATCTAATTCATTAAACAAATATAATCTAGTTTTAATTATATCTGCATATGTCAGTTGCGTGTCAGACCATATAGACAGACACATTCATACCAATAGGCAATTTAGTATATCTAATTCACAGGACTGTAAAAGGATGACCTTTCAGACATGCAAAGTCCACAGAGAATACCCTCAATGGAAATCAGTGCTCCACCCACTGCTCCATTTCCCCTGATTTAGTGTAAAATTTTATTTAATTTTAAAAGTGCAATATATAAAAAATACTCCACCTGTGTCTGAGATTGGATCTGGTGGTAGGGTGGTGGCCCCTGTTTTGACAAGCATTTGTCATTTCTTGATTTGTGCTGGTCTGCTGGCTGAAGCTTCTTTTCTCCAAAATTATTCCTTTGATGCCATGATTTTAGGTCAGTTGTAATCACATCTCGTGGAAGCACCTTACTGTGATGGTTAGGATATTCCTTCAAAGAGGTTGTGCGAGCCAGACTAGAGTATGCTGGTGGAGGTTTAAGCATACTTTTAGGTGAAAATGCTATTTGCTGTTGTTTATTTCCTCTGGAAAGCAAAGCCACGTTCAGTTTTCCAAAACTGTTCTCCTGTAGCATTAGCTCTTGATTTTTTTCAGAACATGACTTGGTCTCAGATTGTCTGTTAATTTGTTCGGTCAGGTTTTGATTATTTTTAGGGATAAACTTTGTAGCAGCGTTTTGAGAATTGTTTTGAGCAACATGGTGGTAACGGTAAGGTGGTGGGCAAGGTTTGGGGGTCTCAGATTTGAACTCATGACTAGATGAGCTGCTATAGGATGATATCGATTGCTCCGAACTGCTGTCTTCTGAACTGCATTGATACAGACGCTGCACTGAGTAAGCCAGGGCAAAGTCAGTAACACGGCGGCGGGGAAGCTTGGTCCTTCCTCGGCTAAGTTCAGAGTTTATTTTCTTCATGTCTGTTCTAGTCCTGGGAAGCCTGTTGAAAACATCGGCACTGTGTTAGCCTGCTGATCAAAACTCCAAAACTCTAACAGTCTAACACTGAGTTACCTTCACTTATGTAATAATATTAGTAAAAACCCACTAACTTTTTAGAACTAACTTCTAAACACAGTTTAGAAGTTAGTTTCAAGAATCGTGGCATGTTGAATCACAAACAGTAATAAATTACTTTATTCATAACTGTTTTGTCATTCATAAATTACTTTATTCATAACTGTTTTGTTATTTCTTTCGCTTTTTACCATAAGGGGTGACCACAATAAGATCTGCATATTCAGTTTTGCAGTTTTACATTGGATACCCATCCTGAAACATCCCTCCTATTTATTATGGACATTTTGGTTAGTGGATTATTTTCTGTACAGTAGTCGTACTGAGGTGTTTACAAATTCCAGCCGCACTGCTGCATATGATCCACTTGTATAAGCACACACTTAAATCACTGCTACAACATATTCAGTTTGGCAGTTATACATTGGATACTCATCCTGAAACATCCCTCCTATTTATCTCGGCTTGGATACAGCACTATGAGTGCACATATAATTACACCACCAATGGCTAGATCATTTTAAGAATGTAATTTTTATTTTTGTAGCACTTTTACAACAGTGCACTGTCACTTAAATCACTACAGCATTAAATATCATATCAGGATATCAGCATCTAGTATGTCAGAACCTGACATCTGCAAAATTCTTCTTGCCAGTAACCCAACTACTTGCCTCCTTGATTCCATCCCATCCCACCTTCTTCAATCCATCGCCTCCTCCATCACACCAGCTCTCACACACATCATTAACTCCTCTATCACGTCTGGGACTTTTCCAAATTGTTTCAAACAGGCCATAGTCAAACCCCTACTCAAAAAACCTACGCTCAACCCAAATTTGGTCGAGAGCTACAGACCTGTTTCTCTTTTACATTTCCTGTCTAAAACCCTTGAACGGGTGGTATCCACACAGGTCTCCAAATTTCTTAATCAGAATAATCTCCTTGATCCCAATCAATCCGGTTTTAGATGTGGTCACTCCACGGAGACAGCATTGCTCTCTGTAATTGACTCACTTAAATCTGCCAAAGCCAAATCTCAATCCTCGGTTCTCATTTTGTTAGACCTTTCTGCAGCTTTTGATACAGTAAATCATCAGATTCTACTGTCCACTCTAGCTGAATTAGGCTTTTCTTGCATGACACTTGAATGGTTTCGATCATATCTCACAGGAAGGACCTTCAAAGTGTCGTGGAATGGGGAGATCTCGAACTCTCACCAAGTACGCACTGGTGTGCCTCAGGGCTCTGTACTTGGTCCTCTCCTCTTCTCACTATACATGACATCACTGAGCACAGTCATCCAGGTGCATGGTTTCTCTTACCACTGCTATGATGATGACACTCAACTCTCTTACCACTGCTATGCTGATGACACTCAACATCTGTCTTTTGCCCCTGATGACACCACTATCTCAAACCGGGTATCTGCGTGCCTCACCGACATATCTGTCTGGATGAAGGCCCGTCATCTCAAATTAGACTTAGAAAAAACAGAGCTTCTCATTATCCCAGCTAAACCCTCAATCCATCACGACCTGACCTTCCAAATTGATGGCTCCACAATCTCCCCAACCGATTTGGGCCGGAACCTTGGGTTCACAATAGACTCCCACCTTAAACTCTCTGATCATGTTATCTAAACCGCCCGTTCTTGTAGATTCCTTCTTTACAACATAAGGAAGATCAGACCCTTTTTGACTGAACATGCTACCCAACTGCTTGTTCAAGCCCTAGTCCTATCCCGGCTTGATTATTGTAATGCGCTACTTGCCGGTATCCCAGCTTCCACAATCAGACCTCTTCAACTAATTCAAAACTCTGCAGCCCGACTTGTGTTTAACCAGCCCAAGCGAACTCATGTCACTCCATTACTCACTTCCCTCCATTGGCTTCCTGTAGCTGCTGGCATTCAGTACAAGTCACTGACTCTGGCATACAGAACCATTTCTGGATCTTCCCCCTCCTACCTTCACTCTATCTTTTCAAAATACACTCCGACTCGTTCACTTCGCTCCAGTGATGATTGCCGCCTGGCGGTTCAACCTCACCGAGGAGCTAATTTCACTCCGTGGCGTTCACCACTGCAAAATGGTGGAACGATCTTCCCAACTCTGTCCGTAAGGCAGAATCACTAAACAGTTTTAAGAAACTACTTAAGACGCATCTCTTTAACAAATACCTGTTGTAAAAAAATAAAAAATAAAAAAATTAAAAAAGGGGGGGGGGCGCAGCATCGAATAACAATCAGGTTTGATGAATTTACAGTATAGTTGGTTTCTGCATGGCTTCTGACTTGTGGTGTTCTCATTTGTAAGTCGCTTTGGATAAAAGTGTCTGCTAAATGACTAAATGTAATGTAAATGTAAATACAAACGCAATCTGTGTTAATAAAAAAGAGATTCGTTTAAAAGTAATAAACATAAATATATATAAAATCCTATATTATTGCATTAAATAACAAAGACAACAGAACAAAGAAATGTAAAAGTGTGTACCAGACAAAAATATATATAATAGAAGTAATTGTAATGTTACACTGTTAAAAAGTGATTACTATTTTAAAAGCTCTTTTGTTTACTATCAGTTGCTTTGTCAAAGTATTCATTTCAAGCTGGGCTTTAATATTTAATGGATGGTAATAAAAAACAAAACTGAAATAATGTAAAGTCAAAATGAATGTAAGTAAATGGTAAACATCTTACACTACTGATTTAATTAAACAAAAAAACTATTATAATGGCTTTAGTTCCGTTTTGGTATTTTTGAAGCAGTCAGTCTTTTTGTAGATAGCTAATATGCATTGTAATGCAATAGAAAAATATACAATTTGACTCAAATGTGCCTGTTAATGATATACCACGACAATCACAATAATATATACTACCCATTGACATAAAGACCCTGCTTTTACTTTTAGCAATGCAGAAAGCATTGACAGACTTCTTTCTGACACACTGGGGTATGTAGAATAATGCCACTTAGTGATACACCATAAATTTGCTCTGAATTTTAAAAAACTTAAAGAAAGTCATCTAAGGAGAGTAGTAAAGTTTTAAGCAAACCATATTAATAAAAGTGGTCAGAACATTTCTGTCTATAAGAGAAAGCACATTATGAATTATAATCTTATTGTTGGTATACACTGTTCGGGGGTATGGATGTCAGAGGAAAGACACAAAAATGTGGAAATGCAAAAACACCTTTAACTATGTAATCTACAGTTCCAGTCAGAATTTGGACACAATTTCTTTTATATTCCACTTATTGTCAATTTTATTAGTTCCACTTACCGTAAAGATATGTTGGTAGAAAATATAAAATGTAATACTGTCATGGACTTAAGTTAAACTTCAGGTGAAGCTATGGACCCCATAGGCTTACCGGAAAGACTGCGAGATGTGGCGACGCAGCAGCAGCTCTGGCGTGGAGGGGGCACTGGTAGAGTTATTCATGTGCATTGCCAAGCTTTTAAAGACAAACTGTGGTGCAGGAGGGATGTCATCTAGTTGGAGGTCTACTGAGGTTCCTGCTGGGCTGCTGTTGACAGAAGGGTCATTTAGATTAGATTCAACTTTATTGTCATTGTGCTGAGTAAACAAGTACAAAGCCAATGAAATGCAGTATGAATATAATTGTACAATGGGTAGTTCCAGTCCTTAAATGTGATTGGCTGAGCCATTTGTCCAGCTGTGACAACATTAAAAATAAGACATACCTCTGACCACTTCACATTTGTATCAATGTGTGATATTTAATACATTCTGTTCACTGTAAAAACCGAACAGATTACGTTGCGGAAGACCAGTAGTTTTTTTGTAATAGTGTGTTTGTAACTGTTTCATAAAAGCAATGTTACATTCGGCTGGCGCCATTACAATGATATCATCACTATTCACCTTCCCACCTGTTTGTCATATCACTGATTGCCACCACTATTTATAGTTTTCATTTTCCCTCAGTCCTCGAGAGATTCTCGTTGTTCATACCTGTAGGTTTCACATGCTTCAAGCATTATTTATTTCTTTTGGTACCTGTTCTACTCTCTTGAACTTGGTTTTTAAGAACTATTTTGTGTGACCTAAGTCTGCTCTCTACCTCTCGCTGTGAGAATAAACACACTTCATTCAGTCTGTGGTCTGTGCCATTTCTGTGCATTTCCTGACTTCTCTACAGCCTCTAACAGTAGAATCTGGCCACATGCAACCCACAGATCCATACATCGTTGGTTCAGACAATCCAGTAAGCCGTCTGGATCAGCATGAACAATTGATCACCGCCCTGTTGGAGGGCAACCAGCAGCTGACCCAGCACATGGGAGAGATGGCTCAGCAGATGAACCTGTTGAGGGCAGCAGTCACCTCTCCTCAGCAACCCGAACCCATGCAAGTGGGCCGGACACAGCTCACAGTTAGTGAGAGTTTTGACCGTATTAAGAAAGGGGCATGCCTATATTGTGGTCAGCCAGGACATTTTATAAGGAATTGTCTGAACCACCCAAAAGCGCCAGCTCGACAGTGAGATTGCAGGCACTGTCGGGTAGTGAGATGTCTCCCCCACAAGAATCACCTGATGTTGACCACTAGTTTTTGTTTCCCTAACGGTTCGTTTAATGCTCTGCTTCTGCTTGATGCCCTGGACGGGTGTAGCCTAACCGATATCTCCCTCCGCACCTGACCATTAATGGTCAGGGGAAATGTTTGGCGAGTGTTTGGCGACCGGGCTCATCCAACCTTCCTCTTCATCCCTGGGTGTGGGGTTCTTTTTTGTCAAGAACAAAGATGGGTCCCTTCGTCCTTGTATTGATTACCGGGGCCTGAATAACATAACTGTCCCTAACAAGTATCCACTAACCTTAACATCTTCAGTTTTTGAATACCTTCAAGGGGCCACAATCTTTTCCAAGCTTGACCTATGCAACGCTTTCAACACACCTAGTGGCCACTACCAGTACCGTGTTCTGCCTTTTAGACTTTCGATTACACTGGCTGTGTTTCAAAACTTGGTGAATGATGTTCTATGGGACTGTTTGTACAGATTTACTTTTGTCTACCTAGATAACATTTTCTCGAGATCCCTGGAGGAGCATGAACAACATGTCAGGACCATCCTCAACCGTCTACTCTAGAACAGATTTTTGTTAAGGCAGAGAAATGGGAGTTTCACCAGCAAACTGTCAGATTCCTGGGATTTGTCATACAGCCTGGACAAGTCAAGGCAGACCCGGAGAAGATCCTGGCCATCATAGAGTGGCCGGCTCCCACCACTCGAAATCCTTGACATCCTTGACATCAACAAAAGTGCCTTTCCAGTAGAACAATGAAGCCCAGGCCGCCCTGGACCTGTTGAAGCACTTATTCACCTCAAAACCAGTCCTGAAGCAGCCTGACCCGTCAAAGTTTGTGGTAGAGGTAGATGCCTCTGACTCCAGCACTGGGGCGGTTCTTTCACAACAGCACCCCCTCCGGCTAGATCCACCATGCTGGTATGGGCACACTGCTCCCGGTTCACCTGCCATCCACAGAACCGAGAAACTTCTGCCGACTCTGGCAACTGATGCCTGAGAATTTGTTTCAGCCTGCTATACCTGCAACCAAGGAAAAGCATCACACCAGCCACCTGCGGGTCTGCTCAAGTCTCTGCCTCTCCCCGGCCACCCGTGGTCCCACATATCCCTGGACTTCATTAACAGGCTGCCTCCTTCCTAGAGTGATACCATCATTCTGAAGAAGGATTCTCCAAGGTGGTTCAACTTATCACCCTTCCCAAACTCCCTTCCGCCATGGAGGCGGTCAGGATAATTTTCAAAGCTTTTAAAATCCATGGTATACCCCTCGACATCGTCTCTGACAGAGGCCCCCTCAATTTACCTCCCAGGTATGGAGAGCCTCCTGCAAGGGACTAGGGGCTAACGTCAGCCTCACGCCCAGTTTCCACCCCCAGTCCAATGGCCAGGTTGAGAAGGCAAATCAAGAGGTGGAGATGACTCTTCGCTGCGTGACAGCTCAACACCCCCTCCGCTGGAGCACGCCCCTACCCTTGGTGGAGTATGCCCTTAACTCTTCTGTGAGCTCGTCCACTAAATGGACCCCTTTTGAAGCTTCCCTTTGTTACCTGCCTCCTCTGTTTTCAGAAGAAGAGATGGACATCACTTTTCCCTCCATCGCCCGGGTAGAGAGCCAAACCAGTTGTCCCAGTGTGTAAGGAGGACCAGGGCGTCGATGTCGGTTAGCGGAACGTTCAGAGGTGGCCTGAGACAGTTGCAGGGCAATCTTCATATTCTTCCAAATGCTCCTGCACCAACAAACATGACTGGTTTGGCTCCCTACCTGTCACATCTCCATCCGCTCTAAATCCCGAAAATTAAATTTTATTGGACCTTTTCCCATAGTCTGCATTATTAAGTCCACTGCTGTCCGCCTCCATCTACCCTCCCATATGCGCATCCTCACCACTTTCCATATATCCCAGAAAAAAACAGTGGTTTACTCCTTGTTATGCCCAGCCTTTCATTTAGTATGTGGTCTGTGGCATTTCTGTGCGTTACCTGACTTGTGGTTCTACAACCTCTAAACAATAAGGTACTCGCGGTTGTACATTTTTGTGATAAATCAAGGCAAAGATGTGTAATGAAATTGAACCTCAGACCTTGCTTGCAGTTGCTGCATATCTTTGTGCCACCATGCCATTTATGTATATACTTCAACTCAAAAAAATCTCACACCCTCGTCTTTTCTCAATATGAAACAGAAGAGAGAATGCATAACTATTAATTTAAAAGTAGTCTGACCTTCATAAATCAGCAAATTGTTATAAAATCTATTAACCCACAAAGTCCAGTTCTAGATTACAAACGTAAAGAATGTAATGGACTTAAGTTTAGCTTCAGGTGAAGCTATGGATCCCGGAGGTTTACAAGGCGGACTGTGAGATGTTGCAATGCAGTGGAGCTCTGGGGTGGAGGGGACACTGTTATTGATGTGCTAAGCTTTTAAATTTAATGATAACAATTAAATACCAAATAACCAAAATAACTAAATAACCTACTGGAATGTTCTCAATATATAGTGAGGAGGGGTGATATGAAAGGCAAAATTAAGTACAGAATATTCTCAGAGATGATAAACAAGATGATTTGGAATCGTCAGGAAGAAAATGCTACGAAAGGAAACAAATTTGTATTCCTGTTAGTGAAGAATCTTAAATCATTCCAGTCATGTACTGTAGCCAGGACAAAAATGGCAAAAAACTTTGAAACAAAGGAAATGTGTCTGATGTGGATAGAATACTGCAAGGATTTATACATTGTTGAAAAAGAGAACAAAAAGAATGTTGTTCAAGAAATGCAACCACCAAAACTAAAGGAAGAGTTCAAGCAGGACATGCTAGATCTGGCTGCACAAAAGGCACCAGGTCCAGATGACATAGTGGTTTCATAGAGGCTTAGCTTTTTAGGTTTGGTGGAGTGACGATGCTAAACAAGCTCCACACATTCTGCATGGAAATATGGGAAACGAATCTGGCCAGAATAATGGATACAATTACTCTTTATTCCACCGACAAGAAATATAACTTGCTCCATTGCAGCAGCTACAGGACCATTGCAGTGGTCTCACATGCCTGCAAGATCCTCTTGCTGGGAATCTTGCAATCTAAGCTTGAAGAAGAGATTGTGCAAGAACCAGCTGGATTAAGACCAAGAAGTAGAGGCACACGGGATCAGATTAAGAATTTCCGGCTCATCCTGGTGAAAACAAGAAAATGTAACCAGGAACTATATTTTTGTTTTATTGATTTCACAAAGGAATTCAACATCCACATGACCAACTGTGGATTAGCATGCTGAAGATGGGTTTCCACTACGACCTGGTCCAATTGGTAAGAAATCTGTACAGTCAGCAGCGTGCAGCTGTCTCGATAGCCAATCATGTGTCAGCATGATCCAATTTCAGAAAAAGAGTTTGTCATCATTCTAGGACAGGTGATGAGGAACGTGCTGGAAGGATTTATAAAAGGATTCAGGATTAATGGAAGGACCATTAATCTCCAGAACGCTGATGACATCATCTTATTGGCCACATCACAAGAAGAACTACAGGAACTGGTGTGTCGCAAGGAAAAGACTGTGAACACAATCATACATAATACACAATCATCAAACTACAACTGATAAAAGCCTTGGTCTGGCCTGTAGTTACTTGTGGATGCGAAGCCTGAACACTATAAAAAAGTTGAAGAAAGACGTTTTTAGGGTTTTGTAAACAAGGAAGGTGCTGAGGATTATATGGACCAAAATATTGGCCAATGAGCAATTACCCAAACAGAAAAGGAGTTAATATTATTGAAGCACATAAACTACTGCAAGTTACGTTACTTTCGTCACATGACGAGGCACCCAGAAGAAAACATTGAAGGAAGTACGACAGGACTTGTGAAGAGAGTTAAGAGACATAGAAGATCAAGAATAACCTGGATCGATAACACAAAGATGGACTTGTGTTTCAGGTGCTGGCTTGCTACAAGCAACCAGTGACAGGGGGCATTGGAGATGGAACTTAAACTAGACTGCTGTAAACATGTTTTTTAGCATGTGTGTTTAAAATAATGTGCAATACATTTTGGTAGTCCAATGCAAAATTTTGGACACAATTTGAAAATTAATGTGTTCTAATTAACTTGTTGGAAAAATGGAACACATTAAATACTAAATGTGCCATGTTTCATTCCTTAACCCCTAACCCAAACCAATATTCTAGGCTCAATAAATCAATATTAACTTTATTATAATAAAAATAGTCATCTTTACTTAGTCTATCAATGTTTTATATTTTAAAGTATGATTTTAATGATGATTTTAAATGATCATTTACATGAAAAGGCTAAACAAATGCTGAAAATGAGTTAACGAAAAACCACAGTAGCACTAGCTTTACCTTGACCTGCTGCTGCTAGCAGATGAAGGTTTCTTCTGTTTCAGATATGGGTGATCTAGACTGGATTCCCTCCATGGTGTGTTCTGAATGGGTGATCGCTCATATTCAAGGCTAGAATTAGAAGCTGTTTGCTTTGGACCATGACAGGGGGACAGTAGAATGTGCTGAAATCTGGCTCTGGAATCTGGAGAGATTGGTGACAGAGGGCCTGATTCTAAATCTGTTTTGAAAATAAATATGTAAGATTACATTACTGTGCCTGTAATATTATAGAGTAACAAAAAACTATGCAACACTTACCTTCATCATGCGCAGCAACATCAGACAGTGAGCTGTCATCTGATAAACACATATCTGTAAAACGAATATATACTTTTGTCAAAGTATGATAACCTTTATCAATGTATTTAAATGAGTTTTATACAGTATTGGTTCCCTAAAATAGTTTTATTCACAGGTTAATAGAGATGAATATACATATTTATGTGATATATTTTAATAACTCATATTTAGAAACATCTATTTAGTAACTACCATTTCAGTTATTTTTCTAATACAGGCTGAATAAAAGCAGTACCAATATTTAGCCATTGATAAAGCTGTTTTTAAGAGACATACACTAAGAATATTCCAGATTTTTTTCATGCATAGCACACAAGAATGAAAATAAGGGAAGAAGAGCTTGTCGGCATCTCTAGTGTAAGAAACAAAATAACTTTTTTCTCATTTCCTGACTCATTGGTGTCAGGGATGTAAACATTATTCCATAATCTGTAACTTTTCTGGAAAAAAATTTACAAATTAAAACAAATATATTAAAAACAGCCCAAGAAAATTGTGAAAACCTTTATCTTTTAGCTTGGAAAAGCGGCAGGTCTGTGGTGAAATGCATCCATGGTTAACACAATGTGTTTGTACAGCTTCCTGCAGCTCCTTCATTTTCTTTTCCTCTCGTTTGCATTGCTGTAGTCGGCTCTTTCTGACTAGCTTGCTGAGGTGGTCCTCAAGGGCCAGCCTTCGAGATGCCTCAAAAATCTGCCTCTGTAGTGCCAGATCTGCCACGAGTGTATGCAGCTCGGATGCCTAAAGAACCCATTCAACCAAACCAATTAGTGGATGAATATTTATTTTGAAATCTGACTCTGCATTCAAATATTAATCTTATTTGATGAGATATGTGGATCTTAAATAAAATTATGTATAGATTGACTTTGTTAAAATTAAAATAGCACCAGGAAACCTATCATGTAGTATGTCAGGAATTAGGTACCTCTCCATGTGGTGAAAACAAGCCTTCATCAAGTTTAAACGCTGCTCCAACACGTCTCCTAATGAATGGAGGCTTCTCATTTGGCTGTAGTGGGTAATCATGTGGCAGTTTCCCAGTAAGCTCCTGGTAAAACAATAAGTCATGAGCACATCACAATAAACAGTGACATGGTGGCTTAGTGGGTAGAACTGTCACGGGAAGTAAAATTTGTATGTTTGTCTACATTGGCCTTCTTCAGTTTCTGCTTACTTTCCACAATTCAAAGGTATGTGAGTTTAAATTGAGTATAAATGGCTGTGTGTGACTTATAAGATTTTTTTGATCATTTAATTTTTGGAGATCTAAACCCACTGTAAAACAACCTTACTCAATTGTTATAAGTTGTAAAACAAATTTTAATGCATTCATTCATTCATTGATGGGTTTCCCATGCTCATTCAGTGGAGAATGTTTTGGGAGAGACATTTCTAGAGTGATCTTCTGCATAAACGTATATGACAATATACACATAATTATTCAGGCTTGTTTGTATAATAAAAAATGACTCACAGCCTCTTTAATGCAAAGTTTCTTTAGTTCCAGGAAGCACAGCTCCAATCTGTCCTCTAAAGCTTGCTGTTTAAGCCTCATTGCTCGTGTGTGAGTGCTTAGGTCCTTCACAGGGGAAGTAGGGCTGCCTGGACCTTTAAAATTAAAGACAAAACATTTCACTTTATTTAAATAGCAAGTGTGGGTGCGGTAGCTCACTGGTTATTGTGTTGGACTGTCAATATAAAGGTTCATCCTAGGTCCACTGTGGGTTCATCCAAAGTCCACTGAAGTCCACTGTTGCTCCAGGGATGCTATACCAACCCTGTGTTCTGACCAAGTTTTGGTTTTGGTTTTGGAAATTTGTAAGTCACTTTGGATAAATGTGTCTCCTAAAATGACCAAATGTGAAGGGCAATGTATTTCAATACAATGTTCTTTATTTTCCTGGCGACTCAATCGGTGTATTTTTTCCTATTTATGTTAATAATATTACACTTTAGGTAGACTATCATAATTTGTATCATGAAGAAAAGTAATAAAAATTTATTGGACCTTTTTGGCATAGACATTTACTTTTCCTTCTTCAGAATACTATAGCAGTGTTGTAGACTTGTATTGCATTTAGTTTTTTCATTACTACTGCGAAGATGCCAAGTAACAAAGACATGCCTCTGGTTTTTAACTGCTTTTTATTTAATTTTGTAAGCACATTTATACCAACATTAGACATCCAACTTGAGTAGCCGGGTATTTGCAGTAATATTCTGACAGGACTGCAAAGCCATTAGTCCAACTATTAAAAATTTAGGTTGCAGTTAATTTCTGATTTAGACAGTAAACCAGCAGTATGCATTTTTTCTTACCTGAATTTAGGATGATCCCACTGTCTGAGTCACTGATTTCTTCTTTGAGGTCCATGTTACTTTGACTTCTTGTTTAAGTGTTTGGCTGTTTAAGTTATCTGTTAATAGAAAGCACAGTTCATAAGTTCCACCTCTTGTTTTTTTATCCATGGTCTGTGTGATAGAATTGCCCTGAGTTTATGATCTTGATATTTGTCAACCAAATCTGTGGCATGTGCTAGGCAAACTCACCCTGCTTTAAGCAAATGCTGACTGCACTGGCATTTGGTAAACAACCAGTGATGGAGAAAATGCAATTTGTTTCTTTCCACACACCCACACTCCTTTTTTTATGAGAAACCCCACACCTCCTCCATTGCATTAATGTTTCACAGCACAATAGGATTGGACCCCTTGCTTGACCGTGCACATGTGCTGAGGCCTATTTTCTATGCGGCGCCATAGTGACCTGTTCCTTTTGAGTGTGTGTGTGTGTGTGTGTGTGTGTGTGTTTCAATGTGTGCACACGTGCTGATGTTGGAATTTAGAATGCGAATGAATGCGTTTGGAAATGAAACACCCAAAAAAGGAGACAGATGGTCACTGAGACGCTCCCCCTCCCAGATCTTGCACCTGTCCTTCCCCCCATTTAAACTTCCCATTTAGATTGATGTTAAACAATATCTAAGGCTGGCCTCTACCTCAGTGTAGGGCCCCTATTATCTCTATCAAAGCATCTCTCATTTCACAAAATGCTTGGATGTCAATCTATACAGAAATACAGTAACAGAATATTCAGAACAACAAGGCTTGGTCATTTTGGGCCATGTTGCTGTATTTAAAGTATCACACATATTGATCTCAATTCAGATAATATTAAACATTTTTTGATTTACCTCAAAATAACCTTTAAAAAAATAACTGTAAAAAATGTACATCACTCTGTCCTATAACTACATTACTAAATAGTTATAACTAAACCACCCAAAGACAGACACAAAACTTTTCATTCATTCATTATCTTCCACTTTATCCTCTATTAGGGTCGTGGTGGGGTTCCCCCATGCCCATCCAGGGGAGAACGTCTTGGGCACCGGGCAGACACATCCAGGACAGGGCGCCAACCTATCGCTGGGCACACACTCACTCACACAAACACACTCTACATGGGGCAATTTGGAGAACTCAATTGACTTGATCCATGTTTTTGGACTGTGGGAGGAAACCGGAGAATCCGGAGGAAACCCACACATACACGGGGAGAACATGGAAACTCCACCCAGATGGGGATTCGAACCGGGAATCCCTAGTGCTGAGAGGCGAATGTGCTAACCACTAAGCCCGACACAAAACTTCCTTTTCTAAATTTAATGAACAGGGTAACTAACCATCATCCCACAGAGGCCAGCCATTTTAGTTGTGTTTATTTTAACTATAGATTATTATCATGGCCTCTTCCTGAATGGAAAGTTCTGTCTATGTGAGCATTTTACATAATGCTTTTGTGAAATCCCTAAGGGCTTAATACTAATTCAGGCTCATAACACATGCAAACAGATAATACCAGCAAAGAAATAAAATAAGCAGAAACAATCTTTACCCATTATGAATTGCACAGTCCTCAAGCCCTGTAACAACAATGTAATTTTGCTGAGAGGAAGAGATCTGCTAAAAGCCACGCCTGTGTCTGAAATTGCACGACTACACAATTATTGCTCATTTATTTAAAATGATAGCATGAATTTGAGTCAATGCAACACAATTATGCATCATTTACGACACTCTTGGGTTCAAAAATGTGACTACTGTGTACATACAAAACATTCACTTCACTCCACCCTGGGATATGACTTAATGTCATCAAGATTAGCAAACTAATTGCACTAAATGAGCATAAACAGGAAACACATCATCTGACAAGAATCTTCTCTGCCAAGGAAAAATGCAGTTATGCTATTGATCTACTTAACCTCACTGCACATAGGGACATGCCAAAGAGATCTCACAGGAAAAATTAATTTGGGATATTTGTAGGTTTCAAAAGTGATCAAAAGTAACTTAAAGTGGAATCAGCAAATATCATTTATAAGTATTTGTCTAGTCTTTTCAGCTTGCAATGCTTGTGAAACAATGATCTTTTAGAATGCTTCCCAAGACATCCATTACCACTGTGGCTAAGGTTTGGAATTCCCAAAGTGAGATGAATGTTGGAAAGTCTGAAAAAAGACTTACAGCTGATCCAGCATGTACATCCAGGCTGTAATTAAGAGGATGCTGATGTGCATATCTGCTGATGTGCTAAAACAAAATGACTTTACAATATGACTTCCATTTTTAGATGGTTACAATTTCCAACATACTAAAATCAGAGTGGAGATGGCCAGTCAGAATTATCAGGATGTCTGTTGATAATTCTGACTGGCCATCTCCGCTCTGACAGTGAGCACTGCATATGTAAGAAAGCATATTGCTTATATGTACAGAGAGAAAGAAATGTTTAGCTATAGTTTTGATGGATGAGCAGCCTATTAGGTAAATTAAGGCTGCACAATATATAATTTCAACATCACTGTTGCCATGTGCACAGGGTCACAGGATGTCTGTCTGAAATATGCTCTAATTTAACCTGGAACAAATAAACTTTCATTGCAAAAACCACTGAGGCACTAAAGAAGGTCTCTAATCAAGGTAATGAATACAACATCTGCTCTCTGTAGGTTCTTAATGGTTTTTCAAATTTACATTTTTTCATTGTTCGGTGCTTTGATTTATTCCATTATTTTTACTTATTCTTTATATCTTATTTCTTTTAGCATTTCCAATAATCTGTATTAGTGTAACATCAAGCAAGACAGTCGTTGTAATACTATTTAAAAGTTTAGTAGGCTTTTATAAGAAACAACTACAGCTTAAATTTCATATTTTAAAATCGTGCTGAATTCATACCTTCGTAAAGTTGACTTGTTGACTTGCTAATCCATCTCTCAGTTTCAGTCGCACAGTGAATCCACTGTGACTTGCTGATGCGCTGATAGTCTTAATCAAATGAGACGGCTGCCGCCGGGTTGTACCACTCGACTATATGGGTGTGCTGTAACAAGCGAGTGTCTTGATGTGTCTTGAAGTGTTGGTACTTAATTAATTTTATACAACGCGTATATTTATATTTAATGTACACAACCACAGTAACGAATCTATTATGACAAATAAGCACAATTTGACTTAAATAACTAACATTTTAAACACGACGCACCCCTTTTGGTCGACTTGAAAGTCGACCCTCTGTGAATACAACACGCGTTTGTGCTGCGAGAGGCTGCCTTAGTTTGAATACAAGAGGCAGCGGGAGGAGGAACGAGCACAATACGGAAGAAACAACAGGCGAGTGCCTGAGACAGCTGGCGAATAGTTCTATTGAGTTGATAAATGAGATTCACAAATGCATTACGGATTAACTCTGTTCCCCTCCTCCAAATGAACTCTTCCCAAACATAGCTAACCTCATCGAAACCTGCGAGGTTTCATTCCACCACAAACACAGAATTATATTCTGGACTATGTTTAATTTTCCTGTTCAATTTGTCAGTTTATGGTATATTACCGATCAGCAGATGGTGACCTCTATACACTCGTGCTATTCCCAGATTTGAAAGCGTTTGTAATGAAATAGAGCTTCATTTCCATGTGAAAAGCAGCAGAGTCCTCAGGGATCTCTGGCTGTAGAGGGATCGCAGCCCATGCCACCTGTGAATGCTTTGGCAGCTTGTGACATTTTCACAGAAAGAGCAACAAAAGTACACCAGTAAAACAAAAATAACTCATAACCACTGAGCTAACACACCATTACCTATATTTATTCACAACAGCAACAGTTATTATTTATTTCTTTATTTTCTTCCTCTTTCTGCGCTTTTACTTTATTATTCGGGGGTCGCCACAGCAATGAACTCACATTTAAGACTTGGCCAGTGTTTTATGTGGGATGCCCTTCCTGACACAACCCTCACCCTCTACCAGGCCTGGGGAGACACAGACTATAAGGACAATTTAGAGCAGCTGATTCACCTTACCTCACTGTGGGAGGAAACCAGAGAACCTGGAGGAATCCCACGCAGACATGGGGAGAACATACAAACCAGGAATATCCAGTACTGAGAGACGAACATGCTAACCACTAAACCACTGTGCCACCCCTGTTTATTCATTTTGTGAGTAGCTTAAATTGTTTGAGATTATAGGAGCTGCTGGAACCCATTTCCAGTCCTCAAAAGGTAAGAGGCAGGGCAATGCCCTAGAACAGGGGTGCCCACACTTTTCTGGCCCGAGATCTACTTTTCCATTGGACAGGTCATCGAGATCTACCAGGGTTGATCATTTTTTAGGCTTTTATATTGAAACCCGTTTACACACATCATGTTAGTATTGTCGAATCAGCATAGAAAAGACGGCTACAGATTGCCATCCATCCATCCATCCATTATCTTCCACTTTTTCCTATACTAGGGTCGGGGGGGATTCCTCAGCTAATTATAATATTCATTCATTCATTCATTCATTATCTTCCGCTTTTATCCTCTATTAGGGTGGGGGGTTCCCCATGCCCATCCAGGGGAGAACGTCTCGGGTGCTGGGCAGATACACCCAGGACAGAACGCCAATATATCACTGGGCACACACTCACTCACACAAACACACTCTATATGGGGCAATTTGGAGAATTCAATTGACCTTGATCCATGTGTTTTGACTGTGGGAGGAAACCGGAGAACCCGGGGGAAACCCATGGCGACACGGGGAGAACATGAATACTCCACCCAGATTGGGATTCGAAAAGCGAATCCCTAGCGCTGAGAGGAGAACGTGCTAAGCACTAAGCCACCATGCCCTGCTCGGTCATCCTGACGGCTTCAGATTGCCATTTTCACAGAAATTGCTCTTTTATTAAACACATTCCAGCAAATAGCATGGATAAAACTTGGTTTTAGTACACCCAATCGACCAAACACAATGGAAGTGCAATGGCTACTTGGCATTTTGAGTTTGACATTGTAAAAAAATACTCCCATTCTAAATGAAAGTGGTACATTTTAGTTCTTTTGGAGAACTAAACTTGTCTTGTCAGTCAAATAAAGTGCAAAAACACAAACAGAAACTATCTAATGTAATGTAAATCTAGTGTAGATGATTCGGGAGGCAGTGGCCACATGCCGATTTTGGAAAAGCGAGAGAGATGGGGGGGGGCAGACTGCTCGCTTGCACAGCGACAGAGATCGCGATTCAGAATGACACATTGTGTGTGAAAATGTGTGCACACATGTGTATACTGTAAGTGCTTACGATACTGTGCTGTAAAAAAGCGCTGATGCGTTTTTTTTTTTTTCAAATCTCCATCGCGATCAACTGAAACCCCTGCTCAATCGATCGCGATCGACGTATTGGGCACCCTAGAACAATTACAAGTCAATTGATGGAAAGATACATGGACAAACATTGTAATACCTTGGGACATTTTATTTTCTTCATCATTATTAATTATATATGAATTAATATATTAATATTATATGAAAGGGTTCGTATATTTAAGTTATGCATAAATTATGAGAGGTATTAAACAGAAAGAAGAACAGTGTTCAGGATAAAAATGTATAAATAATATATGTTAAAAATATTTGAAATCTGTTACATATAATTTTAATTATCTCACATAAACAAATGTAATAAGTTTGGAAATATCTAGGGCACCTGTCACCTGTTCTGTGTTTCCTTTCGTTCTGTTGAGTTAATTAACGTTCATTTGTCATTAGTTTAGGTAATTAACTCCTTCTTGTCATTGGTTTGTTTTGTGCACGTGGTCGGGTGTCTTTTTGTATTTATTTCTGTTGTTTCTCGTCCTCAGTGCTCGTCGTTTGTTTTATGTCACACGTCGGTTTGTACCTCACGCTTTTTGGTGTCACTACACCTTTAATAAACTTGTTCTTCTGCTACCTGCGTGTCTGGCTCCCTTCAGCGCGTTAAAGCGCGGCGGCTCTGCGCTTCCTATGCGCAGCCACTTTATCCCGAGGTTGACGTGTGTGACACAAACAACCACATGAGGTGATTAAACAGTTCTTAATTAAGAATATGTTTCAGTAGCATGTACAAGTAATGGGGTTTATAAGAAATTCCATAAGTTTTAAAATAGTCAGTGCTTCTTAAAACATACACACAATACAATATATGTGCTGCATGCAAAGAAGAAGCTATTGTAATTAACATTGTTGAGGTTCCTTCAAACTGAAAAAAAAAACGTTACTTATCTCATAGAACAATGAAAAGACATTGTGTTTAATTTCGGCTTAATAGACTGTACATGGACTGGGTTTTATAGCTCCTTCTTAGCCTAATAGCACATTCACTTAGCACACAGTCTTAAAATACACACAAAAAAAACATTTAATGAATCTATTTTTAAATAAACAATATATACCACCTAGCATTACAAGCACAAATTCTTTAAAAACAGTGACGTGCACAAAATCACATTATGTACCACAACATTAAATATTCATACATCATATAATTTTCTTATCATAGGGGTGCTACAGCCAACCCATAAGGGTTGGGAGAAGTTAAGAAAAAACACTGCACAGGCTGTCAGTCAATTGCAGGGCACATATACAGCCAAATATTTTTATTCACACATTTACGTCTAAAGGCAATTCAGTTGTGGACTGTGAAAGAATACCAGAGTTCTCAGAAGAAAACCAAAGAGATACAGGAAAACATACAAATAAGTTACTGCTGAAATATCATTAGTGTAAAATTCTCTTTACACCAGCTTGTTTAATAGAGCTAGAAACATTTGGATCCAATTGTGGATAACAACAATTAGCACTTCAGTTAATCTTGGTTTACTAGACACTTGTTTTAAATGGACACTACCATTAAAATAAATCCTCAATGCGTAATATTTGATATATATATATATATCTCGCAGATATAGTTACAGCTAGTAGTTGTGAGTAAATAGCAAGAGCATTTAGATGATAATTATTACATTAAGGAGAACAACAGGAGAACATTCCCAATGCTTTCTTTAAAACATGTCATGGTATTTGTACATGCCGCAGCTTTTTCTTCATCTGTACAAATTCTGGTACATTCTTTTGCGCCTCTTGCTGTCTTACCTTTTCCATTTCATACTACACACCCATGCATGCACATGCACACACACACACATTAAAATATGACAGTGGAAATGACAAATGATAATATATTGTTTACTGATCCAACCCTAATCCTTGACCACTTTAGAGCAGGGTGTCAGTCAATTGCACGGGGGGCCAAAACTCAAAGCACACTTTAGGTCGCGGGCCGTTTCCATGTTCTCTGTGTTCGCGTGGGTTTCCTCCGGGTTTTCCTGTTTCCTTCAACAGTCCAAAAACATGGATCAAAGTCAATTGGAGTGTGCTTGTGTGCATGCATATAGAGTGTGCTTGTGTGCATTGGAAGCCCCCCCCCGCGACACTAGTACAGGATAAAGCGGAAGATTATGGATGGACTGTATATCACAGGGGTGCCTGTCGATCGCACAGGGGTGTCACATAGATCGCGATGGAAGTTCGGGAAAAAAAGTGCTTATCAGCACAGGAACGGAAGCGCTTATAAACACTCGCACACACATTCACACACACAATGTGAGTCATTCTGAATCGCGATCTCTGCAAGCGAGCAGTATGCCCCCAGAACCGGCCCGTGGCCACGCCTCCGTGCATAAATCTGAAGCACTGCCTCGCGAATCATCTACATTAGATAGTTTCTGTTTATGTTTTTGCACTTTATTTAACTGACAAGATGAGTGAAGGACTTCGCTCCAAAACAACTAAAATGTTCCACTTTCATTTAGAGTGGGAGGAGGAATATTTTTCACAATGTCAAACTCAAAATGCATTTGCTTGATTTGCCAAGTAGCCATTGCACTTCCATTGTGTTTGGTCATTTGTGTGTACTAAAACCAAGTTTTCGCCATGCCATTTTCTGGAATGTGTTTAATAAAAGAGCAATTTCTGTGAAAATGGCAATCTGAAGCCGTCTTTTCTATGCTGATTCGACAATACTAACATGATGTGTGTAAACAGGTTTCAATATAAAAGCCAAAAAAAAAGATGAACCCTGGTAGCTCCCCGATGACCTGTCCAATGGAAAAGTAGATCTCGGGCCAGAAAAGTGTGGGTACCCCTGCTGTATATACACACAATATAATATACCTTTAATCCATGTCAAAGTTTTGGGTGCTGTGCAGATACACCCATCACTGTACATCAATCTTTTGCTGGGGACACACATAGACACACACACACACACAAAAACACACAATATATGTGTTTTTGGACTGTGGAAGGAAATTGGAGAACCCGGAGGAAGCCTTTTATGCATTAATGCAAACATCATTATACAGCCCTTGGCAATAATGATGGAATCACCACCCTTGAAGAATGTTGAAGACAAATGCTGTCTATTTTTTCCCCCAAAATTTTAACCATCTGGAATTAAGAAACAATAAAGAAAGAAATAATGTTGTTGCCAGAATTGTTTTTAGAAAGAAAAACAAAATATAAAAAATATTTCTTTCAGATTGAATTCTGCAAAATATCATGAAATCACTCTGTAATTTGCATTTCTGAAACAAAACACTATCATCAGATTAAATCTCATAATTAGTCTTTAGTTATAAAAGTGCGTTCACATCTTGGAAGGCAGTTGCACAAATCAGGTTTACATGAATTACGGCTTCAACATGAGAGATATCATTTGTATAAAACTTGTGTTTGTCTCTTGTGGTTCTGTCTTGCATGCCCACAGATTGTACCAGCATGCCGTTCCATAAAAAAAATTACATACAGAAAAGCCATCATAAAGAGAAAAAGAACAAGGTTAGAGTGGGAAAAAAATCAATAATAGACTGTGAGTGACTTAAGGTAACTGTTAAATTGCGAATCAAGCAAGGCCATTTTTGGTGCCAGTTTAATTAAATTTATGACAATGACTAAAAACATGTAAATTTCCACAGTCATCGATGATATGGGCCTGCATGTCAGGTAAAGCCATGGGGCAAATTCAGTGAATGCAAAAGTCTACCTTGACATTTTTAACACATTTCTTATTCCATTAAAGAATGTTCGGTAATGACGACGAGAGGGTGATCATGCATATTGCAATAGAGCAAATTTTGTGTAAACTATCCTTAAAGAAAGAAATACAATGTTATTATCATGTCCTGCAAATAGGATCCATCCTGTAAAGTTGATCTGGCAAAAGCAATAGGAAACAATAAAAAAATTTAAAAAATGCAAATACAAGAGATAATCAATGACAAACATAAATTAACAATTACTAAATAGAAAACAACTGAGTGAAAAACTGTGATGGAACTATACAGGTATTAACTGAAATGTATAAAAAAAAATAAAAAGAGCATCCTCTAAAAGTGGTGATTTCATAATTTTTGCCAGGGTTCATAATAGGATAAATAGGGTTAAATATCTGTGTTAGTGAAATAGAAGTTTGATGGATACCTCCTGCAATTTTTGTTGTCTCTTTTGGAGCTGCTGTTGGAGGTTGGATAGGGGTTGAAAGGTATGCTCCTGTACTCTGTGCTGCTCTAACCTGTGCTGCTCTAACACCCTCTGCAGCTCTGTTTTTTCACACATCAGGACTCTGTAATGAATGAACACAATGAACATAAATGCTGCAACCCAATCAGTGTAAATTATGGGGCATTAAAATTAGTTTTAACATTTAGAATATGTGAAAAATATAATTTTATATAGGAATAGTAACCATGTAGGTATGTGGTTAAATGAATAGATTTAATAGTTTATAATATATAATAATTTATCCTATATTAGGGTCGCGGTGGGGTTCCCAATGCCCATCCAGGGGAGAGTGCCTCGGGCACTGGGCAGATATACCCAGGACAGGGCGCCAATCTATCGCTGGGCCACACACTCACTCACACAGACACGCACGCATACACACTCTATATGGGCCAATTTGGAGAACTCAATTGACTTGTTCCATGTTTTTGGACTGTGGGAGGAAACCGGAGAACCCGGAGGAAACCCACGCAGACACGGGGAGAACATGGAAACTCCACCCAGATGGGGATTCGAACCAAGCACATCCTTAGCCCTTCCGGCATGCCTTCTGTTTTTAGGGCACATCTTTAGCACTTCCTGTCCTTCAGAGGGTAGTCTAGGCATTATCTACTTGTTGCAGAGTATCTCAGGCGCTCTAAGCTTAATTGATATTATTTCTTGAGGTGCCTGTTAACTAGAGTCATTCCAGGCACATGCAGTTGATTAGATTGGTTTATTAGAGCAGCTATTTTTTGTTTATTTATTTATTTAATTCCTGGTGCTTTTAAATTAGAGCACATGGCAGATTGTTTTTGTTTTGAACACCCTCTAGAGCAGGGGTGTTCAACACATCGATCAGGGGTGTCAGGTAGATCGCGATGGAGGTTCGAAAAAAAGCACTTTTTTCCAGCACAGTATAGGAAGCACTTATACACACGTGCGCGCACATTTTAACACACAATGTGAGTCATTCTAAATCTCACGATCTCTATCGCTGTGCAAGCGAGCAGTCTGTCCCCCCCTCTCTCGCTGTTCCCAAAACCGGCCCGTGGCCACGCCTCCGTGCCTAAATCTGAAGCACTGCCTCACGAATCATCTACATTAGATGCCATAACTATCTTTATTTCATTTGCTAGTTCTTCATTGAACTAATAAGGTAGGTGAACTAATGCAATGGATGCTACCACAGGCTCTCCAGGTAGACATTTCTCATGGTATTCTAGAGTCATCATGGGGGCGAGCCACCTGGCCTTTTACCCAGCCTTAAGTGGGGAGAGCCACCCAACCTTCTAGCATCTGAGAAAACTTTTCTCCCAGCTCGCCAAGAGTTGTCAAGCCACTTGGCTTCCAAGGAGTCATTTGAGCAACCCGGTTTCCCCTCGGTCAATCCTTCTGGCTTACGTAAAGCAGCCAAGGACTGTTCCCCCACAGACAAGGACTTCCACATTCAAACACTGTAGCTCCGCACTTCCCAATGGCTTGCCATCAACCCATTTCATTTACAGTGTTGCTAAGACCCGCATCTCGGTCTGTTTCGTTCCATTAGGAGGTTTATGCCTGCCTGGAACCTGTTTTTTCAAGCAAGTAGTGACTATGTGTG
This sequence comes from Corydoras sp. C115, assembly GCA_019802505.1. NCBI lineage: Eukaryota > Metazoa > Chordata > Actinopteri > Siluriformes > Callichthyidae > Corydoras > Corydoras sp. C115. The sequence continues at coordinate 121,797 of JAFMOC010000081.1, forward strand.
AGTGTGAGTATGACTATGCTTTGTCTTGTTCTTAAGTTTGTTTATTAAAATATCCTTAAAATTATGTATTAGCATAATCATCTTAACTGATAAAAAAACAAAGATTAAACATAATTTCTTATGTTAATGTAAATGTTTCATTAATTTACAGTACATTTACAGTACGTTAATTCATTTACAGTACATTTTATTTTCCTCTACAATAATTTAACCTCAGCAATAAACAATGACCTTGTGGGAAAATGTGTGAGATATGTTTTGTGTAAAGGATGTGGTAACTTATTTTCACAAAAATAATAACAAATAAATAATAAAAGAACCAATGGACCAACATTTACATAGAACTGTACAAACATGGTCTTAAACTGTTTAAATCCCTTAAAATCTCCTTTTATGGGTAAGCAGCAGTTCCTTAGGAAGATTCTGATGACTGGGGCACTCACAGAGAAAGCTATTTAGCGTCCATAGCTGTGTGACCTCCTCTCTGCTGTCCGTACTTTTTAAAATTTTAACTGTTACAGTTTGAACCAGTTAGACTTACATTAAAAGTAAAATTATATAGCAGTTTTAAATACTAGGCGCCGGGCAGATACAGTATATATATATATATATATATATATATATATATATATATATATATATATATATATGTGTGTGTGTGTGTGTGTGTGTGTGTGTGTATATATATATATATATATATATATATATATATATATATATATATATATATATATATATATATATATATATATATAATAAAAATTATATAATATATTATAAATATATAAAATATATGAACAGGGGATAGCTGTAAACTAAAAAGTCATGCTCACTAAACACATTCTATTGGTTAAGCAAACTGTAATTCAGTAATAGTAAGCAATATTTTCTAAAAACAGAGAGCAAAAACTCACCTCCGCACAAGCAGTTCATTGTTTCATTGTACCTGATGACATTGCCGTCTCCCAATGGCTTTAATCAGTTGTTGCTGTTTAACTCTATAATCCCATTAGGCAAGTAACTAACTATCAGTGCTGCTTTTAGATAAATAATGCACCAGACAATACACTTAAACATTTAACATGTTTTTGTACGGCCTAGACATATACAGATTATTTAAAAAAAATTTATAGTTAGATAGATAGATACTTCATTGATCCAAAAGGGAAATTTAGGGCAACCAGGAGCTGTATCATAAGCCACTGTGCCGCCCCAGTATAACTATATAAGTATAAAATATGACTTATATAGTATATATATAACTTATATAGTACATAAATATAGTATATAATATTATAATTAAGGGCGGCACGGTGGCTTAGTGGTTAGCACATTCGCCTCTCAGCGCTAGGGATTCTCGGTTCAAATCCCAATCTGGGTGGAGTTTCCATGTTCTCCCCGTGTCCATGTGGGTTTCCTCCGGGATCTCCACGGTCCAAAAACATGGATCAAGTCAATTGAATTCTCCAAATTGCCCCATATGGAGTGTGTTTGTGTGATTATGTGTGTGCCCAGCGATGGATTGGTGCTCTGTCCTGGGTGTATCTGCCCAGAGACGCTCTCCCCGCGACCCTAATAGAGGATAAAAGTGGAAGATAATGAATGAATGAATATTATAATTAGCTGATCTTAGAAGAATAATTATTTCAATTGTCCAGAACCTGTCAGTGGAGCACTGGGACAACAGAGCTCCTTTGCCTGATATTGGCGCTATACAATGGCTGGTTTACATTGTCCATAATGGTCAGCAGTTTACTAAGGGTTTTTTTTCTCTGCCACTAATGTTAGAAACTCCAACTTTCTTCAGTGAGCCAGCTTTGTCGACCAGTATAATTTTCCTTAAGGCCACTTCATACTTTGGCACAAAAAAGTAGGCTTGACACTTGTAGAACATCTGAAGGAGTCTATTGCAGATTTTGAAGGACTCAAACCTTAAAAAAGATGATAGTACCTCCTATTGCCATCTCACCCATTACACTTACTTACACTAAACTATACTGCTAATACTACACATTTGATTAAAAAACTACTTGTGTATATTTATAATAGTCTAGTAATTGTAGAGTGTTTTTATGTGTTTTTCTTTTTTCTAAAAGAGTTTCTTGCACATTCTGAAGTACCCAAGCCTCCTCAGGAAGTAGAGCCTGCTTTATCCCTTCCTGTAGATGGTGTAATTATTAATCAACCAGTGCAGCTTGTCATCCAAGTGTGTTCCAAGAAATTCGTTGGTCCTGACCACCTCCACATCCACCCCTTAATAAAGATCGGCTGCAGAGATGATCTGAATCTTCTTATAGACTACTTTTAAACAATATGTGAATAGGAATATATTTGAAAAATTACCACACATTACTTAAATACTCTATATATAAATACTCAAACAGATGTAAGCATTTTTGTGTTTAACACATTTTAAGGTTAACTGGGAACATAACTTGCTTATCTGATTAACTCTATAATTATATAATTTATTCTGTTGTCTTTATTTGCATTTTTGTTTATTTAAGTAGGGCATCATTGTTGGATAGCCCTTTTAAGATTCAAGATACATTTCAAGATAGTTCTCTTGTTGAGGATGATAATTTATGAATGTTTAGTAGTTCACAAAATCACTGATATTAAAGGGGAGGTAAGAATATAATAAAAATCTAAATCAGATTTAAAGCTGATTTGCAATATTGTAAATGTTTCATTAATACCCAACAAGTAATCATTTACAACTGATTTTAACATAATTCTGTTTTATAATAGTTTTAAAAATCCAAATATTTAAATAATTAAATAAAATAATAAATACTTTATTTTGAATAAAGAATTATGATCATCATTTATATTTTGAAAATTAGGATTGGGGCAGTCATAGGCTGGTTAAGCAATCAGTCTTGTGACCTATAGGTCCCCAGTTCGATTCCTGGTCCTACCAAATACTACGGCTGAAATGCACCTGACCCCAATTGCTTTCCAGGGTGCCATATACAAGGCTGCCAATCACTCATGTGTGCTCACTACACGGATGGGTTAAATGTGGTGGACAAATTTCTCTGTGTGTAAGCACAATGGGCAAAATATATCACTTTATATGGTTTATTTAAAAAAATGAATATGTGTAATTACACTCCACACAAGCCATCATCAACAACTTTAGTAGAAAAAGAAGGAAATTATTGGCTTTAGATATATGGCACTATTATGCACTGGGGCCCCCAGGACTGTGTATAGAGCCCCCTCTAGCACTCACTGTACACACATGACTGTGTTGCCAAACACACATTTTAATGTACTCTTTGTTTGCTGATGATACAACAGTCCTTAGGCCTCGTCACAGATGTAGATGGGATGAGACAGACCACCTCCGTCTGAATGTCAGCAAAACAAAGGAGATGATAGAAAACTGCAGCGGGTGTGTTTTTTTTTCCACCGTCACTTTGCCTTGCTTTTTGGGGATTTCAGGTTTATAGCAATGTAAAGCTGCTTTGTGATAATATACTGTTGTAAGAAGCGCTATATAAATAAACAACTTACACTTGATGGGCGGCACGGTGGCTTAGTGGTTAGCACATTCGCCTCTCAGCACTAGGGATTCCCGGTTCGAATCCCCATCTGGGTGGAGTTTCCATGTTCTCCCCGTGTCTGCGTGGGTTTCCTCCGGGTTCTCCGGTTTCCTCCCACAGTCCAAAAACATGGATCAAGTCAATTGAATTCTCAAAATTGCCCCATATAGAGTGTGTCTGTGTGAGTGAGTGTGTGCCCAGCGATGGATTGGCGCCCTGTCCTGGATCTATCTGCCCAGTGCCAAAGATGTTCTCCCCTGGATGGGCATGGGGAACCCCACCGCGACCCTAATAGAGGATAAAGCGGGAGATTACGTTTACATTTACATTTAGCAGACGCTTTTATCCAAAGCGACTTACAAATGAGAACACCACAAGTCAGAAGCCATGGAGAAAACCAACTATACTGTAAGTTCATCAAACCTGATTGTTATTCGAAGCTGCGCCCCCCCCCCCTTTTTTTTTTTTTTTATTTTTATTTTTTATTTTTTTTATAACAGGTATTTGTTAAATAGATGCGTCTTAAGTAGTTTCTTAAAACTGTTTAGTGATTCTGCCTTACGGACAGAGTTGGGAAGATCGTTCAACCATTTTGCAGTGGTGAACGCCACAGAGTGAGAATTAGCTCCTCGGTGAGGTGGAATCACCAGGCGGCAATCATCACTGGAGTGAAGTGAACGAGTCGGAGTGTATTTTGAAAAGATAGAGTGAAGGTAGGAGGGGGAAGATCCAGAAATGTATGCCAGAGTTAGCGACTTGTACTGAATGCGAGCAGCTACAGGAAGCCAATGGAGGGAAGTGAGTAATGGAGTGACATGAGTTCGCTTGGGCTGGTTAAACACGAGTCGGGCTCCAGAGTTTTGAATTAGTTGAAGATAGGGAGATAATGAATGAATGAATGAATGAATGAACTTACACTTGATTTCCAGCCACTTAGCAGCTATGCCACATCCAGCGATGATCTTTGAAATTTGGAATGCGGCCGTAACTGCCCCATAATGACCATAGGAGGGCGCTGATGAGTGTCTATGTCCGTGGTATAAAAGCACAAGAAGCAGGAAGCTGAACTCAGTGAGTGAGTGGTTTGTCGACTGGTGAGTGTGAGATGTACGGCTGTGTTTGTGTTTGTGTTTGTGTTTGTGTGTGAGTGTGAGTGTGAGTGTGAGTGTTTGTGTGAGTTTGAGAGAGAGAGTGAGTTAGTTAGTTACATATTAAAATCTACACCGTGATCTTATTTGATCTGATCCGCGTTGCCCTCCGCGGGTTTAGAGATGATAATAACCGAGTCGCGAGCCCTTAGCGGCGGTGAACGTGGAGCTTCACAGCAAAAATGCAGGGCTTCCACGGTTCCGTGGATAGAAATGATGAATCGATCAGATATACTAGTGCCGCTGAGATGTGGAGTTTTTCTCCGACGTTCTCAATACGGACAATGAGTATATAAGCGATTCTGATCTTTTATTGTTCACGCTACAAGGGAAGCTGTGTGAAGCTAACATGCTAACTCCAAGGCTAATGCTCACGCTGCAGCAACGACGATGTTATTTATATTTGTATTGTTAATCTTTCAACCTGGAGTCTAATCCACGAAGCGAGTTACCTCAGTTGTCGGACTTTTAAAGACTAGTTACAGCCACTGTTAAATAATAACATAGCATGATTTGATAAGTGTATTAACAGTAAGTCGAGTTGTGCTACCCTTTATCTCATGAAGGCAGCATGATTTGATGAGTATAATACTGTAAACATAATGTATTAAAATGACTAAAAACACAACTAAAAACCGAATCTTACAAGGTAGCATTTTTTTCGACGGGGCAGCATGACGCGACAGAAAACCAGCTTGGAAACAAACGCTGTTTTATTCAATAAATTGCTTTGAAGATAGCCGATCATATCTTTAAATTGTGTGTATATGATAACATGTCCTCTCTGGATTTCCATACAAAAATGCATAACTCCAGAACTAACCCGCACGTTTGGTTGGGATCCATCTGTTGTATGCTCATAAATTGGCGCCAATACCCGAACACTTTCCTGAACCAGTGAGGCTTCACAAGTAATCCCTGACGTCACTTGTCTTTAACGAAGCAAGACTAGATAAGCGCTTCATAAAAGACTTACTGGATTGCTCGACACCCGCTTCGATACAGTACAAAGTGAAGTACAATACAGTATGCCCACAGCCCAAAATATGTGTCAAGATAAAATGAATGCTCCAAAATAGTGTGTGTGTGTAACCCAGGTTTGGATTGGCGCCCTGTCCTGGGTGTATCTTCCTAGTCGGAAACGTTCTCCCATGGATGGGCCCTGGAACACCCCACCCCGCGACCCAAGGATCAAGATGATGGAGGGATAGTCCTCTATACATGGGCTGAAAATACACGTGATGGATAACAAGAAACTCGAAATTCATGCTGAAACAAAGTTCATACACAAAACATATTTGGTGTTTAAATAAGAAAACAGTAAGGCTGGATGATACATTTGATAAAATAGTAGATATAGGTAAAATAGTTTTATTCCACAATGTGAAATCTCAAAAAACATGTGCAACAACAATTTATTTTACATTTCCTATCAGTATGCGCAGACAGTTAAAGAGCCATGTGATATGCTTGGCTATTTCTAATTTCTAAAAAGTTAACAAATAATGATAATGTAGTTAAATGTTGCTTTAAGAGCACACGTGTATTTAAATGAATATGCATTCAAATCCAGTAACAATAACTTTAATCACACACATACAACACAAGGCAGCACAAATCATCAAGTGTGCTAGTGTAACTCGACAGAACACTAGGTTCAATTCATTCATTCATTATCTCCCGCTTTATCCTCTATTAGGGTCGCGGTGGGGTTCCCCATGCCCATCCAGGGGAGAACATCTTGGGCGCTGGGCAGATAGACCCAGGACAGGGCGCCAATCCATCGCTGGGCACACACACACAGACACACTTTATATGGGGCAATTTTGAGAATTCAATTGACTTGATCCATGTTTTTGGACTGTGGGAGGAAACCCACACAGACACGGGGAGAACATGGAAACTCCACCCAGATGGGGATTCGAACCGGGAATCCCTAGCGCTGAGAGGCGAACGTACTAACCACTGTGCCACCTAGGTTCAATTCGATTTATTTATTATTGTTCTGAATCTTATTACATATTGCTTCTAAATAAAAATTATTTAAGTCCATCATATCACTATTCATAGCCACACTCCTCTAAAAACTTCAACAATTTAAACATGAACATTTTATGTCCTGTTAGATTTATTTAAACATTAACTGAAGTCATATGAATGAATGAATGTTAATTTTACATTAATAGGCCTATATTGTTATTATGCTCAAATTAAAAGCATATTATATGGGATAATGAATGGATGACTGGAAGGTTGGATGAATTATATTAATGTTTTTATTCCTATTCTCCCCAGTATATACTGCTTCGCGCACAAAATGCATGGCAGCCATGCAAGTCCATTACAAACAGTTGAAATAACAATATTTTTTCTGACCAGCAGGGGGGTGGGGTTGTGTGCAAATGAAGCACCAAGCAGTAAACCTTTTCTTGAATCAATTTAGAAAGCTTCATGGTTTCACGAGGCTTCATTAGCCCATCAATACCTACAATAGTTATATTTCCAAAAACTATTAATATTTATATCCATAGAATACATATTAATTTTTAATCAGTGAGGATTCTTCCACTTAATCCTAAATTAGGGGTCGCATGGCGGGGTACTACAGAAGGAAAGTAATGATTTCCATGTTAAACCAATTCCTTATGAAGGTTTTAATAATAATAAATTTTATTTATTGAGTACTTTCTAAGCACTCAAGGTCACTTTACAAAAATAAGAATAAATAGAACAAAAATATACTATACGTACAACAGTGAGACAGTAGAGTGGGGATCAAGTGGAATTGGCTATTTTGAAAAGATGAGTTTTGAGTCTAGATTTAAAAAGAGGAAGAAGATCTATGTTACTGATGTCTGGTGGGAGGAAGTTTCAGTGACTGAAAGCTCTGCTCCCCATAGTACTCAGGTGAGCAGGAGGCACAGAGAGATGAGTGGAAGAGGATGATGAGGAGATTTGACAGATAGGAGAGGGCAAGATTATGGATGACCTTGCATATATAGAGAAGGATTTTTTAAAATGTATTCTATATTTAACGGGAAGCCAGTGGAGTTGTTGAAGGACAGGTGTCATATGATGGGATGAGAGTTTTGGCAATGATACGAGCAGCTGCATTTTGAACTAGTTAAAGTTTATGGAGGGATTTTGAGGACGGCCAAAGAGGAGAGAATTGCAGTAGTTGATACGGCTGGTAACAAGACTGTGGACAAGAATAGATACAGTATGAGGGATGGGCGTAGGCGATTGATGTTACGGAGATGGAAGTATGCATATTACTGATGCGAGAGTGAATAGATAAAAAGTGCTATCTAGGATGACAGTGTGTACTTTGAACCACAGAGCAATATTTTAGTTTTATTGTTATTAAGTTTAAGGAAGACAGAGGTGAACCAATTTTTATTTCAGATAGACAGTTTAAAAGGGAAGTCAGTGGAAACAAAGTGCTTGGTTTATTAGATAGGTAGAGCTGGGTTTTATCTGCATAGCAGTGGAAATCAATGTTGAATGTATGAAATGTTGCCAAGGGGCAGAATGTAGATGATAAAAAGAAGAGGCCCCAGCACAGAACCCTGGGGCACACCAGAAGAAACATAGGAAGACTGAGACCTGAAGGATTTGGAGTTGAACTGTGTGCGGCCTGAGAGATATGAATGAAACCAAGCAAGTGTGAGATGGTTAATGACAATGGAAGATCTATTAAGAATGGTGTGAGAAATAGTGTAGAAGGCTGCACATAAGAGCAGTTTCTGTACTGTGTAGGGGCGGAAACCAGACTGAAATTGTTCATATAGGCAGATTTGAGATAGATGGGTATGGAATTGAGTGGCAATAACTTTTTCGAGTATTTTGGAAATAAAAGGAAGATTAAAAATAGGATCTAAGCTGGGTTTTTTTTTCTTCAAAATAACAGTAATGGCTGCTGTTTTAAAGCATGTACGAACAATTCCACTGGAAAGGAATGAATAATGGTAGTTATGAGGGGGAGCAGAGAGGAAAGACATGATTTAACTAAAACAGTATGGAAAGGATCAAGCTGACATGTAGAAGGCTTAGATTTGTAAACAAGATGGGAAATGACATGAATCTGAGAGATGAAAAACAAGAGACTGACTGTGTGAAAGAGATACAGGAGAAGAAAAAGGCAGATGTTCTGGTGGATTTTACAAAATGTTTCACTAAAATTGTCATTAAATAATTACAGATGTCTGTTGGATAAAAGTGGGAGGGTAGGCAGGCTGTGGGTTGGAGAGATTTGGACTCTTGTTTTAGTGTTTCCTTCATTAGAACTTATTAGACCAGAGTAATATGGTGATTTTGCTTGAGCAATTTCATCCTTAAAGTGTAGTATGTGAGTTTTGCGTATTTCTTTGTGAATAGTAAGACCAGATTTTTTATAGAGTCGCTCGAGGTGATGAGTTTAGAGGTGTACCAGGGGGCAGAATGAGGACACAGAGCGGGTTTTCATTGGGGCAAGAGAGTTCAGAATATTAGATTGTAGTTGTATTGAGCAGCGAGTTCATCAGGAGATTGTGGATTGTCCAAGTTCGGAATATTATCAAGGTTGGAAGTGAGGATGTCCATGTTAATGTCTTTAATATTCCTAAATGAGATGAGATGTGATGGTTTGTTTTTGGACAGAGATGAGATGTGTGAGTCCATGTGTATATTAAAGTCCCCCAATAATACTACATAAGGTGACAGAGTAGATAGATGAGTGAGTAGAGGCAAAGTCAGTTAGAAAGTCCTTGTGTGGCTTAGGAGGACTTTACACTGTAGCGATGGTAGGTGAGGGTCCAGGCAGTTCGCTCACTAGACATTCCAGTGAGCTGTAAACAGGCACAGATACCAGGAGGACTTTCCAATTTGTGCAGTGCAGTAACGCGAGACCTCCCCTGCGTCCTACACCATGTGGTTGACAAATGTAAACAAACCCTGGAGGAGTAGAGTCATTGAGTTTTCATTGGGATGTTGCCAGGTTTCTTTTAGACAGATAAAGTCAAACTTGCGATCGTGAGATCTTGAATGAGATGACCCTTGCTCGTGATTGAGCGGATGTTGAAGTTAAGTGAAGTTAAGAAGGCAAGTTTGTTGCCTATTGCAGATTCAGTCTTCTCAGCCTGGTGCAGGTCTACAATTTTGTTTCTGGTGTCCTTCGAAAGCTCTTTGGAGTGTGACAGTTTAAGGTTGTGGGCAAATGTCTTTTATACTTTTAACGAGTTCAAACAGGTGCTATTAATACAGGTAATGAGTGGAGGACAGCTGAACCTCTTAAAGAAGAAGTTATAGGTCTGTGATAGCCAGAAATCTTGCTTATTTGTAAGTGACCAAATACATATTTGCCTCCATTATTTGCAAATAAATTCTTTAAAAATCATACAATGTGATTTTGTTGAATTCTTTTTCGCATTTTGTCTCATAGTTGAGGTCTACCTATGATGTCAATTACAGGCCTCTCTCATCTTTTTTTTTAAGTGGGAGAACTTGCACAATTGGTGACTAACCAAATAAATTTTTCCCCACTGTACATACTATACAGAACACAATCATAAAATTTGTAGAGAGTACTAAATAATAATAATAAATTAGTAAAGTTGGATCTTTCTGGGTTACTTTTTTAATACATCACAAGGTAATGTTGGTAAAGTTACAAAGGCTACAGTTTACACGCATTTTAAGCTAAACCTATGCTAATATGTCGCTAATATGACGTTTAATATTTTCCTGCAGTTATACTAATCAACTAAAACACTTAGCATTCTGGAGTATAGTTTTATTTTTTACCTTTGACCTGCTACCATTTTTTCACTTCGCTCATGTTGATTCTGAATCAGCATATGATTAATTATTAATAATACTAATTTGCTCACACTTTTAAAATGCTTAAGGATGGATTGAATTATATGTTAACACATTTAATCTGTAAAATCCTGCTGAACAGCTTCTCTGGCTTTATTAATACATTGTGTCTTTCCTCATAATTGTGTCTTAATATAAATGATTAAAATGTTCAAATATGGAAACCCATTTCCACCACTAGGAGGAAAAAAAGGCAAAAATATCTCAGAATTTTGTCTTTTAATCTAAATAACTTAATAGTTTATTGTTTATTGATCTCATTTGTAATATCACATTTATGAAAATTTGAATGATATTGTTTAAGATGTTATTTGCTGAATAATTAAAACATTTAAACTAGGGTTGCAACAACGAATCGATAAAATCGATAAAAATCGATTATCCAAAGTATCGATAATGAATTTCCATTATCGATTCATTGGGTCGCGCGATTTCCGCATTACTCGCGATGTCGCAACCGCTTACGTCACCTGCAGCGCTTCAATAATGCTGGAAAATAATAGCGGGTTGAATAGAACGAGGCGGAGTCTGCAAAACAAGTTGATAAATCGCACAAATGAAACACAGCCAACGCTGAAAATAAAGAACATGCGCAGCAGCACGGTGATGATACACCTCCTGAAACTAAACACCGATGAGGATGAAGCTGAACAGCAGATAAATCACTACAACATCCCGAGCTTCTTTAGTTTAAAGTGAATCAACGTAACGCAACGTAACACTATCAGACCGGTAGAGTAGCTTCATGTTGTATTTGGTTGTTAACTGGATAATAACAGCGATAGAGAACATGTCTTAACGTCTGTTATACGAATACGTCCGTATTTCCCGGGACATGTCCATATGTCACGTATGTTCGTATGTCCCGGGCGTCCTGGTTTATTTTTTAAAGTGAGGAAATGTCCTGGTTGTTAGCATATCAATAGCAGCACACCGCAGGGGAGTGGGGGATTGACGCGCACACGCGTCAATTACATTTACATTTAATCATTTAGCAGACGCTTTTATCCAAAGATGGATGTTTTTCAGTAAAATTATTCTATAGTATAGTATTATATATAGTAATTTTATTCAAAATGTTTAAGTTAACATTTCCTGTAATGAATGAAAAGCACAATGAAAGAAATAATGCATCATCTAAACATCCCTCACTTAACAACAAAAGTCAACTCCAAATAACACATGATACTCAGTTGCCCTCAGTAATAAACCAAATATTGTCTGTTCTGTTGTAGCATATTAGAAAAAAAATTAATTAACAAATGAACTAATTAACAATCAGCTATGGGGAAAAAAATTAACAAATTAGCCAGTTAACAAAAAAAAATACATCTTGTGTGAAATTTCAATTGGACATCGGGACATATGTGGCTGCTTTGCACATCGTGTACAAGGCTTCCCGTTTGTCTGGACGCGGTCTGAAAGCGGGGGGCGGCGCACGCCGTGCTCAATGTCCCAGTGCCGGGACATTTAAAGCCGCGTACTTTTACGCCGTGCGTGTGTGAGCAACAATCCCCCACTCCGCTGCGGTGTGCTGCTATTGATATGCTAACAACCAGGACATTTCCTCACTTTAAAAAATAAACCGGGACAGGACGTGACATACGGACATGTCCCGGGAAATACGGACGTATTCGTATAACAGGCGTTAAGACATGTTCTCTATCGCTGTTATTATCCAGTTAACAACGAAATACAACATGAAGCTACTCTACCGGTCTGATAGTGTTATGTTGCGTTACGTTGATTCACTTTAAACTAAAGAAGCTCGGGATGTTGTAGTGATTTATCTGCTGTTCAGCTTCATCCTCATCGGTGTTTAGTTTCAGGAGGTGTATCATCACCGTGCTACTGCGCATGTTCGCAGAGCTGCATATTCCATGTTCTTTATTTTCAGCGTTGGCTGTGTTTCATTTGTGCGATTTATCAACTTGTTTTGCAGACTCCGCCTCGTTCTGTTCAACCCGCTATTATTTTCCAGCGTTATTGAAGCGCTGCAGGTGACGTAAGCGGTTGCGACATCGCGAGTAATGCGGAAATCGCACGACCCAACGAATCGATAATGAAAATTCATTATCGATACTTTGGATAATCGTTTTTTATCGATTTTATCGATTCGTTGTTGCAGCCCTAATATATAGTATGTACATTGTGCAAGTGCAGTATTAGTTCATTCAAATATACCAATGAGATGAATGAATATTGCACTATCATAGAATAAAATTCAGTGTGAACTTAAGAATCATGAGATTAAAGACTGTGATGAGTTCAATAATGTCACTGCTTCAGGAAGGAAGCGCTTTGTAAGTCTACTGTTGCGGGAACGGTGGCTTCTGTAATGTCTACCATATGGTAGGAAATCAAAAACTCCATGGTTTGGATAAAAATGTCCTTGATAACATTAACCTGCTTGTGCTAGAGGCACTAAACTGTGGGTAACTGAGGGCTGTTTTCACCCCCCGCTGCAGTTACCATAACACACTGAGATGCAGTCTCAACATCTTAATTCTGTCGGGTTCAAGGTTGTTTGATTGTTCAATTATACATTCATTCATTATCTTCTGCTTAGTCCTTCACTGGGGTTGCGGGGGGTTCCCCATGCCGTTCCAGAGGAGAACATTTCAGGCGATAGGCAGATACAGGACAGGGCACCAATCGATCACTGGGCACATACTCACATTATATGGGTAAATTTAGAGCAGTCAATTTACCTTGAATTTATGATTTTGAACTCTGGGAGGAACGCGGAGGAAACCCATACAGACATGGGGAGGAGTTGGAAACTCTTCTAACCTGGATTGGCACTGAGAAGCATGTTGACAACAACCCACCGTGCTTTGACTGTTAGATTTTAAAATATATTTTGTTTTAGTGTTAAATAGTAACTCATTAAAATGGTGCATAAATGTGCTATTACTACAAATAAAACCTATAAACAATTAAACATTCTGGACGTTAAGAGAAATATATAGAAAGCATTGTAATTTATGGGTGATCTACACATGTGCATGCATGCACAGTGCGATGTAATATAAATTAAAAATTCTGAAAAATAGAGTCAGAATTCTAACTTCTGAGAAATAGTAAAAGTTCTTATTTAATAAGACAGAATTCAGAGATACGTTTGCCTGTTTCTTAGGTTCACCTTTTCAAATATTGATTACTGTGGGCTTTTTAAATACTGCATGCACAAGGATCGTCGCATACTAAAACCTGTCCTGAATTAGTGGGAACACTGTTGCTAACTTAGCGTGTTTGTCAATATATTTAGTGACTCTTCCGAACCTCCAGGGACTTATGGTTCAAAAGAAATTGACTAAGCAACATTTTCTGGTGTTATTGGACACTTTTAGAGACAAATATGTTATTCAGTGTCTGTCCTCACTGAGCAGCGGGTTCTGCCGTACACCCTGATTCACAACACTCTCAGTGCTCTGTCACACAGTCAGAGCAGACCTACATCTCCACGTCAACACTGCAACTTAACTGTGCATACCCAAATATGCCACTGGTCCTGCATTTGTCTTATGCATTTTTAATGCATTTAGAAAGCTAAACATCTAGCTAGGTAACTAAAAATTGATTTATGTAATTTATGTAAAAATAAATAATGTAATGTGGATCTAGACAAAGAATTAATGTCATTAAGTTATTTTAAGAAGTGGCGGCTTATTTTAAAGGCAAAAAAATCAACAGAAGAAGTTCATTTATATTACATTTACATTTGGTTATTTAGCAGAGGCTTTTATCCAAAGCGACTTACAAGGTGAACACAGGGTTAATCACAACATCCCTGGAGCAATGAGGGTTAAGGGCCTTGCTCAAGGACCCCACACTGGTAACTGCAGTGGACCTGGGATGTAAAGCACCAACCTTCAGATTGATAGCCCAATGCCCTAACCATTGAGCTACCACTCCCTCCATTTTATATAAAGCTAATTTGTAGTTCTAACATATTTAAGGTGTTTTCTACTTTCTTTCTGCTCCAAAATGTTTATTACTTTGTTATTTTGGAAAAATAGGCAATGATGTCATTTAGAGGATTCTAGCGACTTTCCTTTTTGAGGAGTTGGCAACAGTGAGTGGTAACAGTTTGCATCTGGATTATGTCAGTGGAACTGAACTAGATGAAAGTGAACTTGCACTTTGGCTAACTCAAGCAAGGCTTACTCAAATAAGTGCTGCTTTCATAAGCTTGCTTCATCGAATAGGCCCCTTTATAGCTTATTATCTGTCTAAATGTTTTGTCAAATTGAGTAAAATCCACCGTCATGCTTCCTGGAGTAGCCGCGGTTTGTAGATGCGCTGTGATGAGATTCTGAAAAGAAAAAAAAATTGTATTTTCTGATTGTAGAAAACTTTTATACAATCTTTTAAATTTAAGTTTCTAGCTCTGCAATTTATATATTTATGTAAAATTTAAAAGTGCTTAAATATAATTTTGATGTACTTGCACTGTATTTAAGGATAAATGAGGATTCTCTTTCCCCAAAAGAAGTAAATATTTTAAACACTCATTATCTGATTTTTGGTCTCTTTTTGAATAACGTGTCTGAAGTATAAACACTGTTTTAGTCTAATCATTCATTAAAAACAATAAAAAATTTTTTTTACAAAGTTATAATTATGGAGTATTTTTTTCTTTTTTAAACATATACAGTACTTCAACTGACCTTAGCCCTTAGAGTTCAATTGTAGGTGAATTTTAAAGTGACTACTTTTCCATCTGATTTTCTTTAGTACTGATGAAACACCACAGCTCAATTTTAACTCTGACTACAAATATATTATGGATATTATGTTCAAAATGGCCATATTTTGTTCTACTTTAGTTATGTTCTGCTACATTTTAATATAGCAGAGAATAGTCTTAATTTATTTTCACATGACACAGCAGTCCCATTCTAATTGCAGAAATATAACAATTACAGTTTGTATTGTAAAGAGCTGAATTTTGTCTATGAATGTCCAAAGAGCCATGTTCACTTTGATTCATTTGGAGCTATTTTTTTAGGTGTTTATAGAGGCAGTTAAGAGTTAAGACTGGGGCTCCAAAGTAATTTGATGTGTTAAAAATGTCTATAAGAAACCTTGACTCAACAGTCCTGTCACTAAAATGTTCCAAGCATGAAAACTTCTATAAATATGTAAAAGTAAATGTGGGAAATGCTTCTTACCGATCGCTCCTTTAATACTGTAAACTGAAGCTTTATAAGGGTTTTCCCACACTCTAATTTTATTACTGGAAATGTCATGATTCAGTGCAGTAGCCTTCTTTTCCCTGGTGTAAAATAATATAGAAAATGTATGTTTATTAGAGAGAATATATGTTTTTTTTTTTAATTAAATCTGGGTCCGAAAAGCCCATATAGATCTGCTTACCTGCTAGTCATTAAAGTCTCTCTTTGCAGCAATGTTTCATTTTTATTTTGCAGGAAATTCAGATGATTATCATAGACAGCGTTAAGATGCAAATCCAGGCTGTCTTTATGTTCCTGTAAAATATAGAACCATTATTGGCAACATTTATGATTTTGCTATCTTAGAAGTACACCTTAGTAATCCATCTAAACTTAAACAATATAGTGTTGATTGACAAATTGTAAACCCCTTAGAAATGGTTTGTCTGTATAAATGTCCAGAAAATATTAGAATTTTCAAAAAAATTAAAGTACTTAAACAGAACCCAATTATATGAGACTAGAATATTTGGTCATTTATTTATTAAAGGAGATGGTCTGATATATCTCATCTCTTTATGCTTAATCCTATACTAGGGGCTATGTTACGGGTACTGGGCAGATACATTCAGAAATACAGAGGGACAATTTAGATTGGGGCTATTTAAAGCAGCCAGTTTTACCTTGAATCCCTGTTTTTGTAAACTAGAGAACCCAGAGAACACCCATGCATACAAGGGGAGATCATGGAAACTGCACCTAGCCATTATAACAAAACTGATTAAATTCTGGGATGTTCTCTCATTTGTAGGTCCCTTTGGATAAAAGTGTTGGCTGAATTCAATGTTCGTGAGTTTACTCACATCACAACTGCTTACATCATGTCCTTTCACAAATATCCTTATTGAAATAATCTCACAACAATGGTTTGACGTTTAAAACAAATTTAATAATCAGTTTTTATAGATTTTTTATTTGGAGTCAAATATTACATCTGCAATAGTATATATAGTGGTGCCATCCAAAAATCTCTGTTTGACCTTAATAACTATGATTTAACACTACATTTTTAGTATGAGCAACCCACCTACTCTAAATACCTACCTGATTTTAGGTAGATATTTAGCCTATTACACATGTAAATAGCAAACTCCTCATTTGTGCTGCAGTTGCATGCTTTAAAATTTCATAATTCAGTAGTTTCAGGAATTTATTTAACATTTATATTTGGACACGATAATTTTTTTTGCCTAATGCTCACACTGTTAAACCAGTATTGTCTTATTTGACCCCTTTTTTCTTAAAAAAAAGGGGGGCAGCTGCACTGACATTTTTCTTTTAGTTTTATTAATTCACAAACCATTTTTACAATAGCCTTTCTGGCCTGCCACTATATATGAATATAGCTGTAAATGTATAAGTATGTATGGTATATAGCATAGCATATACCTTATTTTAGAGAGTGGTAGCCTTGTACTTATGTTTTTCAATTGATAATTTATAATTAGTATATTAAACTAATATGGACTCATTAAGATAAAAGAAAATAGAGCTTGAGTTATAAAAACACCAGATTACATATCACCACTGATACTAATATATGGCCCTTAATGAAAACTATTTCATTCTGTCGTCACACTTGTGCATAACTTGTGCATACGAGGAATGTAAAGATGTTTAAGTTTAGCTGGCTGGATGTGTATATAAATAAAAGATGACCTCTCTATCTTGGTACTGAACGCTCCTTCTCATGCTTGATAAGGTTGCTCGCTCATTCAGGCTGCTCCAGGGTTCCTCCAGCTGTGCCAAGTGCGTGGGGGTTTTGAAGGCAACTTTCTGTTAATTTTCAAAATAATTTGCTGCATTACTTATTGGTGATTTATTATTACAAACAACAGTTGAATGCTGTGGTTTACCTGTTCTGGTTTGATGCCCGTAAAGCTGTGATCATTTTCAACTTTGGGGAATGAAAAAGGGTCTCGTTCCAGAGGCATTTTTTAAAAGCAGAAACTCCTCTTCTGTTAGAATATTTCCCAGGACCCAATGATTGTTGTCACGTCTGTTACTATGATACAAGCAAGTTAAATAAAACACTGACAACACATCAGCGCCACCATCTGGTTTATTGAACAGCATAAGGTAAATATACACTAACCTACCTACCTACCTACCTATCCACCCACCCACCCAAATAATATAATATAATAATAATAATAATAATAATAATAATAATAATAATAATAATAATAATAATAATAATAATACTTCTTGCTTAATGCACGTTATTTCACTAAACACTAGAAACAAAACAAAAACATGATACACTTTTTGGTTAAAACTGGGAATAGTTTTACTGTTTCTACATGATTGTTTGCAGGAATAATAAAACTGTAAAACTTAAGACTTAAAAGCTGTTCTGCTTTAACTGATACCAATGCTGATATAAAAGGAATATATGGAATTATTTCTGATATTCACTGTTTTCTCAGTTAGATGCATACACATTTATTCAATATACATTATATTTCTTTAATATGCACAAATCTCCAGTAACACCCTTCAAAATAACAGTAGTATATGCTATTTAATTTTACAAAAAACATGATAATTATAATTAGAGAACAGCAATGACTGTAGCACAGAGAAAGATTATCACAAAATTTTCTGAAGGTTACAACAATCACCAATCAGTCCTACCAAACCTTTGCTGAGGAGTAATGAAGGAGTGATGAAAGCAAGTTTAATTTATTTAGGTGTGTGTATTTACACACACACACACACACACACACACACACACACACACACACGCACACACACACACACAGACACACATACATATATATATATATATATATATATATATATATATATATATATATATATATTCATTCATTCCGCTTTGTCCTATATATATTAGGGTCGCGGGGGGGTTCCCCATGCCCATCCAGGGGAGAGCGTTTCGGGCGCTGGGCAGATACACCCAGGACAAGGCGCCAATCTATCGCTGGGCACACACTCACTCACACAGACACGCACACATACACACACTATATGGGGAAATTTGGAGAACTCAATTGACTTGATCCATGTTTTTTGGACTGTGGGAGGAAACCGGAGAACCCGGAGGAAACCCACGCGGGCACGGGGAGAACATGGAAACTCCACCCAGATGGGGATTCGAGCCGGGGATCCCTAGTGCTGAGAGGCGAACGTGCTAACCACTAAGCCACCGTGCCGCCCATATATATATATATATATATATATATATATATATATATATATATATATATATATATATATATATATATATATATATATAACAAATGACAAATGTACTATAAACTGGTAGTACAGCATATTCACACTGACACATATAACATCTATTGTTTGTATATTTTGAGTGACCTCAGTATTGGGCCATGTACCAATGGATTTTTTTTTTTTACCTTTCTCTCAAAACCTGATTTGTCTTTTAGTTTATCATGTTTTGTCTCTGTCTGATAATGCATGATTTGTTTTGTTTAGGAAACTGATCTGCTTAGCGAAATCTTTTTATAAAACAGTATCTTTTTTAGACGTTTATAAAGGAGGATCCATAAACAAGAGGTCTAAAATGTGTAATTTTAATGGCTATAAATATATGTAGTCATCTTTAGGGACAAATCTAATCCAGTGGAAGACTTAAAGCCAGAAATCAAGGTGATCAACTTGTATATTTGTTAAATAACTTACTTTTAACTATTGACATTTAAATAGGTTGACTTTTATAAGTCACGAGAAACTTCAGGCCACAAGCTTTAATTCATCAATTCGCTGAAATATGAATATTTGGGATTCCCCGATTACAACTTAATAATAATGGATGTCTTCATTACTCCTAACATATTTGCTCTTTCCTTCATTCCCAGGAAGGGTGTTAACTAAATGTCAGATTTTAAATGTCTATTAAATGTCTGTTTAATATTATATACGAATACTCTTATCACTTCCATTTAAACAATATAATATATATTTAAGTGGTGACAAATTAACATATAAGTGGAACTATAGAAATATTCTTACATATTTTGGGAAGAAATTACTGAAAAAGTGCAAACTTTTTGTATCTATGAACAATGGAATAGGTTTTAGGTGACACTAAGTAAGGTAAGGGCGATACGGTGGCTTAGTGGTAAGCATGGTCAACACTCAGCACTGGGGATCTTAGTTTGAATCCCAATCTGGGTGGAGTTTCCATGTTCTCCCCGTGTCCACGTGGGTTTCCTTTGGGTTCCTCCCACAGTCCAAAAATATGTATTCAAGGTAAATTGACTGCTCTAAATTGACCATATATAGGTCAATTGACCCTCTATAGTTTTTAATTGAACTACACTATATAGTAAATTGTCTGCTCTAAATTGACCCCATAGTCATATATAGTCTATGTGAGTGAGTGAGTGTGCCCAGCAATAGATTGTTGATCTGTCCTGGGTGTATCTGCCAAGCACCCGAGACGTTTCCCCCTGGATGAGCAGGTAGAGGATGAAGCAGAAGATAATGAATGAATAATTAAAGTAAGCAGATTAGAAATCCAAATAATAATGTACTTAACACGCTTATTATTTTAGTCATTTGATTAATGCATTTCAAATTGTGTAGTATCAAAGGGCAAAACTATTTGTGTTGTGTGAACAGCCAGAAATCAGAAAATGACACACAGTACAAAGATGGAGAAAAAAAGAACAATCCACTGACATCGTGCCGTAGACCTTATCTGCAAAAATATGTGTTTAAGAAAAAAAGATGTGTTTAAAATATCTTCTTTGCAATAACAAATTCAAACTGTTGACATTCTAAGACATTTAACAACAACCTAAGAGCCCACATTCAGATGACTTCCTTATTTACCTACTGCTTACATGTTATTACTAATTATCATTGTGAAATACATATAACATAAAGCACATACATAGGTGTTTTAATCAATAAGCTCTAGTTATTATGACTGAATTATTCATTCATGCATTATCTTCCACTTAATCATCTGCTAGGATTGTGGGGGAATTCCCAATGCAAATCCAGATGAAAGTGTTACGAGCACTGGACAGATATACCCAGGACAGGTATACCCAGGATCTATCGCTGGGCACACTCACTCACACAGACACACACAAATACACACTATAAGGGGCAATTTACAGCATTCAATTTACCTTGAATTTTTGGACTGTGGGAGGAAACCTGGAGTGAATATGGAAACTCCACCCAGATTGGGATTTGAACCTGGATCCCCAGAGCTGAGAGGCAAACATGCTAACTACTAAGCCACCATGCCGCCCTGAGATTTTTACTGTGTGTAAGAACATCTGCCCTTCTTTGATAAATGTTTTAATCAATGTATCTGACGGTAATTAAGCGAGATTCAAAAGTATTATTAAAGTAATATTTCTATGGGTCATATCTTTTGTGTAGTGAAGCTTCATTTATTGTTGAGTAACTAATAGCTTAGCTCACTACATTTTACAAGTAGCTTGCCCAACAATGCCTACATATTTAAACCAACATTTTATCTCAGTAAAAAGCCTAACATTTCAGTGTTAAGACACATTTCTCATACCAGAACTAATCTGTGGAAAATCAAATGACAATTTGCAGGGTATGTTTTGTAACTCTGAGCTTCGTCTGAGCACAGATGGTCTAATGTTCACAGTGACATTCCTTTAGTTTTATTGCTATGACAACCACCATTCTCAACACTCCATATGTGTTGGTAATTTTTCATTATATTTTGTGGACAGTAGTAGATTTACAAAACCTAGAAAATGTAGTTTATTTATAGTTGTGACATATTTCGGGTGTTTTTTGTTATGATGTGTCTTTATTCTACAGCTTTAGCGACTTCTAGCAACTTTTAAGACAGCCAATAGCTACTTTCTTACTTAGAAGTTGGAAAGACTACCACCATAATGGCTGTTTAAAATGTAATAATGCAACAAAATTAACCCACTGCTGTCAACTTAGTGACTTTGTCGCTATATTTAGCAACTTTTCAGACTCTCTTGTGACTTATTTGTTAAAAAAGCGCATATCAACAAATCTATCACCTTTTTCTGGTGTTAGAGACACACATGTTCCTCACTTTCTGTTGGTTTCAGTTTCTGTTCAGCTGGTTCTGCCGTGAGCCCCATTCCACCACACTTTCAATGCTCAGTCGCACAATCAGAGCAGACCAGCATCGCTCCACGTCCACATTGCAATTGAACTGGCCATGCCTAAAGCTGCCACTGACCCCCACTCCCTAATTACAGAGCAGGTGTAAAATATAAATGCATTTCTCTACAGCATGTGGCTCTATGTAAAAAGCTAAATATTTAGCTAGGTCAATAAAAATTAATTTAGTACAGAGCTAAACTCGCTAAACAGTGAACTTTATTGGCATGACTGAATTATGTACATGACATAAACAGTAATAAAAAAAGCAGTTCCTCAGACTGCAAAAATTGAGTTATTAATTCATTATCTACTGCTTAATCCTCTACTATGGTCGTGGGTTCCCCATGCTCATCCAGGGGAGGACGTTTTGGACGCTTGGTGAATGTGCCCAGGACAGGGCGCCAATCTATTGCTGGGCACACACTCACTCAAAAACACACACACACGTGCACACACCCACCAATATTGTCTATATAGAGGCAATTTAAAGCAGTGAATCCATGTTTTTGGACATGTTTTTTTTGTTTTTGGAACCCCTACAACGCTAGTAGAGGATTAAGCTGAAGAAAATGAATGAAAATAATGTAATGTGGTTCTAGATAAAGCATCAAAGTCATTATGTTATTTTAAAAAGTGATGGCTCATTTCAATGGCAAAAAACAACAACTGTAGTTCTTTTATTTAAAGCTCATTTGTAGTTTAACATGTTTAGACTGCTTTTTTTTTTTTTTTTTTTTTTTACTCTTTTTTTCCACTTAGCAACATTAACCACTTTTAGGAGGGCCAATGGATACTTCCTTACTGAGGCGTTAGGAACAGTGCATTAACCTGCGGCACATTATCCGGGGGGGGGGGGGGGGGGTGTTTGATTTAGGTTTAAAGAGGTTCATAAGCAGCACCAAGCTGCACAGTGCACTGAGGTACTGCCAAGTCAAGAAACAGCTGTTAGAAGGCAACAAACATTCACTCAATTTTCTCTTTAATTTCTTTGCGTATTGATCTGTCTTTTTAGTAACGAATATGGCGAATATGTTAATAGCCAATTTCCATTTTCCCGTTTTGTCACATAGCGCTTTTTTGTTGTTTTTTACGCTTTTGTTAGTAAATGGGATAAAGTCACGGGAACTTCCAATCTGCAAAGAGGTAAGAGTTTTCTATTAACTTATTAACATTTTAGCAGCTTTGTACTGATTTTTGCCCTCGGAAATTGTATGTCTGCATGGACTTTTTCCAAATGTATTGATGTTAGCACTTGTTTAATACTTTTATTAAATAAA